>CM025625.2:7820785-7847902 GCA_014621495.2 Entosphenus tridentatus
TCAAATCCACTGCTGGACACAATGCCGACCTCCGCACGGCGTGCCGGTCAGGGGAGTTGTTTGGCCATACTCCCCCCCGATGGTCGGTGCCGCCTGGTTAAAGGGAGGGGGGGGGGGGCGGGGATGTGGAACCGATGGGGCATCACTCGCCACTGATGTTTGTAGCGCAGTGCTGCAACCACTGCGCCACCGCTCCTCGCCGTGCTAAATATAACGCCGACGATCAACGGCCGTAATGAATCCGTGATTAAAAATGCACAAGAGTGGGCTATGAAAGCCTGGGTATAATGTCACTGCTCCAACCCCGAGGCGTCGTGTTGCAGGTTACATTTTCAAGCACTTTCGATGGCGGAAACACGGACGACGAAAGCACCAGCAGCTGTTGAATTTCCATCAAAAAAATGATGATGCGTGCCGCGTGCACGTCGCCAGCGGTACGGATGAAACGACGTTGCAAATTCATCCATTCATCTTCTTGGTTCTTTCGGTAATGTCACGTGGAAGGGAAATAATAAAATAATAAAAAATAAAACATAATAAAATACAAATCTCACGACGTATCGGCCACAACGCAAGCAGCCGTACTCAGGTGAAGAATAGTAGTGACTAATCTCATATCTGCATTTTCCATAAATATGCTAAACCCGTCTGTTGATATGCAAATTTCTTTGTCAAGACGCCCCTCCTCCTCTAACCCAGCTTAAATATGTTGCCAAGCGTGGTGGTTTTCATTCAGACGCTGTCTTCCCGACAGACCTGTTCTTCACCTGAGGACGGCTGCTTGCGTTGTGGCCGAAACGTCGTGAGAATTGTATTTTATTATGTTTAAGTTTTATTATTTTATTATTTCCCTTCTACGTGACTTTACCGAAAGAACCAAGAAGATGAATCCCTGCAGTCACGAAAGCTTTAAATCGAAATTCATCCATTAATGTTATTTGTTGTTGTTGTTCTTCTTCTTCTTCCACTATGATTGTCCATTCGAAGAATCCATTCGGAACCCTCAAAGAGCCGGTGCATCGTCAATCGTGTGCTAGAGACTTGTCCGCCGAAGCGGATATCTCAGAACTATTTCCGTGAGATGCCTTCAAGTGAGCGCCATCACACGCTACAGGGGGAGGCAATGTCCCACATGCACTGCTTTTGAGTGTAACATTCGCCGCAAGCTATAGCCCAAGGCGATACCTTTAACATTCAAAGAGTTGGAATTTGAGGAAAATTTAATGTGAATACAAATTAAATGTGACGATTGTTTTTTTTGGTGCGCAACAAACGTGAGGCTCTCAACGCATTACATTTGAGAGCCCAGTTTAGAGTAATTTGGCTGCTATACATGCCCACGTGATGATAAGCCACTCCGTTGGGCTATCATTTGTGGCCAGGTCGATTCTGAAAAAAAGTACTATACAGCTCAGTGGAGCCTTACCTGGTAAAATATGAATGAGTTCAACCACAGGCGGCTCCTGCGATTCGAAGCGACGATCTCCGAGCTTCTAATTCTGGATTATTAAGACTCGGTATGGACATCGATGTACTCTTAGGTTTTTTCGGTAAAGTCACGTAGGGAAATAAATAAATAATAAATAATCTAAATATTCATATAATAATATTTTATTTTATTTCTATGAATCCTTGCAGTCACGAAAGCTTCAAATCTAGAATTATGGACATCGATGTGTTTTTTTTTACGAGCGAATACAACTCTGAACAAGAGACAGAGGGGGGTGGGGACGGGGGGTGGAACGAGAAACAATGCAAACGAGACGGTAAAACGAAGGCAAGGCAGCTAAATGATTCTTGAAGCGAATTGCCGCTTCCAATTGTGCCCATTAGTAGGATCGTTAGTGCGTGAACTTTGACACACCGAGGCCACAGAAGAAGATTTTAAACAACAACACAAGCGGAATGTGTTCACAATGGTGACGTCGTCTTGACACCCACAGAATGCTGCGGTTCGCGATATTATTGTCATGCCACTGGAGATACCCTTTTTGCGAAGGTACATGCCGTGCAGGTTACGGGGGTCATTTGACCATACTTCACCACGCTGGTCATTGCTGGTTGGTGCAGGCGGGGAGCAAAGACGCGGGAGCATAGAAATGCAGCACAACGCTGGATTTTCCTGCGTTGCCCTCCGCTGTGGTCGACGTCGCGTCTAAGAATTTGTTGCGAGTCCCGAGATCTTGAAACAGCGCACCTCGCTCCGAATCCGGCCACCCGAGTTAATTCCCCGCTCACGAATAATAACAGCGACGAATAATTTCACCGGTTATGGGTCTCCCCTAGGTATACTCAGCCTTAAAATAGTTCCAAAATAGTGCAGGCATCAGCACCGGGCGAAGTGTGTTTCCCCCACCCCCCTCGCCCTTCGTGTGCCGTGCTTCCAAAGGTGCTCGCCAACAGCACTTGCCCCAACTGTCTGCGAAAGGCTATACGGGGGAACTTTGTCTATGTGGGGCGAGGGATGGTGGGGGGAGAGAGGGGGGGTACATTCAGCAGTGGATTGACCACGGCTCATCATGCTACCGCTGCTGCTGCTGCTGCTGCTGTTGATGATGATGGGGATGATTGATTAGTGGAGTACCCACAGTTAATTACCACGGTTGGGGACGTCGTTGGCAGCTTGCTTTAGTGGCCAAGGGCGCTTACGCGTTGCTGATAGGGCTGTGTGTGTGCGCGCGCGCGCGTGTGACGGCGTCAACTTTGACATTTACTTAATGCGAGGCACCGAGCATGAAGGCAAATATCACTTATCTCGTACGTACGCATCTCGAATGTGTGCCCAGGGTGGAGTCCGCCGCCAGTCCGCTAATGAGAGGGGGGGGGGGGTGAAGAGAGTCAGTTAATTCAAATTGGCTTCCCAGTTTACCTGCAGTCACCGCGGTCACGTCACTCGGAGCGCACCTTTTGGAAGAAGTGACTTGGGGTTTTGTGTAACGTTCGAAAATATCAGCTCCGTGCGCACGTGGTCGTGCGGAATATGATTATGACGTGGCAGATGACGTGAGAGAGATGGCGACGGCTGTGGGTGAGACCTTCATCCAGCAGTGGAGTGGCTGATGATGATCATTTTGCCGCGATACATCTCCACGTGATGATAAGCCACTTCGCTGAGCTATCATTTGTAGCCAGGTCGCTTCTGAAAAATGCATTAATAGTTAGTTCAGTGGGCTTTATCTAGTAAGATAAATAATAGTTTAGTTTTATTTGTATAAGTTTAAGTAATATGTTTACCTATCATGTTTTTGTACTGTTTGTTGTTGTAAGGTTCTAACCCGCCACGATCTAACACCTGTGATAAAGAGCTTCATAGCTCATCGGATTCCTCCAGTATTAATACAGATCCTGATTTCTGAAGAGGTTTCAAACGCGTGCCGGCCGTCCGACACGCGGCCACTCGCGGTTGCACGCAACAGCTGATCTCTGCTTCGGCGAACTGTGAATGACTGCGGTTTCTGATTCTTACGCAATAATCGATTCTCTTGAGTCTTTGCCGCAACTCTTAGTCCCCGATTGTGCGATCGCCACCGTGACACATTCAGACGAAGGACGCATTCGGTGCCCTCGCAACACATCTCCGCCTGGTGTAGACTGAACGGTCCGCGGAAATAGATATCACGCAACTGCTACCGATCTGTTATCCACACTCAAGGCGGCGGCACTTTTCGCCGCTGCAGAGATAATTATTAAACGCCCATGACGTGATGGTCAAACCGATATTTGTGATCACAACAAAGCTGGAACATTTATTGACAGTAAATGTGACGTGATGCTATATTCTAATTAATCGACAAAGTTAATGTGGCGTAATCTTTTTTTTATTAATCGAAACAGTGAATGGCGACCGAGGCTGAGAAAAATCCGGTTAAATGATCGGCGGCTGTCTGGATTCGAACCCATGTGTTTTGGCGGTGCCAGCCCAGCACTCAGCCTTATGCGAGGCATCTGGTCACCGCTTACTCGTAACCACTGCAGGCGCCACGTGGCGGGCAGCACAAGGGCAATGCAGCAACATCAATTAGTTGCATTGTACGTCCTACGTTCCCGCAGTCGAAACCTCACGACTTCAGCAAACCCGCATTGGTCGTCACGGTCAAACACTCCGCAAGGACAAAGTTTAAAACAGTTTCATTTCGTTGAGCCGGATGCAATCTCACGAGACCAGGAGGATGAGTTTCATTTGCAAGTATGACCCGGTCGGGAGAGATGCTGCTGCTGTTATGTATAATCTAGATTTAAGAATTTGCGGCTCATTTTCGCCGGCACACAATGGCGCGCTCTTGCGAACGACGTCCGGGTATCTGTAATGTCTCCTGTAAAACAGACGGGCGCGTATTTTAACGTTTTTTTTATTTACACCAGTAGTATTAACCAGGGCGGCCGCTGGATTCGAGCCGCGAACCTCTGCAACGACGAGCGGCAAAACGCTCTGCCGATATGCCTTGCCACCGCGGCATAGCCATCATCCAGCAGTGGGTCCACGAAGGTGCCACATCACGAGGTGGGTGGACCGCTGTTGGGTCTCGATGAGAAGAGATGGGAGGAAACCCTGTGACCAATGGACAGCCGACGTCGTGGATTTTACCGTCCACTGAACGTGAACCATGCAGATACAACCGGTCTATGCGGCACACGTGGGATTGATAACGCGATGTAACACAATTTTTGTTCCTGGGTAGTGAGTGTTATTTTGTAATTGCTCATGCCCAAAAAGTATTGAAAATGGCTATTATTTGGGGGCTGATTCGTGAAAGCGATTTACATTATAATCGTAAATCTCGAAAAACCATTCACTTATAAATCTTTCGTAGTCATTTTTGCATGACTGTAGTATAAATACATGTTAATGTTGATTCATATGTTTTTTTTCTGACTTTACGTGAACGAAAAGACACATTCGCCCGTTTTCTCATTGAGAATATGTAAATTTAAAAATATCAATGTTCTGGTTAAACAAGCAAAGTTTGCGGGGAATAATAGCCATTTTTTGAACTTTTGAGGCATAATCAATTAGGAAATAACACTTACTATCCAGGAACAAAAAATAAATAAAAATTGTGTTCCACAGTGTAATACCAGTGACTAAGCGTAAGCTCGCTTCGCAAAGCCATTTAGCACAAATAATAAAAACAAAGTCCATCAGCTGCTGCGATGAGTCAGCGACTTACGTGGGGGTGGTTAATTGGTATCACATTGTCTGCACACAATGTGCACACAGCGTGGGCGATAAGTCCCCCCCCCCCCCCCCGTCGTTTACAATTACGAGTCCATAAACGCCCTTCAAGAGACGGGTATAGGGACTTCCCGACCACCCTGCACATTCAACAGACATGCCCTGGAGCGCGGTGTCTTTGTTAACGTCGATGATCATCAGCAGGTGGCTTCACGGCACCAAGTCACCACGTGGGCCCTCTGCAAGCAGTCTATATATAGATCGGGCGTGGTTCGTGGTTTGTACGTCTCTAACTGTGATCCAGCGCTTTGGAGGCATGGGGTTAGTGGACCACGTATAGATTTGTGAAAGTCACAAACTCAGACTGTGTCGTCTCATCCCTTTCCGCTTCGTACGTGTGTCGAACTTCCTTCGCACCGGACGTAGCCAACCGGGCTCATCGGGAAGGACAGCAAACTAAACACAAAAGGCAGTTCTAAAAAAATGCATTTAAAATTTAAATGTAAACGTGTATATCTCCAGTGGCTTTACCAATGTCGAAAGAGCGTTCCAGACGGCCGCAGAAGCACATCTGATGCGGTGACCGTATTTGTTCGAAGGCCAGCCAAAAGCCGCTGCGAGGGTTACCGGAGTTCGCGTGATGATTTTTTTTTTCTTGACGAGATAAGCGAGGTTTTGTCGTTCATGTGTGGCACAGGCACTTTGTGTGTGATGAGTGCGACCTTACAATTATTCGCAAACGGAAGCCCATGCATTTATTATTTTATTTGACCAGGCAAAGCCCGCTGAGCTATACAGCGTAGTTTTTTCGGAAGCGAACTGGCCACAGATGATAGCTCAGCGAAGTGACTCATCACGTGGAAATGTTTAGCAGCCAAATAATCCTAAGCGCATATTTCTAAATGTGGAGGGGAAACACCAGAGGACGCGGAGACAAATCCACGCTACCACGGAGAGTGAGAGACACGCGAACTCCAAATAGACAGCAGGCGTTAGGGTCGGGATCGAACCCACGGTCTCCTGCATTCCAGGCGAGACATTTAACATTTCGCCCTCTCAAATGCTCAACTTTGCAAATGCTTCCTCTTCGTTGTCTCTGTTACCCCCAAGTGATGTATAACCTTGCTCACTTCAGGAAATGTATCAACCCCCATATGTATTACACACACAAGAACATTGTTCGTTTTTGGCCGCTTCGGAGTTTTGAGTCTTTGCTCAGCAACCGTGATTTAAAAAAAAAACCCAGCGGGCCACGGAAGAGATGACCAGGAGATGGCAGTAGACCCCTAAGTGGGATCTTGAACCCGTCTGTGTGGACCTTTGACCGTTGACCCCTCGGAGTACTTTCGATTTCCTCCCAATAGCAAGAACAAAAAAACATTCCTCATTTTGAAAACGGAATTGGCCAAACATCTCAATTGCAGGATTTTCTTGAAAGGGAGTCTCGAGACTCATATATGCGGTTTTCCCTGGAATACAAACTCGGGACAGGAAAATATCCACGTAATTATGCCGGGGACCATTCTCCAAAAGTTTGGTCTTTGCACGAATACAGTCGAAAGCGGCGTTCTTCACGGCAAGGCCCCTGGTGGCCTTTAGCGCGGCCCCTGACAATACACACATAGTGAAGACCCCCCCCCGCCCCATCATCGTGCTGTCCACCAACCCCCCCCCCTGAAAATGAGTGAAGAACACTGCTCTAAAGCGTCCTGATAAAATCTGGCTTGTTCCCGTAGTCCCGTGTCGCCAACTCGCTCCTGATGTTCTGGAGTGTCTCCCGTCGTCCTCCTCCTCCTCCTCCTCTCTCGGCGGTGGTGATGATGCCCATCTCCTGCGGCCGCATGCAGTAATCAGCAGGCAGCGTCTCGGTCGAGCTGCCTTGATCCCCCTGGCATGCCGCGTCCGACCGCTCGGATTCGGCGTCACGGTTCGCGACCGGCTCGAGCGGGCGCGCCGCGGCCGCCTGGACCACCGTGGCGAAGTCGCGAGGCGTCGGGTTGAGGACCTCGCTTCGCTGCACCTGCGCGACCTCGTGGCTCGGCTCGTAGAAGGTCCGGCCGCACAGCCGAGCCACGGAGGGCCCGGTGCTTCTCGCCCGAAGCGGTGCGGCGGACGCGCCCGCGGGCAGGGCGCGTGCAGCCGGAGGCGTCGCGGGCGCCGCGGCCGCCGCGGCCGCCTTGGCTTGCGCCCGAGGCTGGAACGTGGTGGTGGTGGCGGCGGCGGCCGCCCTGGCAAATGCGTGGGGCGAGCACGAGCCGGGCGCCTCCGTCGAGTGGAGCCTCGGCAAGGGGATGGAGAGGGCCATGCCGCAGTGCTTGCCGTAGCCGCCGCTGCTCACGCTGCTCTGCCGCAAGAGGGCCACGGACGCTGAGGAGGGCCCGCGCGGCCTGAACGTTCCGCCCGCCACGACGCCCGGCGCCGACGCCGCGGCCGCCGCCGACGTCGAGTGTCGCCCGCGACGCCGCCGCCGCCGCCGCCGCGGCGATGGGGAGCAGCGGCAGGACGACGCGAGGAGGCACGCGGAGGCGCCGAGGAGAGCGCCGATCGCCACCGAGACTGCGAACACCAGCAGGAGCTCGGAGAACGAGTCCAGACCTTTGAGAGGGGTAAACACGAGGATGGGCAGAGGAGGAGGAGGATGGGCAGGGGAGGGGCAGAGCACAGGCAGACACAGAAAGTGACCGGTCACGGATTTGTCAAATCGGCGTTCGTGTCGGCTGCAGCGCGGATGATGACCGCTGTTTAATTTCTGCTCGAGAAGTCGGTAGCAAATTTACTCGTAGGATCGTGGTTAATGTGGGGTTCGGAGGTAGAATGACGTGGGGGTTGTTTACGGGCACGTGGTGTAACTTATAGTCGAGTGGTTTAGTGCCACAGCCCGACAGTCCACATTGCAAGGCGGCCTTTTAGGCAGCTCTCCAGAAAACATTGAGACGCTAAGATCCGAATCCGCACCTCCGATTGGCACGGTTGGCTACGTACGGTGCGAAAGAAGTTCAGCGCACATACATGTGACTGAACGCGCTTGATGTTCGTGGTTTATGATTGCTATTGTGCGCAGCAAAGCTGCAGCCCTGCAATTCCTTGCTGATGCCACTGCTGGCAGAAGGGCCTTCATTATTGGTGGAGTTCTAGAGAGCCCCTCGACAGGATAATTTGGCCTACTCTTTCACGCTGGCCACGCGGCATGGGACAACTGTGGGAGTACCCACACTTTACCCCACCGCACGTGCGGACCTGCATATCGACTAGCTCCGATGCACCCATTTGTACTGGACAGAGACTGGGGATTGAATTAAACCAGCGACCCACCCTCTGGATTGCAAGTCCAGTACGATAAACCCTTACACCACGCCAGCATCAGCAGCCTTGCTATGGGTGCTACGGTGGCGAGATGTTAACTACCTCGCCTGGTGTACAGGGAGTCGTGGGTTCGATCCCGGCCCTGACGACGCCTGTATATTTGGAGGTTTGCGGCGTTTCTTTCCCCGTGGTCGTGTGAATTTTCCTCCGGGTCGTCCGGTTTTTCCCCTCCACATTTAGAAACACGCGTTTAAGAGTAATTGGCTGCTGTATATTCCCACGTGATAAGCCACTTCGTTGAGCTATTATTTGTAGCCAGGTCGCTTCTGAAAACGAGCTACATAGCTCAGTGGGCCTTACCTGGTAACATAAAAAAAGTTTAGTTAGTTTTATTGTTCCAAGTGTCATTAATAATCAGAATCAGTGCTCAGATCATCGTCATTACCATTCTTATCGTCAGCAGTATCATCGTGATTCATTACTTTCCATCAGCCTCTGTCGCCTACAATTTGGCATAATCACTACGTTCACCATCCATAACCATCCATCTTCCATAATGTCATTAGTCTGTTTGTGTGGCAACAGCATCGTCAATATTGGAATTGATCGCCATAATCAATGCGCCCACTGAGGTCATAATCATCACTACCACCGCCACCACCACCATCATCAAATCACCAACTGTTCAAGCTGACTATAACTTAGTCATGCACATCATCACGACCAACTCGTGTGTGTGGTTGTTACTCCGTATTCAGTAGTTCGGTACATATATGCAATAGGAGAAACTGTTTGTCGTACTGAATTAACCAAGCACATTGTTTTCCCCACTTTCTACCACGAGCTTTTTTCCACGAGCTTTTGCCACATACCATGGTAGGCAAGTTACTTGGTTCACTTAGGATGGGTTTTGGGGTTTTGTTGGTAAGCGTTGAGCGTGACCCACAGTGTGATGTAAAAAATTAGGCTGACGCTGCCTTACCCGTAAAAACCAATGGACTTTTGCACCCGAGTCTCATTTTAGACCTCAAAAAGAGTATAAGCCATTGGTTTTCGGAATGTTCTGGTTATGTAAGCGTAGAGGCCAACCGAAACTTAATTTCTGGTTTCGGCCGAAAGCGAAACCAGACCGAAAGTAAAAAAAATTACTTTCGGCCGAAACGAAAGTAAACCGAAAGTAAAGAAAAATACTTTCGGCCGAAACGAAAGTAAACCGAAAGTAAAAAAAAATACTTTCGGCCGAAACGAAAGTAAACCGAAAGTAAAAAAAATACTTTCGGCCGAAACGAAAGTAAACCGAAAGTAAAAAAAAATATTTCGGCCGAAACCGAAAGTAAAAAATTTACTTTCGGCTGAAACCGAAACTATGCCGAAAGAGGCCATTTGCCAACTTTCGGCGCCGAAACCGAAACCGAATTTCGGTCGGCCTCGATGTAAGCGTAAACACAACCAGCTGTAAAATGTCATCTTTATATCCCTTATCGAACGTATGTATGAATGGATGTTGAGTTCATTTCGCACCGCGCGCAAGCCAACCGTGCTAAACGAGCATCCACGTGTAGATTGTATGAGCTGTGAGTCTACGTACAAGAGGGTATTCTGTGTGTATGTATATACTTAGCAGATGCGTATTTGCATGCCCATGCGACTGAGCGAACGCCACGAGGTGATGGCAGCGCTGGGTGGATCGTAGCCATCGTAACATTTGTGGGAGATGGCGATGGCTTGGGGAGGCCTTCATCCAACAGTGGATTGACCATGGCCGATGATGATCACCATGAGATAATGAAAACGAGTACCACTTTACAGTAAATCTACAGCAAATATTCCGTGGAAATACTTACCCCTGCCTTGATCATGGCTGATGGGTACGTGCAAATGTGTTCGTGGGGAGCGGTACTGTAGCGGTTAGCGCGCTGCGCTACGAACCTGGCCACCCGAGTTCGATTCCCGCTCACTGCCAACGCCAGTGACGATTGTCTGAATCGGTGCTGGGCCTCCCCTAGGTCGACTCAGCCTCAAATGAGTACCTGGTGCTCTGAGTAAAAACATCGCCACTGGGGAGACAAAGGCGGTCGGACGCGGTGCTGGTCACCCAACCCCTCGTGTACCGTATCGGCCTTCATAGGTGCTCGCTAACAGCACTTGCCCCAACAGTCTCTTCAGGCTGTACGGGGATCTTTTTCTATGTGTATGGGAGTGTACGTGCCGTAACAATATGAGGTGCTCGCTAACAGCACTTGCCCCAACAGTCTCTTCAGGCTGTACGGCGATCTTTGTCTTTGTGTATGGGAGTGTACGTGCCGTAACAATATCATGTGCTCGCTAACAGCACTTGCCCCATAACAGACTGTGTGAGGGGGGGGGGATATTCTTTGTATCATTTCGAGTGCGTGTGTATAGATCTACAGGAGTAGCACACGTGTGCGTGCACACGTGTTGAATCTGCGGTAGGGCGAAAAAAAACCCCCAACCATTTGCGTCTTTTCCTCACGTGGGAACGTCAAATTAGACCCGAGTGCTTCAACGGAGATGCCCCGAGCGATGTATTGGCCTGCCGTCTATCAATTTCAAAATCCTTCGGAACGAGGACACGAGAGCCGCCGTGTAAAGTTACAGATCGCGCACTCCGCAGCGCCAACGAGCGCCCCCCGCACGGCTCCGCATGTGGAAATCCTGGCGTGGATTTTTGTCTCCGCAAAACGACGCGACCGTGCTGTGATTGGCACGTGTTCATCATGCCCTCTCGGTGCGTGTCCTAACAGCCCAAGATCAATGCTGCAGGTGTCATCCTGCGTAACTTGGATGAAGCGAAGACCCGTGGCATTGAATTCGTACGTGTGTTGAACTTCCTTCGCACCGTACGTAGCCAACCGTGCTGATCGGAGGTGCAGGGGGAAGAACAACAAACTGAACACAAAAAGCAGTTTGAAAAATTAGTTTTCAATCTACATTTAAAGGTGCGTCGCTCCGGTGGATTTCCTGATAACGGAAGGAAGAGCATTCCAGACGGCCAGCAGAAGCGCATCTGAAAGCGCGCGATGCGGTGACTGTTTTGTTCGATGGCCAGCCAAGAGCTCCTGCGTTTGATGGCCGGAGTTCGCGTGATGGCTTACACTCTATGACGAGGGCATTCACACAATGGGCATGAAGTCGTCGTGGATGACACGCACGAGTGCTATTGAGGTGTGATCATGTGCACGCCGGAGACTTGCGCTACAGATGTCGCCGGTTTGATCTCACGGAGTGGCAGTCGAGTTCCTTAAACCACTTTCGATTGCTTCAGCATTACGAACGATCACATTTCCGTACAGGGAACCAGTAGTGGGATTTGCCTGCTTCTTGTCTTATTATCGACTTTAACGTCAACCTCCAAGGAGGGCAAGCTACTTGGTTCACTGATGATGGGGATTTTCTCTTTACGAGTGTCCACCGCGATGCTTGAAGCAACGCAGAGCTTTCGGCTGAGCCTACCCGTTGAGTGAAACCAATCGGCGCCAGAGCTGGAATTGTCGGTTGAAGAAAACTCAAAATAAGATTTTTTTTAATTCTTAGGTTTTTTCGGTAAAGTCACGTAGGTAAAAAATTAAAATTAATGAAAGTAAAATAAAATAAAAATAAAAATCACGACGTTTCGGAGGCAACACAAGCTTCCGTCTTCAGGTGGAACCGTTTCATTAATTAGAATTTTTTACCTACGTGACTTTACCGAAAAAAACTAAGAATATGAATCCTTGCAGTCACGAAAGCTTCAAATCTAGAATTTTTTTTTATTGCTTGGCGAGGAGGGGGGCGGGCGGGGGGGTTCCTCGATTAATCGTTAGTCAAAATGTCATCTTTGCTTTCCCAGTTGACATTAGTCGCTCGGATCACGATCGCCTAATATTTCGCACGCGGCATCGCCTGGCGTTGATCGGCAAACCGTCGTCGTCATAACGAACGTCGAGTCCAACTTACCGAAAATGTTGCTCGGATCGGGCGCGGCGGTGGAGTTGGTCGAGTCGCTGCCGTTCGAATGCATCGTTGCTGTGCGAGGTGTAAGCGGACGGATCTCGAGGGCATGAGCCTGCCGGACAGTTAGACGGGTGGGTGACACATAGAGCGGAGTGCGTCCCCGCGATGTAGGGAGGCATGGGGTGGGAGTGGTGGCGAGAGAATGGGTCATCAACGGTGGGAATTTTTTTTATGTTTTTTTTAAAAAATTGGAAAAAAATTCAGTGACGGAGGGGCGTTCTCCCCTCTCCGCGCGTCCTCGGGAGGAAAAGGAGCTACGCGTTTCCGACTTCCCGAAGCTCTTCTCGACCCCCCCCCTCTCGTGCATCTCCGTGCAGGCCTCGCCGATCAGGAAGCCTCCGACGCGCTGTTCCATTGTTCCACTCGCGCCTGTTTCCTGTGCCTCGTCCCTGGAGGAAGAATGTTGGGGAGAGCGCGCGATGGAGACGCGGCCTGGCCTGGCCGCGCGTTATTGTGTGGGGCGAGCGGCAGTGCCGCGGATTGCTCGTCGCGCTACGGACCCGGCGACCCGAGTTCAATTCCCCCTCGTGGCCAACACCAGTGACGATTGTCTGAATCGGTCCCGGGCCTCCCCTAGGTCGACTCAGCCTCAAATGAGTACCTGGTGCTCTAAACAGCATTTGTCCTAACTGTATGCATGTCTCTTCGGGGACATCTTTGTCTTGGTGCACGTGTGTGCATACGCGATGGAATTTCATTTTGATTTGTTTTCAAATTTGTACAATCCCGATTATCGCCAGTTTCTCGGCAATTTTACGAGGGGGAGATCTGCAGTGAGATGATTGCACAGCAACAACAAAGACAACAACAATAAACGGCCATCAATGATGCAGAGAACGAGCACAACTACATGGCACAACTGACAAAGGCGGCGTGATTCACGGTCATACACTGAGCGCAGTGCAAATGTAGCGTGCGAGCAACAGGCGCAAGAAAAGGCGAGCGACGTGTGCAAGCAAACTCGATACTTTAGCGACATGAACACACGCGAATCGAAAAACAGCGGTAGGGCAGTGTTCTTGAGCACCGTGCTACGACCCCAGTGACCTGGCTTCAGTTTCCGGACACGTGCAAACAACCGGTGCCACTATCCTCCGATCGGCGCGGTTGGCTACGTACGGCGCGAAAGAAGTTCAACGCGCGTCCAATCCCGGGCCTTGCCTTGGCCGATCGCGGTGCGTGAACGCCAGCCCCTTGGGGAGACAATGTGGTCCGGGTGTGGTTCCGCCCGACCGTCGCAATTGCCATGCCCAACCGCATTGGGCGCTCGCTCGACGTGAGGCTAAACGGGGAATCTTTGTTCTTTTGTGCTGCGGCGATGGGGACCGGCGGGCATTGTGTTTGTGACGGCTGCGACGGTGGCGTCGCTACGTCGATTGGGGCTCTGGGTGTAGACGGGCTTGCCTTCATCCCTGCCTTCCTGCACATCAATTCTCTCCTCCGTGCAACGGCCCCGTCGCTGGCATTCTCCATCATATAACGCGAGTCCACCGAGAGGAATATCCACTGCGTATTGGGGCTGTCATGCTCCAAAGACAAAGATCCGCCGTATAGCCTTAAGAGACTGCTGGGGCAAGTGCTGTTAGCCGGCACGGTACACGAGGGGGTGGGTGGCCAGCACCACGCCCGACCGCCTTTGTCTTCCCAGTGATGATGTTTTTACACACCGCACCAGGTACTCATTTGAGGGTGAGTCCACCAAGCAGAGGCCCAGGACCGGTTGAGATAATCGTCACTGGTGTTGGCCGTGAGTGGGAGTCGCCTGGTTCGTAGCGCGGCGCGCTAACCCCTCCGCCACCGCTCCCCATGCTCCAAACACACCCCGGCTTTACGCGGCCCCCCAGAACCAATGTCAGCCCATTTGAAAAATCGTTGCGGGTTTTGCTTTGCCACGCTTCCTAGATTTCATTTTCGAGGGGGGTTTGGCTCCGGCTGAGATTAAGTCGTCGACGTGTGGCGAAGTGGCCGGCTGACTGAGACGAGGGGGTGGGTCAGAGAATGTTGAGTGAACCGGCGCTGCCGAAATCCTGGGTTTGAATCCGGGTTTCGGCCGCCGCCCCGTGATCACGCCGGCTGCTCGAGCGTCGTGAAGAAGCGAGAGCCTCCATCTTAGTCGTCACCGACCACTGCCCGTGAAGGAACACCTCCCTGCCCCCCCCCCCCAGTGTGTTAGTTACTTTTGCCCCTTAACCCCTCCCCCTAGTGTGTAAGTTACCTTTGCCCCTTTACCCCTCCCCCTAGTGTGTTAGTTACCTTTGCCCCTTTACCCCTCCCCCTAGTGTGTTAGTTACCTTTGCCCTTTTACCCCTCCCCTAGTGTGTTAGTTACCTTTGCCCCTTAACCCCTCCCCCTAGTGTGTTAGTTACCTTTGCCCCTTTACCCTTTCCCCTGGCGTGTTAGTTACCTTTTACCCTTAACCCCTCCCCCTAGTGTGTTAGTTACCTTTTCCCCTTAACCCCTCCCCCTAGTGTGTAAGTTACCTTTGCCCCTTTACCCTTCCCCCTAGTGTGTTAGTTACCTTTGCCCCTTTACCCCTTCCCCTAGTGTGTTAGTTACCTTTGTCCCTTTACCCCTTCCCCCCACATATCTGGGTGCGGCACGAGCCCACGTCTTTTGTCTCCCTATTCTGAGGTGCTCATTCGCGCCCAAGTCCAGGGGCTGCTGCTGCTGTGCGCGGAGTTTATCCTCCCCACCAGCACCATCCCTTCTCCGTTTTGTGATCGGCGTTTTATACAGGGCTCGCGTCGAGTTGTAATGATAGTTTCTCAAAAAATGAAAACACATCACGTAACATTTCGATTTAAAGCTTTCGTGACTGCAGGGATTCATCTTCTTGGTTCTTTCGGTAAAGTCACGTAGAATGGAGATAATAAAATAGACAGACCTGGTCTTCACCTGAGGACGGCTGCTTGCGTTGTGGCCGAAACGTCGTGATAATTATCTTATTATGTTTTATTTTATTATTTTATTATTTCCATTCTACGTGACTTTACCGAAAGAACCAAGAAGATGACATCACGTTACATTTGGTTTTCCAGTTAATCTGAATAAATTCCACCGAGGATGTGAGGTGGTGGTGGTTGGGTGGGGTGGGTGCGGAGAGTAACGGCCCCATCGACCCCTCTCACTCAGATGCTCCACGGTCGCTAACTGCACGTTCCCCAGCAGAATGGTGACCGCTGCGTGTGTGCGGGGAGGGGTAGAGTGGTGGCATTGGTGGATCTCGCACAGCACTGACATCCCAGCCACCTGGGTTTGATTCCCAGCTACTGGTTAACGGTGGCACGTGGCATCTGAATCTTCCCCTGGCAAATACCTGACACTGGGGGCCACGTTACCACTTCTCTGTGCTGCACTGGTCCTCAATAGGTGCTCGCTAACAACACTCGCAGCCATCGTTTGCAAGGTTTTACGTGGATGATCTCTGTGGGTGCGAAATAGTTTTTTTATCTTCTGTTGATGCGTGACGGTCATCATTGTGTCGTCAACATTTCAACGGTGCGTGGCTGTTGAGGCGCAATGCACCCATCGTACCGCACGTGACGAGTTGCCTTTATCCTCCACGTGCATCGGCTTCCGTTTGCGGAACGAATGCATGAAATGGTCCTTCCCCGCACCTTCGATTTGCACGGTTGGCTACGTACGGTGTCAATTAAGTTCAACATGCGTACGTGCTTGAACAGGATTGCTAGAAACGACCCAAAATAATGAATATACCCCTCGACCCATGCCAAATTTTGCCCATGATAGATCGATCAACATGTTACATAGTTACGTGGGAGCTTTAGCATTGTGTGATATTTTCTGTGCACAATTTCAATCTGGTAAACCTTGCAGCAGTATATACTATGATATATTTACATATAAAATCACAGTTTGACACGTGTTGCGGAGAGTTCATAAAACTCGGATCTATAGGTTCCACGCCTCTAGGAGTCCACAGGAATACGGCAATAGATATAAAAAAAGCACTTAAGCAATCGTATCTCTCGCTGTCCCGTGCTCGCTATTACTCGGTGACTCAACGCGTGTTGGAGTCAGTTTTTGCCTTGCTAGTTTGGCGAATGAGGGCGGTGTCGTCAAGAGAATATGTATGTGAAGACAGAGCGAGCATTGTATGTTGACAGATTATTATATTCGCCTGTAATTGTGGCTCGTGCCAGATACATTTGTCACGTGGTGTGGGCCCGAAATTGAATTAATAATGGATTTAGTTTTTTTTCTCCTCTACTTTTGAGTGTTTAATCTATCAAGTGTTATTTTTTTTCACATTCCCTCCAGTACAGTACGGGGTTCTGATCGTAACTCTGGAATTCGCGGACGATCGCGCCTGGGTGCGAAATCTCCAGCCGAGCCAATCACGCCGGGCGTCTGGTCTCCTGGGACCGCTATTTCTCAGGGTGACGAGGTGGGCCCCTTTTCCCTGCCACCCACGGGCCCCCCCTCCCCACTCCACCCCCCAAGTCACCGTCACCTCTCCTCCCGCTCTCTCGCTGGCCGTGTTCGCTCGCTCGCTCGCTCTCTCTCGCCGTCGTCGCGTCCGCCTGCTCCGCCGCTTACCGGGTCCTTCGCAAGTTCGCGACGCGGTCCGAGCGTCGCTCACACAGGCACACGGCCTCGGGCTTCGCGCGCTGACGACGCCCGACCGAGACCCCACGACCCCCGGATCGCAGGTGAGCGTCACCTGTCCCGCAGTCGCCGACTTTCGTGCCGACCGCTGTGCCGGGTCCCGTGCTCGCGTTCGTGTGTCGCTCATGTGCGTCGCGATTTTGGCGGACCCACGGTGTTCAACCCCTGGCCGATTGCGCGGCGACGGTGGGCGATTGGTGTCCGAGCATGTGACGGATTTTTCCTACGTTAACGATGTTGCACTACGATGCTTGTGACCCAGGCTCCATGCCCAACCGTGTACGATGAATGTATGCATGTATGTTGAACTTCTTTCGCACTTCACGCAGCCAAATGTGTTAATTGTAGGTGTGCAGGCATGACAAAAACTAAACACAATCATCAATTCTAACGAAATTAGTTTTTCAATCTAGGTGATGATTTTGCATAGCTCCAGTGGCTTCCTAATATCGGAAGGAAGAGCAATGACCGTCTTTGATGGCTAGGATGGACTGCTGGTGGTCGTTTGTACGAAAGTTGGTTTGGACCTGCCGCACGTTAATGCTGCTCTGCTAGCGATCTTGGTGACCCTGGTTCAAGTCCTGGCAGCGCACAATGCTGGTAAAAATTGGTATCTGAGGCTGGAGTACCTGCTTTAGTAGTGGTGTGGTTGACATCAACATCGAGTAACAAGTGTCTGTGTGTGTGTGTGTGCGCTACGATCCTGTTAACCCAGGTTCAATTTCTGGTGCCCCGGTGGTGAAATATTACCTGCCTTGCCTCGTATACAAGAGTTCGTGGGTTTGATCCCAACCCTGACGCCTGTATATTTGGAGTTTGCATTGTTTGCGTGTTCTTTCCATGGTCGGTTTTTCCCTCCACATTTAGAATCAACGTGCGCTTAGAGTGTTGGCTGCTATAAATTTCCACTTGATGATAAGCCACTTTTGTTGAGCTATAATTTGTGATAGCCATGTCTCTTCTGAAAAGAGCTACATAGCTCAGTGAGGCCTTACCTGATGAAATAAAATAAAATAAATTATTTAATTTAATTTAGAAAGTGGTTAATGGTAATCAAATCCGGTCAGGACCTCTCATAGGTCAACTTGGCCAATAATTATTACCTGCTAGAGTGGAGCGATTGATATCGCCAATGGGAGCCAAGTTAAGCTGAGTGCGGTATGGGGTGTAATAACACTGCGTCTTTAATAGGTGCTTACTAACATAACGTATCACAGCAGTTTATGGCGCTATAGAAGCAGATTCCTTTGTGAGTGTTAAAGAAAGTTTAGCTGCATTCAAGTTATCTTGAGTTTGGCCAGAATAAACTTTGTAAATGTAACAATTAGGTGGCACGGTTGTCACGAACACAGGGATAATTTCACCAGCAAGGAGAACCTTACAGAATGTCTTTAAAAGATCAATCGATTTAGATAGATGAGTCAAAAATAAAATCGTAGATTTGTGTGGCCATGTTAAAAAAAGCTACAGCAGTTTCCTCTGCAGCGAGTCTCGGAACACACAGCCAGCTTCTCATGTTACTCAAAAGCCAGTTTGACCTAATTAGCCAACTTTTTTTTAGTTAAACGACACAACAACAAAATTTTCCAAGCCGCACACAAGTTTATCAACGATTCATTACCAAAAGCAACTTGGAACAAAATTTGCGTTGAACGCCGTTGGCTTTTTCGTTGTTGCCCGCTGCTGCGACGTTTTCACGCCCGTACTTTGAGAATGTCCCATTATTTGCGGACAATATACCTTTCTTTTGCACGTATAAAACTGAATGCGCCTTTTCGTGTGTTTGCATATTTCCGCCGTGCGCAATTTACGGAATAGTGAGAGCGGAGCATTTCTCGGGCGACAGCGGGGTGGGGGGCGGGGAGGGTGGGAATATTTTGGTTGCTCGATGGCAAATGTCTCAACAATTCGCGAAAAATGAGACCAGCGCGTGACCTTGCAAGTGACGGGAGCCCCTGGAAAAAGCTTAAAAAGGCTCCATGGATGTAAATTTCCAATGATGATAATAATACAACTTAATTTTATAAAGCGTGACTATTATTTTATTTCACCAGTTAAGGCACACTGAGCTGCATAGCTCTTTATCAGAAGCGAACTGGCCACGAGTGATAGCTCAAAGAAGTAGCTTAAAGCATGAAAATGTATAGCAGCCAGATACTCTAAATTAATGTTGATTCTGAATGTGGAGGGAAAAACGAGAGAAAAATCCACACTGCCACGAGGAGACACATGCACACTCCAAATATTCAGGCGTCAGGATCGGAATTAAACCCACGACCTCCTGTACACCAGGCGAGGTAGTTAACATCTCAGCACCGTTGCACCACGACGCTGTCCATTAATTATATATAATGACAAAATCCCATAAACGTGGTTGGCTACGTACGGTGCGAAAGAAGCCAAACACACACACCAAGCAAATGAAAACCGAACCACTACCGAGCAAAAAAAATAAACAACTTGAGAAATTGCACCAAAACAAAAAGCGTGCTAACAATCGTTCCATTTATTTAAACCAGCCAAGCCTCACCTGGCCTCAAGACTTTATTTTCCAGGAGAGTGCCACGACACCGCAATGTTTAGCCAATTCCTTTAATTCGCGTTTGGCTTGGTGTGTGGGTTGGACTTCTGAGCACACGAGGCGGGGCTGTTAACATTCCATGCAGTCGGATTCACGAATCCGTTGAGTTTGATGGCAACTGCTGGCCACCTCGCAGACCCCAGCTTGCAACGCCTGGCATTGCCGGGCATTTCTCCGTCGCAAGCACCAACCATGCTCGCGGACTTTGCCGCTTAGCTTCCAAGATCGAGTGAGATTGGGTGCGTTCAGGGTGATTTGGTCATAGGCCAAGCTGCACAATCTGTGGATATGGAAAGGTCACAGAGCATCCGCAGAACCATTGCAAAGCGGAGGTAGGCAACATCATGCAAATACCCCAGTTCGCTTCACGTATTACATCAAGAAAGCAATACTTTAATTGGAGCCGTTTCACACAGTCTTGTTCGTGTTGGAATTTACCAGCATCCTGAATGTGTATGATGTGTTAAAATGTTATTTTTATTTGGGTGCGAATGTGAACAACAGCCATATCGGACATTAGTAATCGGCATGATCATTGGTTCACTGCAGCTCAAAGTCTAAAGACGGGTTCAAGAGTTGTTGGCCTTTGACCCCAGACACACGTGAGCAGTGTGCTGGAGGTGTCACGCTATACATGACCTGATCTGAAAGCATCCAAACACTCGTAACAGATCCTTCTCAGGCAAGAGCCACTCGATCTAGGTTTTGGGTGACCAGCGTTTTTGTTATACTCCCCCCGCCACCACAACCGTGGCAGTAAGCGCCGTGGTTGGACGGTGCTTACCGCCACTCCACCGTAAACCCAGCAAACTTGAGTTCAATTCCAGGCCACGGCTAAACATCAGTGGCGAGCGGTGTCTACACCTGTCCCGAGCCTCCCCTCGATTGCATTCAGTTTTACGCTGGTGTGGTGCGTAAAAACATCAGCTCTGGGGAGACAAAGGCGGCCTAGGCGTGGTGCTGGCCTCACCACCCCCCTCGTGCACCGCATCGGTGTAAATAGGCGATCGTGGTTTCTACAAGGCTACACTGGCGACCGCGCCTTGGCTCGCGTACACCTGCTCAAGCGTAAGCCGGGTGCGCAAGATAGCCGGGGGGCAAATTGGCGAAGCGGGACCATCGGCAGTGCGACAAAGTCAACGACCTTGCACTGAATGGACGGGTTGATGAGCATTTCGGTCTCTCTGTCGCCGTTGTGGCACTTGCCCATGTCAAAGGCACCGAATGTCGGGAGATGGAGCAGTTGGACTTCATTGTTGCTCTCCAGATTGAAGGGAAAAAAGTGGGGGAAAAGATAACTAGATTCTAACCCTGAAAGAATAGTTGGGGGTGGGGGTGGGGGGGAATTAATTAAGTGCGAAAATGTGAGAAGGCGCGAATGTGGAGTGAATCATAAGTGTGAAGCAACGATATAAATATATTCTAACAAAGTTAGATGAATACGTGAATCGAGTCTGAAGCAAGGATATTCTATTCGTTATCCATTGCCGCTGTTATTGCTGCCGGCACGTGTCAAGCGCGTAACCTGGTCGTGAGGTGAACGACGGGAGGAAAAAATAAAGTCATTCAATTATTTCCGGGCTTATTATATTGTTCTGTATCGCTACGCACTCAATTAAAAATCGAAACGACGCATTAAGATCATTCATCGCAATGCCCGTGTCACGCAAAGCCACGTATTAGCGACGTCACTCCATGCACACATTTGATCGTAATTATTTTGTATTTATATTATAAAAAAAAAATTTAAATCGAGGCTTTAAAATTGAATGGACGTTTAACGCTGATTACGCGCCGAATAAAAAAAAACGGTACGAGGAAGACTCTCGTGTCGCGCTCAGATTTCCGAATTAACCTTTGTGAATTGTCATCCCCGTGGCAGAGAGCTCTGGCGCTTGCGCCGTCGGTTGTCTGGCGTGCCTCTCTTCTCACCTCCGCTCGTGCCCGCTGAAACTTGGCGACGAACACTTGATCTGTTCGCCCGCCAATTAGCGGCTTAGCCATGTGATGCACGGGTGGCGGATCTCATGATGCAATCGTTTGCGGTTGTGGATTTAAAAAAACTTTATCTGAATTTTGTTTAAATGAATAAGGCTCTCTTTTTATCTACGCTTGTGCATAAATGGAAAAGTATAAAATGATTAAGTCGATTCCCGATCAGAGTTTGAGGTTGGGGGGAGGGGTGGCTTTCTAACAATTTCAGTATTTTTTAACAAGGCCCTACATTTATAATTATAAGAAAAAGCATTCCATTTCAACTCGCACTATTTATTTATTTAGTTAAGAGGTCTCACGGTGGTGAGATGTCATCTTCCTTGCCTGGTATGCAGGAGGTCGGGGGTTCGATCCCGACCCTGACGCCTGTGTCTTTGGAGTTTGCGTGTCTCTCTCACCGTGGTCGCGTGGATTTTTTTTCTCCAGGTCCTCCGATTTTTCCCCTAAACATTTAGAAACATCCGTTTCGATTGTTTAGATTATTTTGCTTCCTACAAATACTACAAATGATAAGCCACTTCGATGAGGTTTCATTTGTGGCCAGGTCGCTTCTGAAAAAGAAGCGCATAGTTCAGTGGGCCCTACGTGGTAAAATTAAAATATATAGTTTAGTGTTATTTGGATGTTTTCTAACTGATTTGTTTACCTTCTCGATGCTTTGCACCCCTACTGGACATCATAAAGATTATTTTAGGTCAGATCGCGTAAATATAAATGCGTCGTTAACCCCTCACAACCTGACACACCCAATTAGTAAGGCTTGCCACGTAAAACAAAACCTGCCAATTAGTTACTGCATCAGCCCACGGGTGTGTTGGAGAGTAAATCCACAACGTTTACAATTTGAGTAGTACGATGTTTCGCTGCTAATTACATGCGGTATCATCGGGCGCTTTTGCCAGAATTGTGTTGATTTGTTTACGTGACAAACCTTACCAACAGGCCGTGTCGGGTGGTGGCGGGTCAAACGACACAATTATAATTACGCGATTCTAACCCAACAACAACCTCCGCTGTGAATAATATTGGCCGCGAAAGCCTATTTACGTGTTAGACTGACCTTCTTAGCTCATTGGATTCCTCCAGTATAAATACACTAATTCTGATCGAATGTATTTTTCCGGTGTATATCAATAAAATACCAAGGTTTGGGGGCCTCAAGGTGGAAGTCAAATGGAGGGGAAGGGGGAGCAGAGGGGGGAGGTGGAAATCTCTCCTACTGCTTCACACACACCCCGCCCCCATATCTGCCACTGTTGCCATTGCGACCCAAGTGATGTTTCAACGTCGTCGCCAAGGGGAGGGCGAAGGTAATTACAGGCGCAGTGAAGGTGGCTCATCTAACTAAAAAAATCCAGGC
This sequence comes from Entosphenus tridentatus, assembly GCA_014621495.2. NCBI lineage: Eukaryota > Metazoa > Chordata > Hyperoartia > Petromyzontiformes > Petromyzontidae > Entosphenus > Entosphenus tridentatus. The sequence continues at coordinate 7,843,841 of CM025625.2, forward strand.
CCAGCGGGGTAGCCGAATTGATACGAACGTTTGAGCAAGAGATGCAGATGCCTCGGAGAGCACCGTGATGAAACGGGTGTGAGCGCTTACAATTATTCATTAACTGGCATTGTAATGGATAGCGCAGTGGAAGCGGGCACGGGAGGACAGGTTAAGAAGCGTACAGAGCATATTTTGTCTGGAATAATAAAATTCATTCTGAGACGGGGGAGAGTTATAGACACAAGAAACGGACGTGCCGTCAGCCCATGGACCCTCTGGACCAAAGTTTTCTAGCAGTATGATGATGTTGTTTTTGTTGTTGTTCTTGTTGTTGTTGTCATCCTTTGGGATTCTACTCCTGAACAAACATCTCTCTCCTATTCTCTCCCATCTCCTTTCCCCAGCTGCTCTAGTCCAGTCGTGGCCTCCGAGCTCTGTTGATGCGCCCTCGCTGCTGCTGCTGCTGCTGCCATCTTTTCCACTCTCTCCCTTCTGCTTCCCTTCCCTGCTCTCGGTCTCCCACTCGGGAGCTGATTCTGTCTCTCGTTAGAACAGCAGCACTCGGGATTGATGGCAACTTTCCGCGTTTCGCCAGCAGGAATGTGGCCTGTTAAACAAATGCCACCCACCCCCACCCCCAAGGTTACCTGATGATGTTCCAGGCAATGGGGCATCTTACAGGTCACCACTCGGTGCCCAATCGAATTTTAACCACTTTTGCTGCACCGCTTTAGAATCGAAAATCGACGTGCTCACGCAATTTGGCGTTGACGATCTCCGAGTCAGAACAGCTGGCCTGCTCCCCCCCCCCCCCGTGGCCTCCGCTAGCGCGGGGAACCCTCACGCCGCTGTCGGTGGTCTGTGCACGTAGTGGCGCTCGCGACCCATCGGCTGGAGATGAAGTTCGGCACGGGGAGTGCGGTGGCGCTGGCGGCGCTGGTGATGGCGAGCCTCCTGCCGGGCCCGGCGTTGGCGCAGGGCGACCCCTCCACGTCAGGTGAGTGCTGCGCCTGTGCCGCTTCTTAGCCCATCCGATGAGCCGTTCAGGCTCAACCCCTGCCTAGACCCGGCGAGGCTGTCGTGCATTTTCCGGTTGACGTTTGTTCCGTTTTTGTTCATCGTGGGTGCTGAGCTTCAGCCTAAGACGCAAAGTGGTCAGCAACAAACAGCAGGCCAGTTAAAAAACATTTTTTTTTAATCAGAACTGTATAACGCTAATAATTGTATTATTACCAGGCCTCGCAGTGTTTACAAGTGAATTGTCAAACTCTTATTATCCACCCTTGTTTCTTTCACCTCTCCCTGTGTGTGCCATGAAAAGGGGCCATTGGCCGTAACGTCGCCAATTACATTCTGTGTTGAACCACCAACTGCCACTTCTTGTTTTGTTTCCGAGAATTTGGTTGGACGTGCGGGCAGCGGCCCCGTGTGCCAAGGGCGCCTGGGGCTGCCACCTCGCCCACCTGACCGCCCGCCCACCCCCAGTCCTTGCTCCGCCACTGTTTGCCTACAGCGGTTGTTCTGCATTGCAAGGCCCACGGGCTATTGGCGGCCTCGGGTGGCCTTTAGCGCGGCCCCTGACATACGCCCCCACCCCCACCCCCCCGACAATACACAAATGGTGAAAACGCCCCCCATCGTTATCATCATCGTTGTGCTGCTGCTGTCAAACCCCGACAGCATACTCTTAGTTCTTTCGGCAAAGTCACGTACCTACGTGACTTTACCGAAAGAACTAAGAGTATGAATCCTTGTAGTCACGAAAGCTTCAAATATAGAAATAAACCCCGACAGTGCTTTCAAACGTGTGGCGGTCCTCACGCTGATGATGTCTTCTCGGCGAAGGTGCCCCCCCCCCCCCCCCCATCTGAAAATAAGTGATGGACACCAGCTCACAGTGAATGCATTGGGTAGCAGGGTGGCGCAGCGGTTAAACTTGAACCTCACAGCCACGAGAGCCTGGGTTCAATTTAGCGACTGTGGTGGCTTTCTGCGTGGAGTTTATATGTCCCAACCCCCCGCTTCTGTATGGGTGTCCTCCGGGTTCTCTGGTTTCCTCGTAGATTTATCGATATAAAAGCAGACGACTGAGCTGATATTGGCCAAACATCGTGATGCTGAAAAAAATCATCGGCTGTACCCTGTCCTGCAAGCCTCATCTTCATTCTGGCAAAAAGGGTTCCATTAATTAAACAACCTGCTAATTACTCAATTGCTGCTAATTACTCGATTGCTGCTAATTACTCGATTGAGATTACACACAGCGTCATCTCTCCCCCTAATGCGTACAACTTCCTGGTAAACAAAACAAGCATCGTAATAATAATAACCCTAACCGATGATTGCCCAATAACTGCCATCCTAGTCAACTTGGAACCATTAGACCAGCGTTGGCCAAAACTTTGGACCAGCGTTGGCCAAAACGTTTGGTCCAACGTTCCGAACCGCATACCAACATTGTCGTCATCCCATGCGCGCCGGGGGGTAGCGCGCCATCACCGCTTTCACGTCCACGGCGCGCCCGCCCCCCCGACCGGGTTGGTACTGAGCTCCTCCAGGATGTGGCAAATATCTGCAAACAGACGAGTACTGGAACATCGGGCAGGAGGGCGAGCCGGAGCCGCGATCGTCACAGGGACGTGACCCCTGGGCGACCTCGGGGGAGAGCGGCCCAACCCCCGAGCCTCCGCCGGAGAGCGTCTTGCCCACCATCCCGCCCGTCGCCACGCTCTCGCCACCGCCGCTGCACTTGTGGTTCGAGAGCGGCGAGGACGACAGTGCCGCGTACTTGGAGGACGCCGAGGCCATGCTCGGGGGTGAGCGAGCGGGCGAGTGGGCGATCGGACGAGTGGGCGAGCGAGCGAGCGAGCGAGCGGGCGAGTGGGCGAGCGAGCTGGGGAGCGATCGGATAATTGGGCGAGCGAGCGAGTGAGTAAGCGGGCGAGCGAGCGATCGGATAATTGGGCGAGTGAGCGAGCGAGCGAGTGGGCAAGCGGGCGAGCGAGGGGGCGACTGAGTGGCGAGGGTTGATGATTAAGAACGAGTTTCACATTTGTTTTGTTGAATCAGTTAAAAGAAATGCACTACGAACCCGACGACCTGAGTTTAATTCCCGCTGACGACCAATAACGGCGGTGATTATCCGGTCCTGGGCCTCCCCTAGGTCTACTCAACCTCAAATTAGTACCACCACCACGATTGTGGACACCACCATGGCCACTGTGAATACGAGGTAGGGGCAATGCTCCCACCACTTCCCTCCATCTCTGCGCCCCTCCCCCACTCCTTGAGATCCAGACAATTGGTATTGTATGAATAATTACTGGAGAAAATACATTGAATGTTACATTTTGCAACAATAATCCACTACCCTGTTTAAAACAGGGTCGCCGCTGCTGCAAGATATTATCTGTCTCGCCTGGTATACAGGAGATCGTAGGTTCGATCCCGATCCTGACGCCTCCTGTATATTTGGAGTTTGGGTGTGCTCTCTCCACGTGGTTGCGTGGATTTTTCTCCGCATCCTCCGAGTTTTACTTCCACATTTATAAAACGCCACTTCGTTGAGCTATCATGTGTGGCCATGTCGCTGCTGAAAAAGAGTTCAGTGGACCTCACCTGGTTCAGTAAAAAAAAACTTCTTTACAGTTTAGTTTAAAAAGTTTGGGAGCTTCTCCGCCGGGACAAGATTCTAGCTCGCACCGCTGCCACCGCTGCCAGCGTCGATGCGTTCATGGTGCCGTGGCATCGCGACGCTGACCAGTGCCCGGTGCCTGCCGGCGGTGGCGCGGCCGCGACTCTGTCACCGTCGTCTTCATCGTCGCGTTCTTCGTCGTTCCACAGCCTCGCACGATCTGTGCCGCGCGACCCCGATGGACCTGGTGTTCGTGCTGGACGGCTCGCGCAGCGTGCTCGCGCACAACTTCGTCAAGGTGAAGCACTTCGTCAACGCCCTCGTCGACTCGTTCAGCGTGGGGCCCAGCGCGACCCGCGTCGCCGTCGTGCAGTACAGCAGCCGCGTGCGCACCGAGTTCACGCTGGGCGAGTACGACTCCAAGGAAGCCGTCAAGGTGCGCACTC
>CM025625.2:7852902-7868356 GCA_014621495.2 Entosphenus tridentatus
CAAAATCGTCCAAAATCGCGTGACGTCATTTACGGACGGCCCCTTGGCTACGTACGGTGTGAAAGAAGTTCAACGCGCACATGAGCACGAGCGACGTGGGAGAGAGTGGGGGGGGGGGGTTACAGATGTTCGGCGGACAGCAAACCCCGAGGCCAGGTGCCCTTGGGGCAGGGGAGAGGGCTGGTGGTTTGGGCTCAACCCCCCTACCCACGTCGGGGCAACGCTTATATTGTAAGAACACGCACACATGCGTACTCACCTCTCCGACTCGACATCAATAACAATACTCAGCCCCCTCGTCATTCATCGTAGGTGGGTGCGTGTGTTGAACTTCTTTCTCACCGTACGTAGCCAACCGTGCTAATCCAAAGCAGCCGGGGAAGGACCACAGAAAGGGCTTGCCACTCGCCTTGTCGGTTCCCACCACGGGTTGCCACTATACAGCGTGGTTAAAACAAATGTGAACACTTCTGAGAATTTGCAACAACGCCACGAGAAATGTGCTGCCTCCGAGCTCTGGAGACCACCTGGAGAAGATTCCAGGCACGTGTTGACAATGTTGGCGAACAAGTGGAGACTCTTTGAACTTTTTGAAGCTATTAACATTTGTTATCATGTTACAGTGTATTATCCCTTCTCTTTCCATTAAAAACTAAAACATTTTTTTTGAAGCACCCTGTGTTAAGGATCCAAAGTTCACGTCCGCAGTTGGTCCCAGCTTGCCCTCTCTCCGACTCCCCCCTTAATGATTCCCACGGTCCCATTGGCAGCTGCCTGGCCCCCTCCCCGCTGTGTGAAGTTGGCCTCCCCGACAGACGAGGTTCACTCGTGAGTTGGCCCATCTTGGTTGAGCAACAGCAGTGAACACTCCCCCCCCCCCCCACCTCTGCATTGTGTTAGCTCTGCGCATGAATGTAACCGTGCATCGATTAGTCGATTTTTTTTTAAACAATTGTTATTTTCACGATACGAGCATTAGCCCTGTGCCGGTAAGAAGTGGGGTTGCCAACCGTTCTGGTTTTCCCAGAATTTACCTTTTTTTTATTGAGGTAGCTCTTCCGCCAAGTCTGCAAGTCTTCCCGAGAAGTATGTACGTATATATGTTGAACTTTCTTCGCACCAGCCGTGCTAATTGGTAGTGTGGGACATTGCAAGTTCAGGCATTTGTCAGTTGCGTAATATAACGCGCTACTCAATACAATTCATTTTCGTGCACTTTTCCCCTCGTTTGCCCTTGCGAGGAATTATTTGTTTCTTTCCGTGACTCGTCTCGGGTTTTGTGTACCTCCGAGGTGGCGGCGGCACTTGTGAGAATCGATGATGATTGTGCAAACACAGACGACCGTTGATTCCACCGAGCACGTGGCAAAGCGTTGATGTATCGGCTAAAAATGTCGCGCTCCCGATAGATGCGAGTGAAATTGTATTATTTAGCGATTAATACAAATAATTTGGCCACGTCACTATGTAGGTTAAGGCGTGGACAACCACTGTGCAAAGTGTAATCAACAAACAAAAATATTCAGACATGATGCGGTCCGAAATGAGACAAAAAGGAATCGAGCAGTCGTGTAACCACGTGGAGATTCATTGATTGAAATCCACCTTTCCAGCCACGATACATCCATTAGGTCATCAGGCGTTTCCACTTTCAAACATTTACTCCCCTTTACCAAATGACCTCCCTTTCAAACACAGTACAAATTAACTCGTTCCACGCTGCACAGGCCTGATGATTGATGAAAACGGCCCACGTGACGCACTAGGCAATCGACTCTACGTGCGTCACGTGGAGCAGGCGCGCGCGCCCAGATTTTCGATCTTCGTGAGCGAATGTGCTCCATTAAACGCGGACGGCGGCAATTGCCCTAGCGCATCACGTCGCACGCGCCGAACAAACGTCGGGTGCGTGGTGCGTGCATTGAGTGAAATTTGTATTTGAATGGAGAGTGAATTGGTCAGCGGAGGGGGAAAACGGAGCGTGGCCGTGGGTCGCGAGAACCAAAGTTTGGGAACAAATTTAAACCTGAAACACGTGACGTTGCTCATACTCTTAGGACTTTTGTTCAAGTCAAGTAAATAAAAAATAATAGATCACGACGTTTCGATCGCAGCACAAGCAATCGTATTCAGGTGAAGACGAACTATTATTTGTTTTTATTAACGCGACTTTACCGACAGACCCAAGAGTATGAATTCCTGCGGTCACGAAAGCTTTAAATCACGTGACGTTCTATTCTCACTCGTTGCATGCCACTTGTTCACGGGACCCCTGGTAGCCGCTAGAGGGCTCTACATTTTACTTATGTCGTGGGTTTACTCTCCAACACACCGGTGTTGCTGAACTAGTTTTACGCGACTAACCCTATTAATTGGCTGCGTCGGGTGGTGGTGGTGGTGGGTTTAACGACACAGCATTTATATTTACTCGATCTAACCCCCCCTCCTCCCCCCCAAAAAAATCTATTACGGATAATACTGGTCGCGATAGCCTACTACGCGTTAAACTTGACTCACTGGTATTCACAAAAATAAAGAGAACAAATCTAGAATGGAATCGTCACGTTGTAGAATCGTGGAAATTCCGTGGGATCTCTGTGGGGGTGTCGTAGTGGTCGGGAGCTGGAGTCGGGCACCCTCAGCCGTGTGTCGTCCTTTGGGCTGCAGGCAGGCGTTCTCGCTTGCGGCGTTCGCACTCGCGCGGCGGACGCGGATAAAAGAATACTAATTAAAACTTGATTTGAAGCTTTCGTGACTGCAGCAATTATAATGATGATTGTAAAAAAATTATAATTGTCGAGCAACAGTGAAAGAAACAAAAACTATCCGTTGCTGATCTTTTTGTTAATTGTATTTTTTTATTGTTGTCCCGTGTGTCTCCGTTTCAGATTGACACCAGGGTAAGTTGCGCATCTCGTGCACCCTCCTGCACGCACGCGCACACGCGCACGCACACGCGCGCGCACACACGCACGTACGCGCACACGCGTGAGCGTCCACAATTTGTGCGCGGTTAGCGTTGGCAGGGACCATCCCAACGACACGGCAACCGTTGTTCAACTCTCACACACGTGTGTGAGGCTTATTGAGGCTTGACCTGCGTTTAAAAAAAACCCGAAGCGATTCAGCGCACGTGAAATTCACGCCGAGTGTTGTGTTTTCTGTTGTTGCTGTTGTTGTCGTCGCTCGACGCATGCGTTAAGCGGTTGTTTGATTTTCTTTTGTCCGTGCGCGAGTTTAATTTGTGCCGCCCAGCAGTCGGCTCCCACGCACAGTAATACTCGCACGGGGAGTTGATTAAAAAGTAATTATCCCAAAGCAGCGTTTTATTTATATTATTCATAATTTTAATAAACGAAAAGTGTCAAAATGTATGAATCAACAAACAAATATTTTGTCACACTCTTCAAATCCAGTAAAAGTTTCGGAAATAATTACTGAGAGTCTGGCGAGACTTTTCTGTGTAAACAGATTAATTACTCTCATATAATTATTACCGATTGATCATCTACATGCCTGATGAGACTTTTATAATACCACACGCGCACGCACCACCGCACAGATTGCGCATTGCCATCTTGAAGTGGTTCTCCAACCCCGCCATCGTGAGGTCCTGCCTTATTCTTCACGCTTGGTTTGCTTTTTCTCACGACGCCCGCTTCGTTACCTTCCCAGTGCGCCCCGAGGGTCCTCGTGGTTCCGACGCCACCGCCGCTCCCGTCGCCGCAGCCCGCGCCGGCAGCCGAACCTTGCACGTGTCGGATCGGACGAATTGGACAGCCGGGGTTTCCTGGGACAAAGGCATTCGCACGCGCAATCACACACACGCACACGCACGCACGCGCGATCACACGCGTCGGAATGAGCGGTATTGCCAGCTGTAACAAACAAAAATTGTTCCCTGGATCGCCCGCTTCAATGTGGTGTAGGCGTCCCTAGGAAAGCCTAGGGACGGCTCATTACGACGCGAAAAGTCCTGGGTTTTGTTGTTGTCGGTTGCGTAGTAATAATCATAATAATTTTAATGCACCGTGTGAGATATTCTTTTTGTAGTTTAGAGGTAGCAATTTTAGGACCGACGTGAAATGCGCTGTTTTAGCCATGCGTACACGGGTTGACATCTCGCTCTATGCGGTAGTCGTCGTAGTAGATGCGTTCCGAACAAAGGGCACGCAAAGTGAAACCGCGCGAGGAGACAGCTGCCTGCCGAGTAGCACACACACACACAGTACCAACGCATAGTACACACATAGTACACACATATTACACACACAACGCTGTCCCATGTCCAACTGGCTAGCCAGACGTATGGTGAATTCAAACCGCACGGTAGCACATTTTGGGTAGAAATAGGTTAGCTGCATACGCGAGTAACCGTGAAGGGCACCACCCACATTCGCCTTTTTCTTCCCAGTGCTGATATTTACCGACCGCGCCACGTGGCTCATTCAAGAATGAGTCGAGGCCCAAGCACCGCACAACAACAATAGCCGCCATTCGCCGTGGTGACGTCACCACCGCGCTTGTGCCAGGCTAGGTGTGCTTCGAGGCCACGTGAAGCGTCGAAGGCTCGCTGGCAAGAGGTCACGGGACAGACCCGGGTGGCATGGGTTGACTGGCTGATCGCACGCAAAGGCAAAGATCCCCCCTGTATAGCCTTAATAAATTGTTGGGGCAAGTGGTGTTAGTGAGTAGCACCTGTGAAAGCCGGCACGGCACATGAGGGGGTGGGTGGCCAACACCACGCCCGGCCGCCTTTGTCTCCCTAGTGGTGATGTTTACACACCACACAGGGTACTCATTTGAGGCTGAGTCAACCTAGGGGAGGCCCAGGTCACGTTCAGATAATTGTCACTGGTGTTGGCCGTGAGCGGAAATCGAAGCCGGGTCGCCAGGTTCGTATCGCAGCGCGCTAACCGCTACACCACCGCTCCCCAAGGGGCATGGGTCAACTAGCTGACCACACACACACCGACGTACACAGAGTGCATTTCCACAGACGAATGTTTAAATACGGTTGTTTTCTTGCGCAAGCTTTGCGCCGGATTTGAAAGAATTCAAACCAAAGGAAAAATATGATCTCGCTCGTCGTCGTCACCACCAGCCTTCGAGCGGTAAAAACGCGTGTGCCTTCTGTGTCATCTTGCCACCTCATCGGCATGCAGTTCGTGTGCAGCGTGTCCCCTGGGAGATATTCAACTCGCCTTTGCTCTCATTTACAAAATGTTGTTTTGCTTGATACTCAACAGCTCTGAGTGAGCATCACAAGATTAACAAACACATCTATTACATCCATGATACAGGTGTTTTTTTGGGCGGGTTAGATCGCGTAAATATATAAATGTGTCGTTAAACCCGCCACCACCCGACACAACCAATTAGTAAGGTTTGTCACGTAAACAGAACGTGCCAATTCGTCACTAGTACAGCACACCGGTGTGTTGGAGAGCAAAGTCACAACATTGACAATCTGAGTACCATGTGTTGCCAGTAACTACAACTAGCTTCATCAGGCGACAGCCAGATTTGTGGAGAAATCCTCCTGTTTCGTTCCTGAAATAGAGGGGTAGATGTGATGACGTCACTTGTGTGCTCTTCTTATTCCTGTCGTCGTTGTCGTTTTAGCAGCAGGCTTTGCACCCTTGTGCCGTTCGCATATTTCACCATTTGTTTCATGTTTTTTTTTACTTTGAAACCAGGGTCCAAAAGGCAACAAGGGAGAATATGGATTCCCCGGGAAGCAAGGTCGAGCGGTAAGCACAGGAACCAGCGTCGTGCCCCGAAGCGACGAATCCATTCAGCGCTCTTGCGGAGAGCCCTTGCGACACACAGCCATGCCGGAGAACATCCTGAGCAGAATGGGATATATATCACGATACTTGACCCCCCCTCACCCTCTCCGCCCAATACGTTGGCTTGTGCAACAATAGGTGCCACGTCCACGTCGCCGACTTTCGGCCCCGCCCCCTCCCCCTCCCGATACGTTCCTTCTTTTAGCCCTGCCCCCCTCCCTCCCGATACGTCCCATTCATTGGCTACCACATTCTGATGACCCCCCCTCTCCTCCCCCCCTCAACTTGCTTTTAAGGGCTCACATCTTGAATCCTTGCCTCACTTGATGCAGCTAATCTAGCTGTGACGGTCCCACCCGATGACGGAGACTTGTGTTGTGATTTTTTACTGTTTTATTTTTATTAATTTCATTTTTTACCTACGTGACTTTACCGAAAGAACTAAGAATATTGACCATGCTGGTCAGTGTGGGCTGCTAAAGAGGTGTGGTGGGGAGGAGGCAGGACCGGTTTAGGCTATCACCTCGCCGCCAAAGTTAGCCGTGGCCTGGAATCGAACTCGGGAACGCTCCACCGAGACGCCTGGGGAACAAAAGTAATTTTATTCGCGTGCGGATGGCGGTTTGACAACTGGATTATGGCAATTTGGACGTCACAGGGGCCGCTTGTAATAGTTGTGGTTTGGTACAGAGCCATGTTTAGAGGTTCTGGTGCGGGGTAACATCCCAACTCTGTTTCGTTAATGGGACGTCAACGACACGTAGACAGAAGCGGGTTCTGTTGAATGCTCTCACACCTAATTTATTACTGAAGGTAATGGCGGTACTTTTAAATAATTTGACGATACAAGTTTAATGCAACTAAAAGTTAAATAATTTTGTTCAAGGTACATGACCCTTAATGGTTCCATCAACCTCATGTTTAGTAATGAGGGGCAATGAAAATCTGCATAATCACCTCTCTGAACTGGGATTTCATTTATTTCTGGGCCGTTGGACAGTTTTGTGATAATTTATGCAAATGTGTTTGGGTTTTATATATATGCCAGCTCTTGATGACTCGCGAAAATGGGCAGAATTTAATTTAAGGAGTGAAATGAGTGATTTTTTTTTCGGTACATATTTTAATTATATTCCCTGGTATTTATTTATATCGCTTTTTTTTTCGTCTCTCTTTTTTCTCTCTCTCTCTCTCTCTCCCTCTCTGTCTCTCCCGCAGGGATACCGAGGCTTTAAAGGAGCCCGGGGGAGAACCGGGGACGGTGGCCTCACGGCAAGTTGCTTTCCTCCTAGGCTTCGCCCGTGTGCTCAGTCGTCTTTTTGGGTGCTGTGTTCCCACTGGACACAAATCCCCCCCCCCACCCCCCCCACAAAGTGCGTGCTCATCGCCCGAGGTGTGCACGCGAGTGATCGTGCCTTGCTGATGATCACCGAGCAAGAGCGAGTCGCGATCCGGCGTTACGTGCGCTGCGTGCCAACGACCATAATGCCTCTCTTCTTTATTTGAGCCTCTTTTGATGGGAAACAAATATTGTTTGAAAGTGAAGCTTGCAAATGCGTAAAGGCAACACTTTGTGTATGCTTGCAATTGATTTTAAGATTACGTTTATCCAATTTTTATTTTTGAGGCCTTTTTGGAATTTTGTTACATTTTGGAGTTTAAAATGTGATACATGTGAATAGGTTTCATTGCTCATGCACACACTGTAATCGTTTTAATACATTTTATATTGATCAAAAGACATTTGACCATGTTTACGTAAAAATGCTCTAAAATCAAAACGAATGCAATGTAAACTTGTTTACTTTTTGATTATTTAAGCAAAAGTAAAGTTCGCGTTTCGTCGAAATTACTTTGAGAAACGGCACTTTCGGCAGGGAAGAAGGCAAAAGTGATGTCACTTCCTATGACATCACATCATAATATTTCAGATCAGTTCGGAACAACTAATTTCTTTTTTAGAATCATCCAATAAATTCGGATCAATCCAAAAATCTGGGAAGCATGCAAGTTTTTTTTACAGCAATAAGACTGGTACAATTTTTTTTTATCTTGTTCTGTTCATCAGTAGCAGACTTTGCTCGCTTTTTCTTGGTTTTAGCCTCACACGCCATAGGAAGAAGACTATTTGGTTCATTGATGGTAGAGATCGTACATGTGTGAATGTTTCACAGGAGACTTAAAACAATGTAGGCCTTTATACTCTTAGGTTTTTTCGGTAAAGTCACGGAGGTAAAAAAATATATAATAATAATAGAAATAATAATATAAATAAAATAAGAAAGCAATCTCTACCATCATTATTTTATCATCAGTGATTTATTATTTTATTTCTATTATTATGTCTATAATTTTTATTTAAAAAAATTTACCTACGTGACTTTACCGAAAAAAACCTAAGAGTATGAATCCTTGCAGTCACGAAAGCTTCAAATCTAGAATGTAGACCTTTAGGCTGATATAATAAAATATTGGTATCGAAGTCTTTATTAGTCCTCTATATACACACTGCATCGATACATTCAAATCAGTTTAGACTGCAGCCTCACTCACGCATGCACGCACACGTACGCACACACGCAGTTTGACACGTAAGGCTTTCGCTGCCAATATTATTCAGAATAAAGCTGTTTTGGGTTAGATCTCGTAAGTATAAATGCGTCGTTAACCCGCCAGCGAAACGTCGCACCCAAATTCTGAATGTTGTGGATTTGCTCTCTTGGTTTACGTGACAAACCTTACTAATTGGCTGCGTCGGGTTGTGGCGGGTGAACGACGCATTTATATTTGCGCCATCTAACTTTAAAAAAAAATAACCTTCATTGTGAACGCACACAGTTGTGTGTGGCGTGCTACCTCTGTGCCTTGCATTGCCACTTGAAAATTTAATTTTAAAAGTTTTCCGCTCCTGCGTTTTCCAGATCTCTGCGGACCCTGCCTCTGTTACCGCTCAATAAATGTCGTCGCTTTCTTCATTTGTCTCCGTAGCCCCGAGTATTGGTTTCAATCGGTTGAGGGGTTGTTTATTTATCTGTTTCTCTGTCTATTTGCCCGATTGTTTACCGCAGGGAGAACAAGGGGGCTTTGGCGCCACTGGTGAGGTGGGACCCCAAGGACCCAAGGTAATGAAGTGGCGGCTACGAACTTGTTTCTTCACGGAGGCCGCGGCGCGCTGTTAGCTAAGCCATCCCAATGGCAGTAATAATTCGAAGTGACAACAGCAACAACAAACAACAACAGTCGCGCCAACATACGTACGTACAACAATGCACGTGATAGGTGACTTGAACACGAAGCAGGATTTCGCCACCTGTATTCAGATTCGTGATAGTTCGTCGGGGTCAGATCACCCCCGTGAGCAAAAACGTGCTTGTTAAAGCCTCCTCCTCCCAGACACGCCCAGTGAATAAAGTTTCCACGTGATGAACAAACGTGCCGATTCATTACCGCCTCAATGTTTTCCGACGTTTTGCCGGCAGGTATAGCAAGCATCGTCAAATGGAATCGTTGTGATCCATGGAGTATCGGTCCTCCCATCACGCCTGGCATGTCACGAGACATTTGTTAATGTAATGATTAACCGTTTCCCGTCCTGAGACGACTCCAATTTGCAGGTTGGATCCCGTTCGTCGTTGAATCTTGGAACGAGCAAGCGAATTCGTCATAAATTTTCCTTGTTTGGCTATTGGTATTTCATTATTGAACACTGAGTATGTGTCGATTCGAACAAAGTGAGTTCACAAGAAAGAATACAATTCCCCCAGCAGTTCGATAGATCGTCGGCATTCGGGGGGGGGGGGGTCACGTTTTGATTCCTGAATCAATTTGTTTCCATCTTGATTGAGTCATCGCCCTTGTTTTGTCCGTCTCGTGTTCTACCACTGAGCCGTGAGAGCTATTGATGCCTCTCTTGAAAACTCACCGATTTAAATTGGCCTTTGAGCCAGAGTTCTGGCCATCTATCCTGTCTCTGTTGATTTCCTGCTTTCCACGCATGGCACATTGGTATCTACGGATGAAACGCGCCTTACAAATCTAAATTATTATTCGTTTCTTGCCTCATTCTATTGACCTCAAGGTGAATTGTCACAAACTTTCCAGATAATTTATAAAAAAGCATACATAGTCAATTGTTAGACGCATAAAGTAATGTTTTTGGTATTTTCAGCATGAAGAATGCAGCATCCTGCATCAAAACAAACACTAAAATATATCAAGTTTAATAGCATAAAATAATAAAAAATAGACGTAGATAATTTTATCCAGATACAACTTACTGAGTCTCAAGGCTTGGCAGTAGGATGTTTGGCATGATCCTTTTCAACAGCGTGGTTTTGATGCTGTAGATTATTTTGAGTAATCGACCCTCGAAAATCCACACGGGTGTACTAGGAACCCATTTGCAGTTCTTGCAATCTCCTGCCCACCTCTTAGTCGAGTAGATTTTGGAATTTCACAAATACATCTGAACCACTGACCCTCGGATCAAAAGCCACTCGTTAACAAATGAGTCCTGATTGAGTCTTCAAAATCCTTTTTTTTTATTAATGCTCCTGCCCTGCGATGTTTGGCCGAGTACATTCATGAATATTCACCTTGGTGTGGGGAAACCACTTGGAGAAACCCATACACGCATTAGACCCAAGGCCGGACCCATAAAATCAATCCACAGACGCACTCAACCCGTTGAGTGGACCAAATCTCCCTGTGGACCGAAGCCTTCTCGGGACCTCGCATCAGTTGCAGTCATACGCCTAGGGCATGCGCTGTGCGGTCCCCGAATCGAAACGCTAACCCAGGCCAGTTCCCTGCTCGGTTTTCATTGTCGCGTGCGATTGGCATGTTGACCACGTGCCCTGGATGAGGCCCAGCAAGAAGAGCTGCGAGCGGCTTCCACTCGGCTCCTCGCGCGCATTTCCCCGTCGTGTTTCCGGCTGCGGGCGGCCAACAACCTGAAATATTAACAAGGCGCAAGCGATGCTTTGTGTTCCGTTGTGGACGTTGCAAGACGTCTTAAGTGTTTGTGTGTGTGTTTGTGTGTTTTATAACTGTGTCTGTAGGGATATCCTGGTCCAATTGGGCCTATGGGTCTCACTGGAAAAAAAGGAGACAAGGTATGGCTGCAAAAAGGGAACCCTTCTGCACTCAATACAATTTAATGTTTGGAGCCTTACACCGATTGTACCATAAAGTATGTTTCTATTCTACGTTTAAGGGCCTTGCGATGCGACTGCTTTTAGACACTGCATGCACATGCACGTGTCATTGTTGTCGTCATGCAAAATAGATCAATGCTCTTCCATTCGTGTCTCCACAGTTTTACGAATCGATAATATTTGGCAGCGTTTTTGGTTAAAGCAGTCCACCTTTACTCGAGCGTGTTTAGACGTTTTATGAGTCCCCCATCTGCAGGTAGGCCCGTTCAACACACACTGCTGGGTTGACAAGAGAAGTGTCGTTGGCAAGAGGTCTCAATCATCACGGCGGGGGGTGCTATTCAGCGAAAGAAAAAAGCAATCCACGACTGTTTTGTTGAACAAAAAAAAAACCTCGCTCATGCGGCTATTGTGGAGCAATACTGTTAGAAAAATAAACAAACGCACCAGTTTGTGTATAGTTGTAAAGATGTTTTTTCCTCCACGGACTTCCCGGACCGCTGTTATCAAATCACGATTTTATTTCAGCACGGATAAAGAAAAGCCAACCAACGTGTTCACTTCACACTCGAAAGCTCGTAATCCCACTGAGTTACACATACATAAACTGGAGAGAAATAAAGAAAAACAACGGACAAATAAAATGCAACAAGGTAATATTTCTCAGTTGTAAAATAAAAATTTAAATGCCTCGGTGGAGTTACGTTGCAAACATATTTTGGCTGCCGTACGTAGTTATACAGATACGGGACAGAGCACGGGAATAGCTACAAAGGCACAGCTGCGCATTCGCCCGCTCGCGCCAATGCTGGCCGAAGGGCCCTCCCCGCTAGAGGGAGTTCGAGAGAGCCGCTGTTAGGGGCCACGGTTTCTGGGTGAAATGTCGTCGCTGATTTTACCGTTCAGCGCTGTGCACGAGAGGCAAGTTGCACCAGACTGTTTGATGGCCCAACTTTTGGGAATGGCGTTCCTCTCAATTCGCATGAGACTTACAAAGGTGAAGCCTTATTCCTCAAACCTTCGGCAGCCACGATCTTAATGTCGCCGCTTCCATGCGCGTGCCGCACGCCCGCCCAAATAGCGGACATGCGCTCCTCCGATGGCCGAAAGCGCGATTCGTCGCAATCTGGCTTTGCTTTTTTTTACCCACGTTTTCTTCAAGCGTTTAAAATTTGCCGCTCGGATCTATGGAGCATCTTTCATGATGCCCGATTTGACCACGGAGGGTCCGAATTTAATCATAAGGAAGCGCGATTTTCAAAGCGAGCGAATTTTTAATGGTCAATTCCACCGCGCGCAAAGGTCCGCGGATAAACCGGAGGGTCCGAATCGAGCATTTGGGCTTTTGGATCTTCTCATCTCCCTGTTCCTCTTGAACATCCAAGGGGCACACGTCCGTCCCTGCTTTATGCACGGACACAGACAGAGACACCTGCGGCTGCCTCTCCCTCCACGAAATTTCTCAGCCGTTTCCACGCAGCCATTGTAGATCCGGCTGCGTTAACGACGCCGCCGTACAAAGTTCCACATTGCGTCACATCGGCGCGTTCTTGAGACTCAGCCACGTCCAGACGCTTCATGAATACAAATAGCGTTTATGCAGCAATGCACGCGGCTCCTATGGCGAAATGGACAATCGGTTTTCAAACTCGAATACAATATCAAAGTGAACTTCCAAGAATACCCCCAAGCGTTTTCCATATGTAAGACAAATGCAGCAATACCCAGATTCCAGGAATGACACTAAATAATGCATTGTGCTTTATTCTTTCTAGGGGTCAAAGGGCTTTGTTGGACTCCAGGGACAGCTGGGGCCTGATGGTGACCAGGTAAACTGCCTGAAATTATGCTTCACGTTGTGTTTTTTTTCCCCCATCACGGTAATTTCTTTCTTGTGCTTAATAATTTAAAGCCGGGCTTGCCTCACTTCTTAGCATTTACAGCCCCTTCTCAACCGCCGTGCCTTTTTCCCTCGCCATAATTTTTTAAAAACTTTTAATAAATAATGAGGTTTTAACGAGTTGTCATTTAACCTCGGCGAAAATTGTGGCCATTCCGACAAAAGGTTTTTTGTTGTTGTCGCCCCTTGATGGATTAATATTGATGGGAAAGTGTTTTGGCAGTTAGCGAATGTACACTCTGCTACCTCTCTCGCTAAGCATGCATTTCCTGAGAATTTCAAGTGGGCTGACACTCCATTTGTGTGTGTGTGCGTGTGCCCGTCTCTGTACAGTTCACTTTGAATAAAAGATGTTTGAAAAAATCAATTGAGGGTGGACACAAAAAGAATTGCACATGTCCTTCCGAAATATAAAAAAAAATGTGCCCAACTTGCGAACAGAATCGACAATTGTGCACACGTGCCTTGCGTTTTTTTGTTGCATTCGGGGCTAAGTGAAGGGGGTTTGGATCGGTTGAAAATAAGCAGTTCGTGACAGACATCGTCCAATCGCAGACGGTTATTGTCAAGAAGCTACAATGTAAAAACATAGGCCCCGGCATTAGGCCGAATTCAAATCCTGATTTGAGCCGGTGGACTCAGCCAATCACCCATCTGGGATTGATAACAATAAGTTATCCCACTGTACGGAGAAGGCACCCAGCCAGCAGTGGTTGTTCTATGGTTTACTCACCCCTGCGATAGGATCGTGGAATTTCCTACGGCTGGCTCAGAGCTGTAAACCGCCTCGATGCTGCTGATTTGAGTGGGAAATCACCATGAATGTAAAATTAGCTACACGTGATGGATTCCATACGATCACAGACCAATTACAATCAGAATCTGACCGTGATAAAAAAAAAACGCAACATTTCGCAGTACGCGAGAGCCGGTAAGTGGCCACGTCCCAGGAACGACTCAATTTTTATAAAGTGATCTGTTGCTCCGTCTATGCAAATCATAAAAACGGGGCAATTTTAGACCCAAAATTCTCGCGGACGTGTCGTAATTGCTTTCTGTCGATCGCCGAGCGGTGACAGGCTCCGTCTGCTGGTGGTTTGCCAGGCTGCCGGCGCTCTGTGAATCGCCGACACGCTGCTGTGTCTGGGTTGTGTGCTCATGGGCAAGGCGCAGATTGGAAGGGGAAACGTGGCAAATTCATCCTACTGTGAATGCGTCGATGCCTTCCCTCTGATGCGTATTTCTCTCTCCCCCCCCCCTCCCAACTTTCACCCAACGCAGGGAAACCTCGGGCTGTTTGGACAATCCGGAACTGGTGGAACGGGTGGCTCTCTGGTAAATACAATTTCGTGCGTGGTTGAAGTCATAACTCGACTGATGACCGTACTTAGATGAGCACACAAAATTACGTTGTCACGCTATCTTGGGATGTTCTTTTCTAAAGCGTATTGATGTAATTAGGGTAGGAGTGGAATAATTATACAATCCCCCCATGGCGATTTGATTAAGTTTTTGATGGTTAGGGGTTGCCATTCAACCCAAAACTCCGAGATGTATTTATTATTTGTTTATATGGCGGTTAATGCAAGCACCTCTAGTGGTTGCAGGGGCAATGTGAGCCCATTGCATGCATTCATACACATGATAAATTCCCTGCATCATAGAGCAAAATCGTGTCATTGGAAATTAAGTGAGATTTGTAAAACTTCTGACTGCACTCTTGTGTTTTGTAAGTGTATTGACACTGTTAAATTACTGCTTTTTATCGACTGTTAATTCTGTTTGATGTTTTAACATCTTGGCACCTGTTTTTATTGCCAGAAAGGGTAAAACCTATTGTTATATCATATCGAGGGTTAGTTTGCTGTTTTATTTTGTCACCCAGGCTTCCCCTTGAATCAAGAGACTTTTGGTTGCTTTGGGGCCTTGTCTTAACGAAAGCATTACAACAACCGCCAGTCGCGATTTAAGTGGCGGCGACGTCACAACTTCGCTTGTGCATGGCCAATGTGCACTTTGAGGCCACGTGAAGCGTCGAAGCCTCGCTGGCAGGAGGTCACGGGACAGACCCATGTGGTGCCATGTTTTGACTGACTGAGATTGCTGGCAGGTGCATCACCTGTGCCCCCTACTGTGCCAACATGCCGCGTTTTTTCAGCTAAAGCATGCGTTGGATACAGACACGCACACGCACATCACGGACTTAACAATCGATTGACCAACGCATTGCCCCCCCCCCCTCCTACCTCCTACTATTCGTACGACAAGTGTGACCAACCCAGCAGTGCACTGAGCGCACCATTTAAAAGCGACACCAAACTAAGGTCAACCGCTGTCTTCTGCGTGTCCGCCATCTTTGTGACCGTCCGTGCTTCTTCCGGTTGTCAGGGCGACCCCGGTTTCGAGGGAGAAGAAGGCTCTGCCGGTCCGATGGGGCCTCAGGTGAGACACTGCAACCACATTCGGCCTGACCGCGTGCGCGCGGACGTGCGGGGACCCTCTTCTCCGCCGTCGCAGATGGCTTTTTTTTCTCTTTTTTTTTACGATCAGTGGAAACAGGAAGATGCTCGGTGTAGTCGGCACTTTGCTTCGTTCATCATTTCGTA
>CM025625.2:7868366-7897537 GCA_014621495.2 Entosphenus tridentatus
TCGGTGTAGTCGGCACTTTGCTTCGTTCATCATTTCGTAATTTTTTTAATTTAAACTTTGATTTATTTAAACCCGCACCTCTCGCTCACACTCTCGGTCACTCTCTCGCTCACTCTCTCGCTCACTCTCTCGTTCTTCACGCTGCCCTTCTCGCAGTCCGACGGCCTCCGACGGGTAGCTCGCGCGTGGCACGCGCGCGTCTTTTGAGCGCGCGGTCATCGAGGTGGCGGTCGTCGAGGCCCTGCATTTGAATCGAGGCTTCCGCCACTCCGTGGCTGAGCTGCGTTCTCTGGTGCAGTGAGTCGATGGGCCTCGAAGCAGGTCACCGCAATGGCCGCATGGACATTCAGCGCACAAGATCTGTTTCTGTCTTCTTTTTTTTCCACTCACGTGAACTTGCCAAATTACAGACGGCGATTGTTGTGCCATGCAAAAGTTACACACGAGATAATTATACACGGTGATAATTACACGTGATAATTACGCACGTGATCATTACACAAGTCATAATTACACCACGTGATAATGACACGTGATAATTACACCTTGCGATATAATTGCACCGTGTGATCATTACACGCGATCATTACACGCGTGATCATCGCACCACGTGATAATCCAAGAACGTTCGTTCAATGCCGGAGCACGGGGAAGTGTGTCGCTCTCCGTTGTGTGGCTCAAACGGGTGCCTTGGAGACGTCTCAGAAGCAGTTTTGCGAATTATTCCCCGCGCTGGATTTTTATCGTCCACGTGGGATGCGAAGCCACAAATCGGGGCACCGCGTAGATCCGAGCGGTCGTGCTACGTCACTCGACGACAAGGTTGGCCAACCAGCAACAGGCCAAGAGCCACAGAGTACCTATTTGTTTAATTCATTATTCTTTGCTATTATTGTGATCGTATGTTCTATGTCATGCCCCTTTGATAGAGCCGCATGTAATGAATTAAATCCACTACATTGGGCGCCACGGTGGCGAGGTGTTAACGACCTTCCTGGTATGCAGGAGGTCGTGGGTTCGATCCCGGCCCTGATGCCTGCTGTATATGTAGAGTTTGCATGCTCTCCCTGTGGTCACGTGGATTTTTCTCCTGGTCCTCCTGTTTTTCCCTCCACATTTAAAAACGTGCGTTTAGAGTATTTGGCTGCTATAAATGTCTACGTGATAAGCCACTTGATTGCGCTATCATTTGTGACCAGGTCGCTTCTGAAAAAAAGCTGCATAGCTCAGTGGGCCTTACCTGCTAAAATAAAACATCGTTTATCTTGAAATAGTTTTTAAATAGCCGCATGCGGCCCGCCTTGTCTCTCTCCTCTCGTGAATCGTGACGAGTGGGTGGACAGGTCGGCTAAATAGACAACAATATCAAATAATGAAATTGGGAAACAATGAGTCGATTCTGTACATTTGTGTTCCGTCCTCCTGAGAAGCGAGGCGACTCCACAGCAGATACGCACCAGAGGTTATGCAAAACAGCAACAACGTTTTATTTCAGTTTTCTTCCGAGGAGCGTTTGCGTGCCTGCAATAATGAACAGACACAACAACAACAACCGGCATTCGCCACTAAGTGGCGGTGACGTCACCACGGCGACTGTGCCAGGCTATGGGGACGTGAAGCGTCGAACGCCCGCTGGCAGGAGGTTACGGAACAGACCCAGGTGCCATGGGTTGACCGACTGAGACGACTGGCCGATGCACCACATGACCAGACACACCCTCCTTATCACCCTCCACGTCACACAGCACCTCAGCTCAGTCCCTCAGCATGGTATCCACCCCACCATCTAGATCAGGGGAGTGCCCCCGTACTCTCAATAGTCTACACACCGCCGCTCTACGGCGTGCTTTCGGTGGTTGTACGGTGTCCGACGTTTCGCTGCATGTGCTTGGAAAAGCTCTTGAAAAATTGTTCTTATCCCGAAGGTCCCCCCCACCTCCCCCACTCAAAGCATGTGCAGCAACACATCTGACTGCATGCCCGACGATGCGCGGAACGATCCGAAAACGACACTTTTGGAGAGCTACCAAATCGGAGGACGCAATTTGAATTCAATTGTCGGGAAGAGGAGCAGAACATTGTTAGTAAAAAGTAAAAAAACAAACGCGTAGACACGCGGCTGGATGTATTAATTGATTCAGCAGAACTGCTTAAACTCTGCCTCTTTGATATTCGAGAAAGTGCTCGCTGCATTTAGACCCAGCGCAAGGAGACGTCACGGCGATATGCGCTTTAATTCCCCTTCCGTATCCAAGGAATCGCTCGTGGGTCATTTGCGCTAAGCCGCAGCCAAAGCCGACGTTAATAACAGATTGCATTACGGGCTACGGAGCACTGCCGGGAAACTTCTGAGCGGTCGCTCGTTGCAATGGCCATGCTGATGCTGATTTCCTCCCCAGGGCATGAAAGGTGTGGAGGGGCTGGCGGGGAGCCGAGGAGATGCAGGCTACACCGTGAGTACTGGATGCACTTGATGTGCTAATCTCTGTGTGTTATCCCCAGCATGCCCATAAGATATTGTCTCGGAGCCAGGGCAGTGATCCGAGCTGCGAGTTTCTCCTGCCCGAGTCGAGAGGGAGGCTACTGTGATAGATAATAATCTAACGTATGAGCGAGTGTGTGTGTGGGGAGCGGTAGTGGATGTACCCGGCGACCCGGGTTAGATTTCCCGCTCACGGCCAACAGCAGTGACGATTATCTGAACCTATCCTGGGCCACCTCTATGGTCGGCTCAGCCTTAAATGAGTACCTGGTGCGATGTGGAAACATCGGCACTGGGGAGACAAAGGCGGCCGGGCGTGCTGCTGGCCACCCATACCCTCGTGCCTTGCCGGCCTTCAGCACTTGCCTCAATAATCTGGCTCTACAGAAGGATAGTTGTCTCTGGGGAGTGGTAGTGTACGAACCCAGTGACCCAAATTTGATTCCCGCTCACGGCTTACACAAGTTGCCAATTATCTGAACCGTTCCTGGGTCTCCCCTAGGGTCAACTCAGCCTCAAATGAGTACCTGATGCAGTGTGTAGACATTAGCTCTGGGGATACAAAGTGTCTGGTGTGTGTGGCATGTGGCGGCATTCTCACAGGCGCTCGCTGTTTGTTGCGCGCGGGGTGGTATTGTAGTGGTCACGTGGCAACGTCATTCATTTGCTGGGTCGGGTAGAGGAGGGTTTACGACACACAAAAGCAATTGCAAATCATAATACTGGTCATGAAAGTCTACGTGTTTTAATTAACATTTTTAATTGTTAAGCACAAGACTTGAATCAATGTGTAGCATTACGATAAGCCTGCGATATAAAAACCGCTCACCACCCCGACGTGCCGAGACGCTCATTGACGTGAATTCAGAAGTAGTTCTGTGGCGTCATGTTCCAGGGCATTTCTCTGAGCTCCAAATGGGAATTACTTCGTCGGCGACTGTAATGGCACAATTTGAATATCATTGGGAAGCAGAAATAGAAGCTGTTGAGCTACAACCACGTGGTCTCCTCCCCCCGCAGCAGATGCGCTTCTGCGGCCATCTGCAAAGGTCTTCCTTCTCATATTAGGAAAGCTACTGGAGCCATGCACTTTCAAATCATCGCCTAGATTGAACAACTAGCTTCTGTAGATTTTCCCATTGTGTTTAGTTTGTTGTCCTTCACCCACGCACTCGGATTAGTCACGGTTGGCTACACACAGTGCAAAAGAAGTTCAACATACATGTTGCGTTTTAACAATTCTCTCTCTCTCTCTCTGCAGGGGTTCCCAGGTCCAATGGGACCACAGGGTGAAAAGGGGGTCAAGGTACGTTCCGTGGAATTAATAACCAAAAACATTGTTCCTTTCCTTCAGCTCGTTCTTGGCACCAAATCCTATGATCACTGTTACATTGCTTTTATGCCTTTATTTTGGTGATTTCGAAAAGTGTTTTGGTTTGGCCATGTTTGTTTGTTGTAGTACGGAGTTAGACTGATGGCCTTAATCTAAGTTGTCTTGTGGTTGTTCTTGTTTGACTTGCATCCCACTGGGATTTTTGCACACAGCGTCGGTGTACGGTGCTTTTTCTGCAATATTTTGCTGTCATCTCTTGGATTTACTGTTTGCATTTAGTCACATAGTAATTTTAAGATGTTTTCTTGTTCATGTTTTTTGCTTGTTGCGGTTGCACCCGATTCAAGAGCCGAATGGCTCACAGGGCTATACCTAATGAATGAAACTGAAAAAAAAATGAAACTGAAAATCGCGTCGACAACAACAACAACAAAACAATTCGACGCACGTGGAACCGACATGGGAAAGGAGTCGAGCGCGCGGCTCCGGCGGACGAACGACGCGCCGCTCGCCGCGAAGGCGATTGGCAAGTCGGGCGGTGCGCGAGCGCGTGGCCGCGATGCAAAGTGGGTCGCAAGCGAGCGCTGATCAGGCTGCGCCGCCGTTCTCCAACTCGCAGGTCAAACATCGACGTGCGCCATCGAGCGATTTTCCACGATCCCATAAAATGCACTCTTAAACGAAACAAATTGTTTTGCTTACCAGGTTTGGCCCACTGAACTATGATGGGATTTTTCACAAGCGACCTGGTCATCGCACATGATGGCCCCACGAAGTGGCTTGTCGTCAGGTTTGGACATTTATCACAGCCGAATACTCTGAACGCACGTCGATTTTAAATGTGGAGGGGGGGGGGAAACTGGAGGAGCCGGAGAAATACATCCAAACTCCAAATATACAACAGGCGTCAGGGTCGGTATCGAACCCACGACCTCCTGTATATATCCCGAGGCCGGAACAGAATCTCCGCGATCAGCAGCCCGACTTTTGCGCAGCAGGGCCATGCGAAGGGGGAGAATTGGGCTCACTGCCCCATGCCAGAGGGGGACCACCAGCGGGGAACTTGAAGATTTATATGGGGAGGGGAAAAGGGTAAGATCACTCACACACTGTGGGAAAGAAAGGGATGGGGAGAGAGGAAGGGGGGGAGGGGGGGAACCCGGAGAGATAGTTAACATCTTTCCACCGTGATAACGAGCAAGCACGGTGGACCCGCTGACGTGAAGTTGGATGCACGACGTCCGTTCACACGACGCCGCCGCCGCCATCACCCGCGGATCGTCATCGATGGACCCTTCGCTCTGCCTCTCAAACGAGATCGCGGGCAAAGATGACCAATCGTGCAGCGAGAGGTCGCAATCTTCAATCCACAGCGGCCCTTTGCGAGCCAAGCGTGCAACTTCACAAATTTGAAGATGCCAAGAGACGTTTTTTTCAAAATGTGCTTCTTTGTAAGTAAGTACGTACTTGTTGAACTTCGCTCGCAACGTACGTAGCCAACTGTGCTAAAGTGCATAATTCCAGTGGCTTCCTAATATTGGAAGGAGGAGCGTTCCAGATGGCATCTCAAAATGTGCGATGCGGTGATCGCCTTCGTTCGATGGCGAGCCAAAAGCCGCGGCGAGGATGACCGGAGTTTGCGTGACGGGTTCTGAGCCTTGACGAGATCAGCAAAGGTGTTGTGGTTCATTTGCGGCGAGCACTTCGTGTGCAATGAGTGCGACCTCTTCGTGTATTTGTTGAGCAACAAATGGACTTATTGGCGGTACACCAGTGCAGCATAGCACACCGGTCGTCACAAAAAGTCTGACGATTTCCCTGTTGCCCTTGAGTGAGCTGCAGGCTCTCCATCAGAAGTTGCCTTAGCTGCTTTCCCATTCGAACGCGTGACACCATGAGTTATTATTTTTTTATGCTACCATCCGCCAATAAATTATTTCGGAAACGAATCGACGAACCATCCGAACCAGGTCGAGGGCACGAGGAGTGAAACCTGCCTTTGGAACACGGAGACAGCCAATCAGTTGCCACGTTAGAACGTTCGTCTTCCTCCCAGCGCTTCGATGTCACGAGAACTGATGTTGACGCACCACCACCCTGCAAGATTTTCTGACCTTCGAGAAAATAAGTAAGTTTTGCTCTTTATTATTTTATGAGGTATGATGTTTTTTACTATTTATTTTATGAACATAAGCGTTTTTTATTCGGAATTATTTTAATATTTTACTATTTTGATTTCTACGATATATATTTGTATCTATTTCATATCATTCATAATAGTTTTTTTTTGTTATTTAATATCGCAACACTGGTCTACCGCCAATATACGTTCAAATAAACAGCACCGGGAGGTTTGGCACCGCCGTTCGCAAAAAAATACAATTTAGAAAGCTTGAGATGGCGAGCGGGGGGGCCCCCCCCCCCCCCCACCTTTAGCCTATTTGCAATTTGGCAATGCTCCGTTTGGTTTGGAGCCACGGCAGGGCCGCGCTGGTTGGGTTGTTATTGTGTTCGGAGGCAGACCGTTGTCATTGCTCAGTGTCCACCTCCGTTCCGAAAGCGACATAATATTTTGTTAAGGCAAAGAATATCCATTGCCACGGATTTGTTTTAGCGCGGCGGACGACAGAGGTAGAAAAGTAGTCATCATGCGTTTTTTTTTCTTTTCTTCCGACACATTACAAAAGCTCTAAGTCGTCTCGTGTAGAAATATCCAAAGCTTAAGTTTTCCTCTTTGACAAATAAACTCGCTGGCCTTTTTTGCTGCTCACAAATTACAGGGGACACCGTTCTGTCAGTCGAACAGGTAGTCCTTTATAACCAGTCTCGAGGGATTACCTAGGTTAGATCGCGTACATATATAAATGTGTCGTTAAACCCGCCACCACCCGACACAGCCTACGTGTTATACAAATACGCTGCACGCACGCGCGTATCGCGATATTTAAACGCTGTGTTCCATCCCTACAGCTGCCCCCTTCCATCCTCACCCTTGACCCTTGGCCACCGTCCATCCTAGCGACGTGTCCTCGCCCAAACCTCAATCGCCGTACCACGGAGGCGTAGGCGCAGCGTATGTGTGTATGGCATGGAGTGTTTCCCCGTCGCGTGAGTGGGATCTTCCGGGTTCTTCACTTCTTTTCGCCACACGTAGACGCTCGTCAATTGGCCGATGACACCTTCACATATAGAGGACGGCAGAGCTTGGGAAATTGTTGGCATCGGCTCATCGCGTGGCCGCCTTCCCGCTTGTCTGTTGCTCCTCGCACTCCCGAGTCATTTCCTCTGTCTGGGAGAGGCAAGCGAATCCTGTGTGGTGTGTTAAAAGTTGAAACACTTCAAAAATGATTGTTGAATGCGTACGTGCTCTTGTTAGGTATTGCACTGCTGAAAGGTGATTTACTCCACCAGCGTTGCGGCGTGTAGACATCCATCAGCGTCGCGCGGAGGCACGGCGCGTGCCGCCTCATCGTGGTTTCTGACCTCTTTCTCCGAGCAGACGACACTGCGGATGTGCCCGCGTGCAGCCCTGAATGCGCATCCCCGGTGAAACTCAAGCGTTTCCTAACCTGTCGTGGAGGTGTCCGCTTTTAAATTATTTCAAAGGCAATTAGTTTCGTGCGAGCCTGTGTTTTTAAATCCTTCACTTGCTTGCTTGCTTGCGCGCTTACGACCGTGCAAATCTTTCGGTCGTTTTTTAACCCACTTCCCATGATCCAATAGAGCTGACATTTTGCACACAGACCCGTTGTGCGTGACAATTTATTTTCGTGAAATTTTTTTTCTAAAATGTTACACTTTTAAGGCAAAAAATTATATTTAATTACCAATTGCTTAATGGTGGCAGGCAATCATCTGACCCATAGGTGGCAGCCATCTCAAGCCAGAGGACGAGAGGACTCTAGCCACCACGCATATAAAGGATTTATAGTGAAAAACTTTGTTTTTACGGGTTAATTTTATTTTCCACTGAACAAAGGAAACGGCTCGATGGTTTTTCCACTCGCGGCGGTTGACGTCGCTGCGATGATTTCTCCGGCAGGGAGACGTGGGGATCGCCGGCGTTCCGGGCCGGGACGGGATGCAAGGCATGGACGTGAGTAGAATGATCCGCGGGAGCGGCGGGTTCAAGGGAAGTAATAAAATAATAAAAATAAAACATAATATTTTATTATATTATTTTATTATATTATTTTACTTTATTATATTATTTTATTATTTTTATTTTTATTATTTTATTACTTCCCTTCTACGTGACTTTACCGAAAGAACCAAGAAGATGAATCCCTGCAGGCACGAAAGCTTTAAATCGAAAAATGGTTCAAGGGATTAAAGAGCCGGTTCGCAACCCAATTGGGTGGCACCCACTCGTGGGTTAGGGGCTGCGAGAGAGTGCAGGCTGCGGAATGGACACTGTGCAGGAGAAGTTCAGGATGTGTGCGGGGAATGCGAGCACCGTTGTGCAACGGTAAAACACACTGATGCGCAACGTGACACAAGTACCTTACCAACATAAAACACACGGATATATGGAATTAAAACAATTGCCTTATGAACACAACATTTATGTGGCACGTGGACAGGTGATCTCTCTGTGTATTGTGGCCTTTCTACCTGGGTGGGGGCGTGGGGGCCAGGAGGTGGGGGGGGGGGCTTACGGTGGCCAGGAGAGACGGCAGTACGGCAATGGATTCTTAAATCCATCTTTGCAGAGCCTCGAGCATTGAATTATTTTCACTCGCCAATCAACTATAAATGGACTTTTCCAGGCAGCCCAATTCAGGACCCTCCACCGGCCGAACTGTGTCAACTTGTCAAACAGCTGCAGCCAGCCTGCAAGGCGTTACATGCGGTGAAAGGCGAATTTAAAACATGCTACTTCAATTGATTGCAATCGTCGAACTTCATCGGGAAGAATAAAAAAATGCCAAAAATAAACATATTACATATTCAAAGCATTTTGCATATCCCAAAAATGCATTTCATTAGAGTACTGGAGCAATTTTTTGTCATAAAAATAGAACGAAAAACCGCCACTCACGGCGCAGCGTGCACATTGGAAGCCTGCAAACGGCTATGTGATGGAATGTCCAATAACCGCGACAACACGCAGAGCTTGGCCGCTATTAGCGGCTTGTGGGGGAATGGGGATGTTTTTGCAGGTCGTTCGGTGCCTGGTTATTAAGGCTGTCCGCGATAAGAATCCCAAATATTTTGATGCTCATTTCCTCGCTGTTTGCATTGCGGTTTTCAATAACTCGGCACCGCCAGGTTCCACTTAATTGCCGAAGCGGTGTCGTGATGATGATGATGATGATTTTTTTTTCCCATCGTTTGCTTTATTAGCGTATTTTTCATATCTGCCCGAGAGCGGTTAAACCACTCCACAGGCCAGGATATTAAAAGGTGCTCTGCAGCGCGTCCTTATTTCTTCATTATTGTCTGAACTCATAACTAAAGCTAGGCCACGATTATGCCTTAGAGAAATGAACTGTCGATGTAAGTATAATAATGGGAAAGTTTCTTGAAACCACCGCCCCCCCCTGCCCCCCTCGCCGCCTGCCGAGCAGTATAAATGGGTCCACCACAGGTAATCGATCTTATTTATAGGGCACCTTAGCTCAAGGTGCTTTACATAGTAAAAATAAAAAGCAGTAACAAACATGGAACGATTTAGGTGGCAGTGGCAGTGCAAGAGCCTATGAATGAGTGACCGCTGCAGAGGGCACACGGAGGTCACGAATGGGCGACAGGGGAGGGACGGGGCCGAGTGGAGGGACGAGGGGAAGGTAGAGGAAGGGAATGGGCAGCGATGGAGAAGAGGTGGAGCTTCGAAAGAGATGCGGTGGGGTAAAATGTGGGCAACTCACGCTTCTTCCCAGACGAATCACCGCGCCACCATTCCCCCTGTTGCTGTTCGCAGCGGAATGAAACAAATGAGCTCCTCCCTTCAAAGTAAGTTGCTGGAGTCAGCCATTGGCGGAAGGACATTTGGCGGTGGAGGGAATTGCGAT
The DNA here is from genome assembly GCA_014621495.2 of Entosphenus tridentatus. Classification (NCBI taxonomy): domain Eukaryota; kingdom Metazoa; phylum Chordata; class Hyperoartia; order Petromyzontiformes; family Petromyzontidae; genus Entosphenus; species Entosphenus tridentatus. The sequence continues at coordinate 7,878,196 of CM025625.2, forward strand.
GCCGTCGAGTTGCATCGTTGCGGGGTTTCAAGCGCAAGCGTTTGTGTCGCTGCAGCCCAGACTTTTCGTCGCAATATTCTTAGGTTTTTTTCGGTAAAGTCACGTAGGTAAAAAATTATAATTAATGAAAGTAAAATAAAATAAAAATCACGACGTTTCGGAGGCAACACAAGCTTCCGTCTTCAGGTGGAACCGTCACAGCCACGACAGCTGTATCAAGTAAATGAGAGATTACAAGAGCTACCACTCCGTATATATAATGGTTGAAGAGGGGAAGGGCCAAGTACGGCACACTTTTTATTAATATGGTAAGGTGAGGCTTAAGACTAAGAATAGACTGCATAACAAAAGACTGAGCCTTTGTTATGGAGAGGCGCGGTTTGTGACTACGCCGAGCCTACATAACAAAAGTGTGAAAAAAGAAAAAACTAAACCTCGTCGCAACTTACTGGGTGTCCCTAAATGTCGTGGTGACCCGGTCGGCCGCCATGTTTCCCCGCCGCCTTGCCGTTAGTCGGCGTGCGACGACGCAGCGATTCGTCGATTTTAAGTGATTCATTTGATGATAACATCAGAATCAGTTGCTCAGCGGTCATCCTCAACTATCCCTTCTGGCAGTTGATTATCGATAAAGAGGGTGTACATATTCTTGGTTCTTTCGGTAAAGTCACGTAGAAGGGAAACAATAAAATAAAAAATATATAAAACAATAAATAATGTTTTTTCACCCCCCCTCGTCACACATTTTTCTGTGGTTTTCATTTATTATTTTTATTATTTCCCTTCTACGTGACTTTACCGAAAAAACCAAGAATTTGAATCCCTGCAGTCACGAAAGCTTTAAATCCACGATCCTCTTTCTTTAGCCAGCAATCACTGCTTACGTTCACCCCCAGCCGTGATTCGTCTATGCTCGCTTCTTATACCGCTGCGTCTATCCCACCTGGTTTTCCTGTCGTTAATGATCACTTTTATGGCAAACGCAGCGGACAAAACTGTGCAAACCGAACGGAGAGAAACGCGAAACGGCACAAATCGAATCGCAGAACCCCCCCAAAGTGATGACATTTTCATCGAATTTCTGCCGAGCACAACAATCGCCTGCCTCTCATGAACTCCGGGAATAGGAGCGGCGACGTTAAGTAAAACAACAACAACGGCCACTCGTACATGCTAATAGATGTGGGTGGGTCTCCCTGGCAAATAAGGTCCCTTCACCGTGGCTTAATTAATACAATCAATGAAGCGGTGTTAGTGGCGTTGGTATCGTTTCACAGACGGTCGATAGGCCTCTGTATGGCGAATGTCCACATCCACACAAACAGCCCGAGCCGTGCCGAAGATGGAAGTAAAGCGACGTGGCGAGGAACGTACAACCGGAGGAGTTCGATCGGGTTTCTCAGAAACAAGTATTGACTTGTTAGGGCTGTATGGATATCAAAGGTTCCCAATCTCAGCAATTACTGTGACTCTGCTTTTTCGATCGCCCTTTATCGATGTGTGTTGGGCGGGAGGAGGGGCGGTGTGGAGTGGGCGTCTCGCCACTGCGCCCGCGCGTTTGCTGATCGTAGATTTGCATTTTGTTGTTCTCAGGGAGCTGTGGGACTCCAAGGGCTAAGTGGACCCTTTGGAGTTACCGGAGCGAAGGTGAGAGGAGACGGGCGACGCTTGTGGAGTCCCACTCCTCCTTGCCACGTGGGGCACGCGGTCGAGGGCGCGTGTGCGCGCACGCAAGCGGAGTGTGTATCACATGACGCACACGTGCGCGCTCGCGGCGAAGTTGTTACAGTGGACGCGGAATGATGGAGCAACGGACGTGCACGCACGTGTACATACGCACACGTATGCACGCGCACGTACATACAACAACAACAACAACCGTCATTCGCCACTAAGTGGCGGTGACGACACCACGACGCTTGTGCCAGGCCATGTGCACCTTGAGGCCACGTGAAGTGTCGAACATATGCACACGTACGTACATACGCACACATATGTACAAGCGCGCACAAACGAAACAGCACATGCACACAATTGTACAAGTGTGTTTGTGTATGTACGTGCATGTACAAAGACAAAGATGTACACCAAGATAAAGATCCCGCGGAGAGTCTTAACAAACTGTTGGGGAAAGTGCTGTTAGCGAACACCTAATGAAGGTTAGTTCGGCACACGATGGGGTGGGTGGCCAGCACCACGCCCGACCGCCTTTGTCTCCCCGGTAGCGATGTTTACTACACACCACACCAGATACTCATTTGAGGCCGAGTCGACCTAGGGGATGCCCAGGACATACATGCACACACATACACACCAGCTTGAACCTGTGAGACTTCCCGTGCGGGGAAGGAATCTCACAAGACCCAAGGAGAAGAGAACCGCGCGTGATGGAGTGTTGGCTATTTAATCGTATTATTATTATGCAACTGACAATGTCCCAGGAAGACTTATAGGTTTTCACCGGACAGCCACCACGGCGCGCGAAAAATCAGGATAACGTGGCAAGCTCTGGCCCGGAGCCTGAGTGAACGGTCACCCACGGGAACCCCCGCGGGTCAATTGCATAAATCACCAGAGAATAAATGACTTCCTAACGTGCAGAGCTGTCGGTGGCAGAATAAGGGGAAATTCCACTGCAGGATGTGTTTTTTTTTATTACGCAACGGGCCACACTCGCTCCAAAATGAGGGCAGCTTTGTTGCGGTGCAAATACAGCGGCCGGCTCGTCCATCGGTGGCTGCGCGAGAAATAAAAATGAATGTGGCTTATCACGTTACACCTTGACATCGGTAGGACAATCGAATCTGTTTAGTTTTTTTGCCGCATGCTAATTTAAGCCCAGCTCTCTCCTCTGCGCCTGGGCTCGTATGGGAATAAAAGTGTGTGTGTGTCCCTCCGACAATCGTACGGCAATACAAATGTGTGGACCTCTGACAATCGTACGGCAAAACAAGGAGAGGAGTAGTGACGTCACTCGAGGTTGGGGTGACGAGAGGATGAATGCCGTCACGAGACCTGGGGGTGGTGAGGTGGAATCATCGGTTCGTGAAATAGTTAATACACGTTCGCCATCATTTTCCCGCCGAAGTAACGAGGGTTCCTGCTCGTAATGATAATATTGTTGAACTGATTACATTGGCGTGATGGATGCTGTGTGTGTCGCAGGGAGACGTGGGAGACAAGGGCATTGAAGGACCCCAAGGACACATTGGTCGAGCCGTAAGTTCCCTGCAAAGTGTCCGTGTCATCGTGTTTGTTTGAAGTCTGGCATGGGGTGGAGAGGAGAATGGAGCTGATGCGGTACAGAAAGATGTGGGGCTGAGTGGACTTACTGATGGCCGGTACCGGCAGTATCAAGATCGGCCTCTGTGGAGGAGGAGGCTCGTGAAGGACGCTACTGGGCAGTTGGAGGCAGTCGCCTTCCAAAGAAAACCGAGGGCGGAGGAGCGACGCTCAACAGGGAGTCGGCACAGTTGGCAATACAGGGTGGTGCATCTGCCAGTCATCAAAGTGGATCACATCGTAGCACGTAGGTTTGCGCCGTGACTGACGTCCTGCGAGCTTGCCTTACAATATGCACGTGGCCTCAGAGTGCACCCAGCCTGTCACAAGCACCGTGGTGACGTCACTGGCACTAAGTGTCGAATGCCAGATTTTGATGTTGTGTTGCGTGTTGCATGTTGAACATCTTTCGCACCGTACGTAGCCAGGCGTGCTAATCGGAGGTGCGGGGGGGGAAGGACCACGAACTAAACACAAAAAGCAATTCTCATGAAATGAGTTTTCAATCCCAGATTTAAAAGTGTATAGCTCCAGTGGCTTCCTAATATCGGAAGTCACTGAACACGGTGTTCATGCACGAGTCTTGAGAATAGAACATTGCCACCTTGGTCAAAAGCCAGTAGTTTCCAGATCAATCAAGCAAAGGGGGGGAAGCATTCATCAGCCGTTCATAGCTCAGAGCCATTTGTGGGAAATTCCAAATGGCAGGGGTGAGTTCCATCATGCAACCAATGTTGATTTCTCCGCCAGAAGGACTTGTGGTGTTTTTTTTAAATCAACCTTGGAAGTACAATGGGCTGAGTGCACCCCTGGCTGGCATGCTGTCCTACCGCGGTGCCGCCTGGTCAGGTTGTGTACCGACTGGTTGTAACGGGCAAAACACGTTACTAAAACCTCATTGGGGGGGGGACATCCAATGTTGAAAAGACATTCCAATGGAGGAATTGTGTCGATAAAGTTGAGTACGATACAACTTGTGGGGGGAGGCTGCAGTTGTCATCCAAAGGAAGAAAAAAACCTGCACCTAAACGTGAGCTTATCATTTGCATGAAGTATAAACGGTTGATTCTTACAGATACACTGCAATGATCGTGATCTTGGGAAGCGATCGTAATAGTTGGATCGATGCATCGTTACTTGCCTGAGTGCTCATCTCCTATGCACGTGTGGAAATTCCACTTTCTTCTGGTGGGATCCAGTTAATTTATAGAACAAAGTGGTACCTAATTTATTGATTCCGGAGGGGATGATGGTACGAATACACACCTCCAAAGTGCAGTTTGAACTCACCTTGCCAAGTGAGAGCCGCCTTATCCGAAGCACCGAACCGCCCTAGATGGACGCTAAATAATACAACCGCAACGAAAGTTTCCTCCCCGCTGCTAATGGAAATCAAAATTACACTCGTGCCATTGTCGCTCTTGGCTGTTGTTGTTGTCGTCGTCGGTGGCGGCTCACTGCCCGTTGTTTCCGTGTCTCCCAGGGACCGAAAGGAGACAAAGGGACAGCCGGGCGTCACGGCAAGCCTGGCAAGCCCGGCCCCAAGGGGATGCACGTAAGTCTGCCGCCGTCTCACGCGAAACACTCCGGGGGGGGGGCGGGGGGGGGGGGGGGGGGGGGGGTTGGTTTGCGCCCCCAACCCCCCCCCCCCTCCCGCTCTCTCGTGCCTCCCACACAACGTTGGGCACAGGAGTCCCTGATGGGGCGACGGACTCCTCCGACCTAAAAAACGCGCCGGCGCTGCCTGTTGACGCGTGGGGAGGGAGGGAGGCGAGGGCTCAAGGCCATAGACGAAGATAAATTACTTAACTTTCTTTATTTCAAGATGGGAATTTTATGAAAATGAAGGAAACACGCGAAATCTCGACCCGCTCTGAACTTGGCAATCCCTTCTGTGCCAATGGTTTTCAGTTCTAGATTTGAAGCTTTCGTGACTGCAAGGATTCATACTCTTAGGTTTTTTCGGTAAAGCCACGTAGGTAAAAATATTTCTATTATTGTTTCTATTATTATTTTTTTATTAATATTTTTTACCTACGTGACTTTACCGAAAAAACCTAAGAGTATAATGGTTTTCAGCTTTGACGCAGCCAAATACTGGGACTGCTTTCGGCTTCTCTGCGTCGCATCAGTAGGGTGCCCTCGTTCGTCCCCTTAATGGTGAGGGTGCATTACCCCTGGCCTGTTATACGTTACGTCTTGGTTCATTTTCCCCCTTTTGATATATAGATGCATATATGCCCAGTGTATTCTGGGAATCTTGAAAGACCATAAAGAATGCTTACGAAAAAAAGAGAGACGGTGGTGGGGGAGGGAGGCATTTTTAGACACGGAATTGCGTGCCGCTCCATCGATCCGTACTCCGTGTACGGGACACGTTTGTGAACGCACACGTTGGCACGTAAGCATTTAAAACGAGCGTGGTTTATCCCCCCGTGGACCTTAAGGGACACTGTTGTTTGTGCGAGCAAACTAAACGCATGAAACGACAAGTTGACAAAGGACGACACGAGATGAATGTGAAATTGAAATCTTCACCGCGATCCCGGTTGTGTATTTCACACGGACGGGCAACGTTACTTTATAGTTGCGAAAACTAAAATTGCTGAAGGTGTTTTTGTTTCAATTATATATATCTCACAACGAATATGGAAATGCTTTATTTAGCTTTTGGCGTTTCATATGTTCATGTTGCAGGGCTCGATCGGAGACGCAGGTGAAGAAGGTCCAATGGTAAAACTACTCGTTGCACACTCACGCGCACGCAGACGCGCACGCGCATAAACACACGTGCTCGCACACACGCCTACACACACACACATGTACATACACGCAGACGCACATGCGCACGCACACACACGCATACACACGCGCTCGCACACGCGCACACTTTCCACTCCGCCCGTGTTGGAGAGTCTGCTTCAATTACTGGTGTCTGTCGGCAAGAAATACACAATGGACATAACACGGCAACAACACTCACAACAAACATTAGCGTCTTACGTTAGCGGTGGGCACTTTAATACGTGACGCACGTTTCGGAGTACGGAAATTATTAATAACATTACAGTCGGCTTTCTTTGAATGTTTGTTTCATATTTAATTTGTTCATTATATAAACGCGGGCAAGTGATAAGCACAAGCGGCTGATGATGTATCTCGAGTGACACCGGAGTGCACAAATAGCCGTACGTAACAACAACAATAATCTTGGTATTCATCCATTCATCAAATTCACCAATGAGCTTCAACTTTATTTTCAGCGGGGTCTTGCATTGGGGATGTTTGGCCAATTGCATTTTTAAGTGACGTGATTGCCATCTCGGCAAAAAAAAAATATGTCTTTGCTATTTTTTGTAACTCATTTTCAATTTTCGACATCACCGCAGTGTCTCTTGAACAACAACACAAATCTAATTCCCATTCACCTGCTTTATAGGAAATTACTTCAGGTAAATTATCAGGCTCTCTGGGTATAAATGCGCGCGTACATAAGTGGAACCCTTTGTAATAGCAGTCGACTGCCCTGAATTGGTTAAATTGTATATTTAGTTCCACTTCGGGGGTAATGCGTCAATAAAAGCATTATTTAATACATTACAGGGAGAATATATACACATTGAGGGAGCAGTTAAAATGTATTTTTTATTGCCTGGTAAAATAAACATTGACGTGCGCGTGCATTATGTCGCGTCGGCTGAAACTTTAAAATGACAGCGTATGCTGCGAAATATCTTATATGACTTTAGTTGGGGGGGAGGGGAGGAGGTGTAGGAAATTAAGCCCTGTAAATGTATCTTTATGACTGCGTTAAATTCATCGCCTGTGGAAATGTGAGGGCCCTTGATTGTGAACGAGCGAAATGAGTCGTCGTATATACGCACGGAGGCGGTGGGGCGAGCAGGCAGCGCGTCGAATATCGATTCCCATGCCACGGCCAACATTCAGTGGTCAGCGTTATCCAAGCTGGCCCCTGGGCCCCCTTTTTCACTTCTCCAACTTTTGCACTGATCAGCTCGGTGGAGTATGGCCAAAGCAACCCCTACACGACTGTCGCTACATGTCAGGTCAATTGTATATTGTTTATGGTTTTACGCAGACACGCACAAGCGCACGCCGTTCTGGCACAAACCCGCCACTCGTCAACATGAATGTTCAACATTGTAAAAGAAGCTGTCGAATGGACGGATTTTCATCCTGCAGTAGATTGGCAAAGAGATGTACACATACACCGTTCGTTTTTTATTCACTACTATTATTATTCACTTGCATTTGTCAACGTATGATGTGCGATAACGATGTGAAACGCTCTCTTCTTTCGGCTCTACGCGTGGCCGTGCTTGACCACTCCTGTGTGTTTTTTTAGGGAGACATTGGCCGCGATGGGAAGGGAGGACCTCTGGGACCCAAGGTGACGTTAACTCCTCGGCCAGAAGTGGCTTCCCTTCTTATCAGCCCACTCAATCATTCCCTCTCATCACCCACACTGCGTTTCCCCGCGCTTGAATAATGTAATAACCTGTAAAACTCACCTTCAGTCAAACGGCAAACACCACTTGTATCGCGCGGGGCGTCGTTAATTTTTAATCTCTGCAATGACTGAGCACCGTAATGAAAAAAAAAATTACGTTTTTTTTAACTCGACACTTTGTCTTGCCTACCGTTACAGGGGGACAAGGGCACATCTGGAGACAAAGGACAGGTAACGCCACCTAAAGCGGGCTCTTCATTTAGCCGCTAATCAGATTGTCACACTCGCTCCCCAGTTACATTTATTATGTTGCCAACGGTTTTCCCCGCCTGATGAATGGCGAATTGTAGCTTTTTTGTCTGTTGAAAAAAAATACTTGTGGTTAACTTTAATCGGCGGTGACGTTTCTGGCAAAGAAGAAGGTCCAATTGCCTGAAACGTCACCGATTACATACATACATGGAGTGCTGGTTGCCTTGGTTAGCACTCTGGCCTATGAACCTGGCCACCGCTAACATCAGGGGCTAGGGTCAGAATTGTTATTTGTGCACAGACGCACACATTTATTGTGAATATGTCAAGTCCACCTCCCCCATCGGCCTGGAGCACTCTGGCCAGACTACATTCAATCCATCCCGTCTCACGAAAGCCTTTGGGCCTTCCAACGAAGGTCACCGGCATCTCCGCTACGCGAGGATCGCCACAGGCCTCGGCCTAGCGAAGTCGTCTCTGAATTATGGACAAATGTACGTGCTTGTTATTATCATTAATATTACTGTGTGTGTGCGTAGGGAGCTGTGGCGCAGCGGTTAGCGCGCTGCGCTACGAACCCGGCGACCCGAGCTCCATTCCCGCTCACGGCCCAACACCAGTGACGATTATCTAAACCGGTTCTGGGCCTCCCCTAGGTCGACTCAGCCTCAAATGAGTGCCTTGTATTTTACGCAGTAAACATCGCCACTGGGGAGACTAAGGCGGTCGGGCGTGGTGCTGGCCACCCACCCCCTCGTGTGCCGTGCCGGCCTTCAAAGATGCTCGCTAACAGCACTTGCCCCAATAGTCTTTTAATGCTACACGGGGGGGTCTTTGTGCGTGTGTGTTCGTGTGTGCGCCTGATGTGCGCGCTCTCCCCGCGGCCGTGTTGGTCCCAGAAAGGGCTGCGAGGCCTCGCCGGCCAGAAGGGCGTTCTGGGCCAGCGAGGGTCCCCTGGCTACCCCGGCTCCCGAGGAATCACGGGGCCAAGAGGAAACCCCGGAGGCAAGGGTCTTGCTGGGCCCCCAGGTCCAGCCGGCCCATTGGTAAGGCTTCTATGATTCATCTTCTTGGTTCGTTCGGTAAAGTCACGTAGAAGGGAAATAATAAAATAATAAAAATTCAACATAATAAAATAATTCTCACGACGTTTCGGCCACAGCGCAAGCAGCCGTCCTCAGGTGAAGAACAGGTCTGTCGGAAAGACAGCGTCTGAATGAACACCACCAGGCTTGGCAGCGTATATTTAAGCTGGGTTGGAGGGGGAAGAGCGCCTTGACAAAGGAATTTTCATATCAAGAGGTTAGTGTAAATGCGATTGGTATTACCTTAGAGTCGCGGCATCTCTTCAGAAAGGTGAGAGACTCGATTAGCTGAGCCTTCTTATCCCGGAGTTTGTTGAAAGATCTTAAAGTTTTGTGGAATCCCACCCCATAGTGGCGGTTAAATTTCGATTTAAAGCTTTCGTGACTGCAGGGATTCATCTTCTTGGTTCTTTCGGTAAAGTCACGTAGAAGGGAAATAATAAAATAATAAAAATAAAACATAATAAAATAATTCTCACGACGTTTCTATGACTTCAAGGATTTGCGAGATGTAAGGAGCGCTGGCTTTATAAATGCAGCAGCAACTCAAACATGATGCCTGTTTAAAGGGTAAAAACCTACTACTATATTTTGCCACTGGTAAAGGAGGTCTCATAGTGTAAATGCTTACCCCGAGCTCTCAATACTCTGATAGTGCGCTGTTTTTGAGTTGTATGCCTTTTGGCGCCTTCTGGTCCAACACCAATGGAGACTAGGCTCTAAGAAAAGCTGTCTCGGGTGTGGACCAATCAACTTCAAGGACAGTGCATATCATTATCAGAGTTGTTTCTTTTTGTTTGCATTTTGACTGCTTGTGTTGTGGTTATTGCAAACATGATGACTTGTATAAAGGTGTCAGTTTTGTACCAGTTTAAAGGGTAAAAACCTACCACTACTAATATTTTTTTATTCATTAAATCATGTGCACCACCTGTATTATTATTATCACTATTACCGATATGCAGTGAGAGGCCCTCGTGTATTGCTCATAGGAAAATAATGACGCTGTCAGGAACGCATCCCCCCTGTATGCAGTGCTATGACGACTCCTTTTAGCACCGATTTGATTAGCGCTGACTTCTCCAGGAACGCATCTTAAGCGCTCGGCTGAGGTCTGCCTGTAGTCAGCGAGTTTTTTTTACTTTCTTTCCCATAGGAATGGCTGGTAAGAGCACCACTACAGGACCGCTCAAGTTATTTATATTTTTAAAAAATTTACCTGCCAAGAACTCCAGGGGTCCCGCATAAACTCACTTGGCAAATTTGACCCGGGGCAGTCGTCTCCCAGTAGGGGGCGACAATTGCATTGTGTAAACTCAATTGAGTAATTCTCAGCATCATTAAAATGTTTTGCCAAATTTTAGACCCCGACGCCAATATGCATTATCCCACTCTTGCTAATCCCATCGTGGGGGTGGGTGGGGGGGGGTCCCGCTGTGAAGCGGACGTCGCGTATCGTTATTGCTGTTATCATTATCACCACGGTTATTAACGCCCGCAGTAATCGATCGGGGTGGCCGCTGGGTTTGAACCACGATCCTCTGCGGCGAACGACGAACACGCCACCGCTGGGGGGACGCGTCGCTGTTCACGGCGGGGAAGCTCAGGGCGGCTGCTGCCGTGCTGGACGCACGCTCAGCCAGCCGGTCTATGTGAATGTTGGCTCCGATCCAATATTTGCACAACCCCGGGAAAATATGATTATTTGTTCCTACCGGCAAAAAAAAAAATCCGCTTTGGTTACTTAGAAAAACGACAGTTGCGTACAAATATTCAGGAAAATATAGGTTCTTATATTTCCAAATATTGGTTCCTAAATGGAACAGATATTCATTCCTCACAGAACAAACATTCGGGGGTGGGTGTGGGAACACATTCTCTTGACACGGCCACTGCTGAGATCCTACCGAAAGGGCTTCAGAAATAGTTTTGATAACTTCCCGTGACCATTGTCCAAACCAGATGGGGGGGGGGGGGTCGGTCCACTGCTCGCTGCAATAATTTCGGATGGAATTGGCTTTGTCTCGTGACGTGATTGTGGAATATAAATGGAAGGGGGGGGGAAAGGCAGAAGCCAAAACACCGTATGACAGAGAAGCGAATGAATGGAACGACACATTATTGAACAAGTGTCAACCTTGTCTTTCGCTGTCCTCCTCCGTGCGAAGAGGAGAGGGGCAGCGTCGCGTTTAAAATCCGTCGATGAGACGTGTGGAGAAGCACGTGTACGTCGGTGTGTACGTTGAACTTCTTTCGCGCACCGCACTTAGCCAACCGTGCTTATCGGAGGTGCGTGGACCAGGGAAAAAGACGAGAAGCTTCACAAAATGGCACTCTGTGGGTCGAGAAAGAAAACATTCTGGTGGGGGGTTTAGGCAGAAAATGAGGCAGTGAAACCCAGACACATGATGGGGATTTTCCGGTGCGTTTTAGTTTTTTTACCACATTTTGTTCAGCGTCACGTCTAATGTTTCAGTTCCTGAAGAAGCTGTCAGCACGTAGACCGAAACGTCGGACTCAATTTTTTTGTTTTATTTTGCCAGGTAAGGCCCACTGAGCTATATAGCTCTTTGTCAGAAGCGACCTGGCCACAAATGATAGCCTAATGAAGTGGCTTACCATGTGGAAATGTATAGCAGCCAAATATTCTAAACGCGTGTTTCTAAATGTGGAGAAATAAACCAGAGGACCCCGAGAAAAATCCACACGACCACGGGGAGAGAGACACCGCAAACTCCAAATAAACAGCAGTCGTCAGGGTTAGGATCGAACCCACGACGCGAGATAGTGAACATCTCCCCACCGTGGCACCCCAAACGATACGCGTTACGACCATGAAAGCACGCTCTTAAGAGTTATCTGTCCAGCACAGATGCAAAAAAAACCTATGTCGCGGCATATGATGGAGGTTTCAGACTTGGCGGAATTGGGATGCCACAAGTTGACAGAAAAAACTTTTTTACTTTATAAAACAAATATCGTTTTTATAAAGTACAACGTTTTAAAATTACGTTGAACATGAAGTCATGCGCTACATTACAAAACATGGCGGTTTAAATGCGGGTTAAATTTGGGAATTAATGTCCCCCCCCTTCCCCCCTCCCTCCCCGTTTAAAAACTCGAGCTTAATACATCGGCTTCATTTATAAGCGAGCGGAGTGCACTCCTTAACAAAGACGAAAGCCAAACACAATGCGGATAATGAAGGTGATGCATCGCCATTGTTTTCTTTGCGAGGCCAGGGACCCGAGTTGTAATTGGAATTTATCTCAGGGTCCTACCCATGGGGCCTACGCTACATTTTTTCTCCCGGTGGGGTGATATTTTCCCCTTTTTCAGAATGCCATAAATTGACTTGCCCGTGCCACTACCGTGTGCGGATGCGCCTCTGCTAATGAGGAATTTTAGAAGGGTCCTTTGGCCTCCTCTTCCACGCTGCCCACACGAAATTGGAAGGCGTGGGAGTAATCCCCCTTCACTTAATTCTCACCGCACGCGACCTGCCGTTCGACTGGCCTGTGGCCGATCCCGTTAATACCTCCGGTGTGGACAGAGGCGAGGGGAATTAACAAACAAACTAAAAACTTGCCCATTGGTCCGAACAGGAGATTGAACCGGCGACCTCTGGTTTGCAAGTAGAGCGTTGTTAGCCATGAAACCATGGCAGTCTGGTTGAAATGAAGACCGTATTCGCCGTATTGGCAAGATGTACTTTTTCCCCTGTAATTTTTAAGCAAGCGTTGGGTGGGGGGGATAGCAATCTCGCAATCTGGTCACGTCTGTCTGTGTACGTGGGGAGCGGTCACGCAGCGGTTAGCGCGCTGCGCTACGAACCCGGCCACCCGAGTTCGATTCCTGCTCATGACCAACACTGGTGACGATTATCTGAACCGGTCCTGGGCCTCCTCTAGGTCGACTCAGCCTCAAATGAGTGCCTGGTGCGGTGTGTAAACATCGCCACTGAGGAGACAAAGGCGGTCGGGCGTGGTTTTGGACACCCACCCCCTCGTGTACCGTTCCGGCCTTCATAGGCGCTCGCTAACAGCACTTGCCCCAACAGTCTGTTGAAGGCTATACGGGGATCTTTGTCTGTGTGCAACTAGATTTGTTGAACTTTACTGACATCTCCTGGCCAAACTTACGACCCAACACACCTGCAACACCTGTGAACGCATCTGAGGGAGATGCCAAAAAAAAAAGTCCACACACAGACCGGTCCACAAACCTCCTTGCTGTGCCGTCTACGCGATCACCTCGCCGACCGGGACATTTGGACCGAGGCTAAATTGCAGCCGGATCCGGTCGGGTCCACAAACACGGAGAATATTTCCACACCGGGCCACACCACGTTCGGTATACCCCTCGCGATGGTTGTGGCTACTCGTCTGCTCTGTGGAGTATTCTCGTGAAGGATCCAACTGGGTAGTTGGAGGCAGTTGCCCTCCAACAATGAGTGGATTGCCGGGTGGCTAAAATACAGCAAGTTGGCACGGTAGGAGGTACAACTGGTGCATCTGCCAGTTTCCTTCGTCATTCAACCCATTGCACCTGGGTCTGTCCCGTGACCTCCTGTCAGCGAGCTATGGACACTTCATGTGACCCCAAATTTCACCTGGCCTGGCACAGGCGCCGTGATGACGTGACCGTCACTAAGTGCCGAATAGCGGGCACTGGTCGTCACATGCCTACTCTGGCCTTCAACGAGTCTGACAACGAAGCGGAAGAGTAGGCCGAAGAGCTGCGGGTGGTGGGAGGCTGTTAGGGCAGATCGTCAAGGGTTGGGTGTCTTACTGTGCAAGCATCTGTGGGATCTGGCGGAGCGGTTGAAAGGCATTGGGCTGATGAGGTGTGCGGTGGTGGCATCAGTGACTCCCGGCCTCAATGATATCCCGATCGACTCCGGTGTGCTGGCGACCCCGGAGAAAATGTGCAGCGGGAAGTTACGCCCAAGGAAGTTTCCCCACGGCGTACGCGTGTACGTCAACCGTGATAATCTCGCCGCGATTCACCAAACCCTCGCCTCCAAATCGTGCCATCGGTGAAGTTTGGGCTCAAGTGCCGGGAAGGTTTCGGGGTGATGATTGTGTTAGGGGGTGGGGGACGGTGGTTTCCGTGCTGCTCAGAGGTCGCAACCAGGTACCCGATACCCGTACCCTACCCGATACCCGTACCCTACCCGATACCAGGCTACCCGTACCCGGCCGGGTACGGATAGCCGTTTGCGACCCTGGTGCGGCTGGGTACGGGTACGGGTAGGCCGTGAGTCACTGGTGAGTCACCGTTTGTCACTCATTTCGGGTAGGGTACGGGTAGGGAACGGGTACCCGTACCCGGCCGGCTACGGGTACCCATTTGCGACCCTGGTGCGGCCGGGTACGGGTAAGGAATCAAAACCCGTTTGCGACCTCTGGTGCTGCCTGGGCCTCTGCTGCCCCCACGTGACCGCCTGTGGCTGCCGCAGGGCGCCAGCCTCAACGACTCGGTGGTGGCGGAGCTGTGTCGGCGCGTCGTCATGGAGACGGTGGACAAGTACGCGGGCGCCCTGCGCCGCACGTGCATCGCCGCCTGCCCCAACAACGGGCGCGGACTGCTTGGCTTGCCCGGACCCTCGGGCCCGCCGGGACTCCCCGGCAAACCGGTGGGTGTGAAGGCCAGCGGTCATCGCTGCAACCCACGGGCAATCTGCGGGGCCACCCTGCACCCACGAGAACACCGTTCACCATGGTGCCAGTCTGGATTCACTACAACACCATTCACCATCATGCCACTCTGCACCCACTACAACACCATTCACCATCATGCCACCCTGCACCCACTACACCATTCACCACGATGCCACCCTGCACCCACTACAACACCATTCACTGTGATGCCACAATAGATTCACTAGAACAGCACGAATGGAAAATTGCATTTAAGCAACTTTCAGGAGCCGATGTGCTGGTGACATCACTGCAGCGACACAATGCCCTCTCCGTCAGTCATGCACCGGTTACATCACTAGGGA
Organism: Entosphenus tridentatus; assembly: GCA_014621495.2. Taxonomy (NCBI): domain Eukaryota; kingdom Metazoa; phylum Chordata; class Hyperoartia; order Petromyzontiformes; family Petromyzontidae; genus Entosphenus; species Entosphenus tridentatus. The sequence continues at coordinate 7,893,293 of CM025625.2, forward strand.
ACGCCCCGGAAGTGAGTTTAACGTTTATTTGTGTCGTTAATGAAACTTCAAACCTGTGACGGAGAGAGCCGTGGACACACAGCCTAGATATATACAAGCTGTGCAACAGCAGTATTTCAGTCTTTTTGCTGCTTTAGCGTGAGAACTGATACATGTTCTTGCCTACACCATCTGAAAACCCAGCAACATTTGTTTGACGGGCTTGCCTCTGCTGATGATACCCAGAGGGTCAAAACTATTCCCGACTTTACCTGCTTACACAAATGCTGCTCAAAAGCACAAATGCAGGTGACTCGGATGACCATGGACTAGAAAAGTTTCATATTTTTTTCTTGTGTAAAAAAAAGTGAAATTTTCTGTTAACTTACGGTTCCATCACTAATCCTCCACGACAGCGCATGAATAATTAATTGTGTTCTTACATCATAAGAGCTCTTTATTCTTTGGGTTACATCTTCCTGTCATCATTCATAAGTTACAGGGTTGGCCGCTGTGTAGTTCTGCGATATCTATGCAAGGAAGCACACGCCTTGGCCTGGCCTCATTGGATAGAATAATCATCGACTCAAACCGTGTTTACCTTTATTTTAATCATTGATCCACTTCCCATTAGTCTCTTCCCGTCTCTCCATCTGTGCCTCCGTCCGTCTGTAAGTCCGTCTGTCTGTTCATCCCTCCGTCTGTCTCTCTGTCCATCCATCTGTGCATCCACCTCTCCAAATCTCTGTCCATCCATCTGTGCTTCTGTCTCACCGTCTGTCTGCTTGTCTCTCTGTCCGTCCCTCCGTCTGACTGTCCGTCTGACTAATTCGTTCATCCGCTCCGTTCCGTCTCGCTGCGCAGGGAGAGCAGGGACTCGTGGGATTCGATGGGGATGTTGGACTCCGGGGTTTGACCGGCGACGGTGGCCAGCCTGGCGATCCTGGAGAGAGAGGTGCGTGTGATCCTGACGTCTGTGAACGTTGTCTTAGAAAGACTCTCGTACCCATTTTCCACTGCAGCAAGCCAAGGCGTGCCACGGACGTGAATTGTACGTGTGTGAACTTGTTTCGCACCGTACATAGCCAAGCGTGCTAATCGGAGTTGTGGGGGAAGGACAACAAACTATACACACAAAGCAGTTCTAAAGAAATTAGTTTTTAATCAAGATAATTTAAAAGTGCATCACCCCAGCGACGTCCTAATATCGGAAGGAGCATTGCAGACGGCCGCAGAAGTGTATCTGAAAGCTCGCGATGCAGTGACCATCTTTGTTCGATGGCCAGCAAAAAGCCACTGCAGCCAGGATGACCGGAGTTCACGTGATGGTTTATACTCCTTGACGAGATCAGCAAAGCTGTGTGGGTTGATTTGTGGCGAGCACTTTGTGTGGAATGAGTGCGACCTTATATGCCGCTGCGTTTGAGTCATACTGGCTTACGTCACATACAACGGATGCGTCATTAGCCCCAGCCCTGGTCCTGATTAGCCCTGAGCCAGATTCAGATGTCATTTTAGACCGGAAAATTTGGATGCAACTTGGAATGACAAATTGCCAGTGGAAAAGCACCCTGACTGTCATTGGAAGCCGCTGGAGAATGCATTCGAGATGAATTGTTTAGTTTTATCAGCTGGGAAATTACGTTAGTATACGAAGATATGCCTTACAACTAAATTACCCACAATGCAGCAGTCGCGTCAGCTATCATAGCTAAGCAGGCTTGAGTTTGGATATTGCGTTGATGGGCAACCACCGGTCATGAAGCCTGTATTATCAGCTGCTGTGGAGCTATGTTGTCAGCAGAGGGCAGTGCAGCAAATCAATGGTTGTTGCTGTACCAGAGGTCAGCAACCAAATGAAACAAGAAGGGCCGTTCTTTTCGAATTCGGGGGGAAAAATATGATTCAAGAGCCGCAATACATGCGAATACGAGACGGTGGGTCCCTTGATAAACAACCTCACGAAGAACTCCTTAGTGAGCTGCCTACTGCTCCAGAGTCGTAGGTTGAGGACTTCTGCCCATTGGTAAACCGGACTTCCACGGTAAACTGGACTCCCACGGTAAACTGGACTCCCACGGTAAACTGGACTCCCACGGTAAACTGGACTCCCGCGGTAAACCGGACTTCCATGGTAAAATGGACTCCCACGGTAAACTAGACTCCCACGGGAAACTGGACTCCCACGGTAAACTGGACTCCCACGGTAAACCGGACTCCCATGGTAAACTGGACTCCCATGGTAAACTGGACTCCCGCGGTAAACCGGATTCCCACGGTAAACTAGACTTCCATGGTAAACTGGACTCCCATGGTAAACTGGACTCCTGCGGTAAACTGGACTCCCACGGTGAACTGGACTTCCACGGTAAACTGGACTTCCACGGTAAACTACATAGTGAACAGTCGGCAACCAAAATAACAAGAAGAGCCATTTCTCTTTAGAATTCGGTAAAAAGAAAAACTCACCATTTGAAAAGCTGCAACGCAGTCCTTAAAGAGCCGCATGCGGCTCCAAATTCGCAGATTTGCCGACCCCCGTGTTGCTGCGCCATGCCCCACTACCCATGCTTCCCGCACCTTCGAAAACCCACACCGACCAGCCTCATGGACAATGCTTGGCTGATCCTTGTGACCCCTATGACGTTGAGAGGTCGTCATCCAGCAGTGGATCGACAAATGGGCTGTGTGTGTGTGTGTGTACACTCGCGTTGGGAAAGATACATGTTACGCCACTGCAGGTTTAGTTGCTGTAAATGTGCATCTTGTGTGTCTATGTGGAGCATGCCACAGTTGTCAGTGCACTGCACTTCAATTATAGTGACCTGAGTTCGATACCTTGGTCGTGGATGACAGCAGTTGCATTGAGTGTCTGTAGCTGGTTTGGTCCTTCTCTTAGTCAACTCGGCATGAAATGATCACGTGGTGTGGTCTGTGCCTTGAGTAGCAGCGTTGGGGAAGGTAGCGAAGGTGTGGCCAAGGTAAGTTTGGGCAGCATCCTCCCATTTGAAGTGGTACGCCAGCCTTAATAGGCACTCACTAACAACACCTGCTCCAGCAGGGTGTGTGGTTCAACTGGGTGGATATTTTTGTCATTGTGTGTGTGTGTGAATGCGAGGGGAGCATTACTGCTAAAGTTAGCGCGCTGCGCTACGAACCCGGCGACCCGAGTTCGATTCCCGCTCACGGCTAACACCGGTGACGATCATCTGAACCGGTCCTGGGCCTCCCCGAGCCTCAAATGAGTACCTCGTGCAGTGTGTAAACATCAGCACTGGAGAGACAAAGGTGGCCCGGGCGTCGCGCTGGCCACCCACCCCCTCGTGTGCCACCGTGCCGGCATTCACAGGCGCTCACGAACAGCACTTGCCCCAACAGTCTGTTAAGGCTATACGGGGGGGATCTTTGTCTTTGTCTTTTGTGTGTGAATACAAGGTAAATCGGGGATCAAAGGAATCAAAGGAGCGGCAGGCATTGGGCTGCCTGGATTGGATGGCCTACAGGGTCCCGCCGGTAAGTGGACAGCGCAGGATTGCAACATTCACTGCGCCCACACGTTGCCCCAGTTGCAGGCTGTGTGGCCATGCGCGACGTGTCAACACCAGCACATCGGAGGAAAAAAGAGTTGGTGGATCGCGTAGAGATTCGTCAAGTATTTAATTGGCAGCACCGTCTGGGCAAAGCACATGTTCTTATTTGCACGTAGTGCATTCGTCCTTGGTTTGTGTCTCTCCAAGTGCATGGGTAACCCCTTGTTATCAACGTGGCCGGGTGTCATTCGCGTAAGTCCTGAATATCAACGGGACATTGCGCTAAAGGCGTTCTTCATCTTTGATCACCTTTCTCGAGAGCCGTCGTACACCGCACCCCGCCCACCGTCACGGACGCACAGGCAGGACATAGCGCCGATAGCTAATAGCATCAAACACGCGTAAACCTGAACCAGAGAGAGCGTTATGCGGATGTGCCACTCTGCGTCGCCCGTCTCGCCCCGTTATCCCGGACGCAGGCGCGCCAGGAATACCGGGCATCGCGAAGGACGGCGTGCCTGGGATGGAGGGCCCCAGGGGTTACCGGGGCCGACCGGGCCCCCCTGGCCAACCCGGCATGCCCGGCGAGCTCGGCAAGTGCGAGGCGCGCGATTGCGGGGCGCCGCCCTTCGGCCTACACGCCGCCATCGGCCTCCTCAAAAGCCACAAGCGACAGTCTTAAGGCCCGCGCGCAGGACTTCTTGGCCCACGCCTCGTCATCCGTCTGCCCCCCCCC
>CM025625.2:7902537-7913556 GCA_014621495.2 Entosphenus tridentatus
TTTTATTATTTCCCTTCTACGTGACTTTACCGAAAGAACCAAGAAGAAAAATATAACATTGTTTAGTTTAGTTTGCATTTTGCCAGGCACGTCACCTGCGATGGAGCACGCGTCTCGTCTTACGGAGTTGGAAGCCAGTCCACTCTGCGCTCGCTTTCGCGTACGTGCATCGGCACGTGTCGGTTTCAAATTTTAAACAGTGCGCTAATTCAAAGTAGCCACAAGCGTAAGCTGTCGGCAGTGGTGTCAGCAGGGCTCCGCGACTTGCCGGTTCGAACACATCTCTCCCCTTGCGCGGCGGTTGGAACAACGGAGCAAGATTCCAAAATCGTCACCGCCACCTCTCTGCCCAGCCAGAAATATAAATGGGTACTTCTTAAGTTGACTGGTAGGTCAGATGTGGTGTGATAAAGTGTGGGTACTCCCACCTTCCACGATGGTTTCACCAGCATAGAAGAGTAGGCCAATTACCCTCTAGATGGGGGCCCTCTCTTGAGTGCTCTGTTTGTGGAGTTTCTTCCACCAGCAGCGGCGTGAGCAGGCAATAGCAGGACTGCTCCTTTACACTTTTTGTCAAGTATATTATTATATATAGCAACGTAATATTTTTTTGAGAAATTTTCTATTCGAAAATATCACGCTAATCCACGAGTGGCATATATTCAAGCAACAACTTAATGTATTCAAAATGATGGTGAGACTACACCATCTACAGGGATGGCCGCATTGTTAAAAAAAGATATAGCTGCCAGTCTGCGCACATGCGTTTTATAATCTCACATCGATTGGCCAAACTGTTGTATTCTCTATACGCGTACTGTGCACGCAAAATAGCACCGGCTTGTACCGATGCGTTGGGCACAAAAAACGCATGACTACATTTTTTTTTGCGCAGCTCGAACAGTCGGACAAAAAAACGAAGTTTATTTAGGAAAATCGTCAGCGAAGCATTTCGGGAAGTTTGGTGTCCTTCAAAAAAATTGGCCGAAGTGTGCATCCGCTTGACAAATATCCGTGAGAACCTGTCCCAGCCCAATTTTAGACCCACGAAGACGGATTGTTTTGCTTTAATGACAATCGTGGTAGATTGTATTTTTTTTTCCTTTAAACGGAATAAGATATTTTCGTTTCGATGCCTGGGAAGAACTGTCCGTCCATCAATGTGTCCACTCATCAGTCTCTCTGTGTGTCTCTCACACAAGTCCACTTTATGTTTTCAAAACAACCCCCACCACCCCACCACCCCACCACCTTAACCGATTCCTACAAAACTCACCGCGCAGCTTACTAACACCAATGCCCTGATGTGTCATCTTTTTTTTATGGAGCATGATGTACCATCAAACGCTTTGACAAAGTTGCCGGCTTTTTTTTTTTGGGTTGTATGCCAGCCAGATTATCGGCCGTGCATTGTGGAGCACGTGCATCCCGTGTGGTGTGTGAGCGGGTTGCGTTGCACGCTGCAGCGTGCGCATTTTTTTGTAACGGTCACAAATCCCCGAACCAAAAAATGTGGACTCCCTTAACGGACTGGCTTGTCGGCTTTTAAAGAAAAAAAAATTCGAATGCACTGTAACTTTTAGACTTAAAAAAAAAGAGTCCGTTCCAGAAATCGCAGGGTCAGTTCTCTCACGTAAAAAAAAAGTATTTCGGTGGGACAACGGTTATGATCGACTCGTCGTCGATTTAAATTGCAGCGCTTGCACGATTTCAACAGTTCGCATTGTTTTGAAGTCTCTTAAACTTTACCGCATTTGCCTGCAAACGGTTACGGTTTTCGTTCCTCGCAGGTTTCCTGGTCGACCCAGCACGACCGCAAAAAAAAACATCGCTGTCCTGTTCTGTTCAACGGTCGTGTGGGTGTTCCAACGCACGCCTGGCCTTCGGGGTCAGCCGATCGGGAGGGTGAACACTTTGTCGTTTGGTCAAGCGGCGGTGGGAGCCGTGCGGAGACCTTCCGAGGCTTCTGGTCCAATCTCACCGATGGCGTTGTAATGCGGGCGAGCGCTTGCAACAAACGGCGTCAGAAAACAAGCGACGAGGTTTATACCCCCCCCCACCCCGGAAGATTTGTCCTGTTATTTTCAAGAGGTGGTATTTGTTTGCACACCCAGGGCGTCAATCACCTTCAATTTGCGAGGGATATCCCAGCAGCACCGCGTTTTGTCAACAGGTGCTATTTTGTGATGGCTGTGCAACGTGACCTCTGTGGAATCCAGCGGCATTGTGGAGGCAGCGGCGAGCATTGGTGGCGTGGGACAAAAGTGTGACTCCCTTTTCCCGTGAGCATCGACGAGGATGCCCATACCCTGGCTCGCCAGCGGAATGCAGTACAGCAAAGTGTGGGCTCATGCCATGTGTTCCTGCTGTATGGGATAGAGCGTTGCACCCTCGCGCGTGTATAAACCGTCACTAATCGGCCGAAAACATCTTAGTATATAGAGAATGGCAGACAAATAGTTGGCACCGGCTCACCGTCTGGCCTCCCCCAAGCTTGGTCTGTGATTGTGCGATGCAATTTGCATGAAAGACGACGCTATATACAATTAATTACGAGATTTAATTTGATTTGTCTGCCGGAGCGAAAGCTGACACACAGGAACAGACACGCATACGCGGACAGACCCGGTTCACTCTGCAAAATAAGCATTGCCTGCATCGTGGGAAATATAAACAACAACAAAAACGACCGGGCAATATAACTTGATTCCAATATCTGTCCCTTCATGTAAAAAAAACTAAGTCTATTTTTATTACACGTCCTGTCAGTCACACGGCCTTTTGGAGTGGCATAATATCGGCAGCATTGGTTTCGACCTCCACTGTCTCATCAGCAGTTTCGGCTCCACTCCCGACAAATGCTGGTTAACTGCCAAATGCCCGCATGCAAGGAGTCCCTCTGTATACACAGCACTCGTTCACGGAGATACAACCGCGCAAACAACATTGGTGCCCGACGAGCGGTGTAAGCATGATTGACAGTGGGGCCTGGTGCGTGTAATTCCTGCCCTCCTCTTCACACTTTGGCCACTCCAGCACCGCACGCTCCCGATGCAGTTGCACCGCCTGCACCCGCCATAGCCACTCCACACCGATGACGGCTGGAGGTCCCTTCTCGGCACTTCTAGACGAGACCGCCCGCCACAACGACTCCTCTCCCACGTCCCAACAACATCCCAAGCGCTCCAGCCAGCACCAGAGGGCGCTTAACTCCAACAAGTTTTCCGTGCAACCTCGAGGTGGCGGTGTTGAAGGAGGAGGAGGAGGAGACTGAATTGTTGGAAGCTTGTTCATTGGATTTGTATTAGTATTATTTGCATTGCATTAATAGTGCAAGTGTGCGTGGTGTTGCACTGGGGAGGTGTAGGCGAGCGGCGAATGCCTGTTGGAAGGAGGAGGAGGTTGGGGTTGGGTCTGTGTTCTGGGTCTGCGGTGGCTGCCTTGGGGTGTTGTTGCTGCTCCGCTTGAGTGAGCTGCGAGGGAGGGGGGTGGGGGTGTGACATGGGGCAGGTGAAGTGGCAGAGAAGCCCGTAGCACTGCCACTTCACGTGCAGCTGAACTTCACGTTGCAGCAGCAGCAGCGGCGGCGGCGGCAGCGGCTGATGCCCTCGACTCCACGTTTGCAGACAAGGACCTCGCTCGCTCGCACGGGTACGGCTCGCGGCTTTTTCAGCGATGCACCACGAGAACAATGCAAGAGACGAGGATTTGCCTTTGTTAGGAAATCGAAATGACCGCGTCTAATGAAATGTATTTTTTTTTAAATGAGGCGGTTGTACGCTTTTAAAATGTTGAAGTTTGCAAAGTCTTGTGTCTCTTAAGCGTGATAAATTTATTCCAGTATTCTGTGTGGAAGGGATTTTTTTTTAATACAGAGGTTTGTCCGAAATTCTTAGAAAATGCAGCAGTATCAGATGCATTCACGTTTATTTTATTCACGCACTGTAGTGTTTGAGTTACTCTTTGTGGTCGCATTGCTGGTTTCGACGATTATAACTTGAGAAAAGTTAAAATGCTTCTTAGTGGTCTGCAAGTCACAACTTGGCATACAACTTTGTGAGAAAGGAGTGAACTAGATTTGACAGAAAAGGCTTTTTTTGCCTTTTGGCACATGTTTGGGGGTTGGTTTAAAAAAATGAAATCTTGTTAAATGAATGATTAATAGTTGTGAAGCATTGACTCTTAATCATTAATCCAATCAAAACTACAAAGCTCCACAAAAGTATGCAGAGAGTTTAGTTTATGTTGTTGCAGCTTTGTTTTTACAAAATCCGACAGTCGAGATTCTTGCGATAGCATTTCCTCCGGATAATCCCTTTCCTTGAATTTTTATTTAGCGTTACTAATCCAGGTAAGAAAAAAAAATCTGATTTGACAAAAAATATACACGTTCCCTAGAGGTTATATAACCAAGTATTGAACTGTAACTCCACACGGCTTAGTAACAGAACAGATTATACATATTTTAATGTGCACGTTATTCTGGTGGTATTACAAAATAAAAAGTTGTAATTTATACAAGTAATTGGTATGCATTGGTCACCCGAGATGTTGTGTAGCATGACGAGTCTGTAGGGGCGGTCTGGATTTATGAAGCTTTCACTTTAAAAGCGTTCTTTTAAAAATACAGCCAGAGTTTCTGCCAAGACCAGCTTTTTCCCCCATTTGTTAAAAAAGACATCTGGAGGGCCGGGGTGGTTTTTTTTGTGGTGGGGGGTCGGCGTAGGGGTAGAAAGCGGGGGGGGGGTCTTTATTGTCTCTTGTTTCTTAACATTTTTTGGTCTCGCTCTCACTTGGCTTGTGTTCGAGCGTGCGTCTGTGCTCGACACAGACATGGGTTCGTAATTGCGGGGGGGGGGGGGGCGGTATTTCTTTGGTTTGTGGTTAAATCGCGTAAATTTAATCGTGTGCCGTTAAACCCGCCACCACCCAACACGGCCAATTAGTAAGGTTTGTCACATCATCAAAACGCCCCGATTCGTTACTAGTTCAGCAACAGCGGTGTGTTGGAGAGTAAACCCACGCCAGTCTCGATTGAAAACTAATTTCTTTAGAACTGCTTCTTCGCTGTTGTTGTTGTTGTTTACATTCTTGTCCTTTACCCGCGTACCTCCGATTCGCACGGTTGGCTACGTGCGGTGTGAAAGAAGTTCAACGAGTACAATCGGACGGTTGCACATGTTGATTGGAGGGGGTGGTCTCAGCCCATCATTCCTCTGGGATCGATCAAATGAGCACCACCACTCAACAGCGGAGACGGTCGCCACCCCCACCATAGGAATGTGGAATGTCCACAACTATCCCAGAGCTGTAAACGGGATATGATCCCGAATGCCTCATTTTAACAGGAAATTACTTCCACTGTTGGCTATGCATCTATAATGGGAGGAGTTTATATAGATCTTTTTTTTGGGGGGGGGAGGGGAAAAGCTCCAATAAATGTACATGCAATAATAACGCACACACCGCTTTGTGAATCCACTGCACAACGGTGGTCTGTGTTCTGGGCTTGGGGTGGCTGAGTTGGGGATATTGCTGCTGCTGCTGCTGCTACTCCGCACCACGTCGGCCAGTTAGGGAGCTCGTTCACCTCCGAATCGGGGCGCGTCCAACGGTTTTGATGGCGTAAGCCACGGCTAACGTCAGTGGCGAGTGAAAATGCAAACCGGTTCAGAGTGGGCTCCCTTTCAAGCCCAGCATCATAACTCAAACGCGTGGCGATGTCCGTTTCGAGCGAACTCCCGCCACAAGACATGACCGTCTTGGAATCCCTCATCCAGCAGCGGATACGACAAACGGGGCTGTCTTCTGCACTCTGACATTTCGATTATCACATAACGCCAATAAATGGGCGATCGCATGATTGGTCGAATGAAGGTCGCTTGCAAAGTTTGATTAACTTTCTTTCCACCACCCACCCCCACGCTGCCCTGTAACTCTATACAGCCTGAATGTGTACACGCCTTCGTCTTTTTTGTCCATTGAATTCACACAATGCGAGCATAACTCTACAGCAGCAGCATTTATATCGCCCTTCCCTTTTGCGTTGCATTCCATCGGAGGAGGAGGAGGGGGAGTCATAGCGTGTCCCTTCCTTTTGCATTCATATAACACGCTCAGCCCTCTCTCTCTCTGTGTTTGATCATCTTGTATCTCTACCGGTCATGCTCCGCTGGAGATGAGTACAGGTTTCTTGCTTTGCAAAGTTGACTTATCCAGATTGAGTAATTGATCGCATCCTCCGATCGGGTGTTGACGCGGCTGCTACGCCCTCGTTCACGCCATGGGGTTTTTCCACCTCTCTCTCGACAGAGAGGATAGGGTTTCCAGATCGCCTCTAACCTATATCTGAGTGACTCTGCGTATAGTGTATGTCGAACTGCGTTCGCGCCGTACGTAGCCAACCGTGCTAAAAATAATCGGCGCTGTGAAACGTCTTCTCATTGCATGGTTTATAAGGGCGAGCTGGATTTGCATTATTGCGGCATTTCAAGTTTCAATTATTAGGTATAGCCCTGTGAGCCATGCGGCTCTTGAGTCGGGTGCAACCACAACAAACAAAATATGAACACAGAACATCCCAAAGCAACGACGCGCAACAGAAACATCCTGGAATAAACCAGCAAATATATAAAAAACGTATTAAAATTATGTGTGCAAAAATCACAATGCATGGTTTATAAGGGCGAGTTGGATTTGCATTATTGCGGCATTACAGTGCTGTGCCTACACGCGATACTTTACGATCTACCAGCGTGTTTGGCATTTCCCAGGCAGTGCATTTGTCGACAGGGAACGGGCGATTATTTCATTGTCAATCCACTGAAGGCCCTCGCAGCGGCTTTTGGCTGCTAGCCATCGAACGTCACCGAATCAGATGCGCTTCTGCGGCCGTCTGGAACGCTCTTCCTTCCGATATTAGGAAGCCACTGGAGCCATGCACTTTTAAATCATCATCTATATTGAAAACTAATTTCTTCCGAACTGTTTTTTTAGTTTGTTATCCTTCGCCCGAACCTCCGATTAGTACGGTGCAAAAGAAGTCCGACATACATACAGGAATAGGGTCATATTAACCCACGCTTGCTGAAATGGAGAGGTGATTTCCCAGGACTCGTCCGGATATCACTCGTTGCTAATATTAGCCTGGGGCGGAAATTAAAACTCTGGTGTACTTGGCTTTTATAGTACGTCTGCTAACCACTGCACCACCAGTCCCTGCCCCGTTCAGTCATAAGACCAGCGCTAGTGGTGAGTGTTATTCAAGCCACCAATTGTTACGTGGCCTATTCATCTTCTTGGTTCTTTCGGTAAAGTCACGTAGAAGGGAAGTAAAAAAAAAACATTCTATTTTATTGTTTTTTTACTTCCCTTCTACGTGACTTTACCGAAAGAACCAAGAAGATGAATCCCTGCAGTCACGAAAGCTTTAAATTGAAATTTGTGCCCTATTCAATCAATCAATCTGTTGCATGGCCTATTGCAGGGCAACTTTTCAGAGTTTCACGCGTGGTTCAGCCCGTATGACTGCTTTGCGAATCGGTGGATAGCAGATACAAAGACAAAGACCACCCGTGTAGCTTTTAACATCCTCCCACTCGGTCACCGTCCCCACTCACGCCCACTCATCCAACCACTTCACCCGAGCCATCACGCGTTCTATACTTGGGGCGGTGCAACGTCACGTGGTCCATGGTTTGGAAGTTCATCGCCGCGGGCACGCGCAGAGCTTCCACTGGACCAGAGGGGAGCTCCAGAGAAAGCTCCTCTGTCGGGTTATTTGGGCCTATTTTGGCCTACTCTTCCACGCTGACCCGGCCGTCTCGTTCGTGATGAATGCGGCGAGTGTGTGTTCGGATTGTGGGTTATGCCAACTGTTGCTGGCGGTGGTGGCCCAAACTCGTCCTGGTCTGGCGTTAAAACCAGAGGTCGACAACCGAGATAACAAGGAGAACCCTTTCGAATTCGGTGAAAGAAAATTTTAAAAACCTCAAATATTTCACGAGCCGTGATGCAACGTGTGGTTTTTTTTCAGCAAGTCCTTTTTTTTTTACCATGCCCGTGTCTACGCGTGCCAACGCACGGCGGATTGATTGCCTTTTTTCGCAAAGTCGTCGCTGACCGATGATGAGGTAGGGCGGGGGGAAGCTGACCACTGTCTTGGCTTCTCTGGTGCTGGCCAAGAAGCAAGACCGCCTCAATGCAGCCGTTTCCAACGGCCATGTCTGCTTCTCTTGAATTTGTGAATCTCTTTGGAGGGCGGTTTGCCCGCCTCTATGTACGTGTGCGTTGAACTTCTTTCGCACCGTGCGTAGCCATTTGTGCTAATCGGAGGTGCGCAGGAAAGGACAACAAACGAAACACAGCAAGAAGCAGTTTTAAAGAAATTGGTTTTCAACCTCGGCCTGGCCTCTGCGGTCGGCGTTGCAAGCCGCTCGTTGTGGCAGAGGTTGTGGGTTCGTATCCAGCGGCCGCCCTGATGATGTCTGCTGTGGGTTCTAATTACCGCCACGATGCTACAATGCGCCCGCTCTGCTTAGCTGCAGTGGGACGTCAAAATACCCCCTGATGTCATTCGCAGGAGTGGGCCATTGTGTGCCGGCGGTACGGGCCCAGATGTTGCCAAATTGGCAAACTTGCATAGTTGAACACGCGTCAGTGGGAGCAATGTCTTTTTTCAGGGGTTTCGAGATTTCAGTAAAAGCTACAATCTACAATAACGTCCCTTTCGTTTATCGAGGCGGGGGGAGATGGGGATGGGGGAGGGGGGGAAGAGGGTATGGGGGAGGGGGGGCATGGGGGAGAGATTGGGGGGGATCAGAAAATGTTTGCAGTCCAGGACATCCCGATGGGATTGTGAGCCGAGATGGTTGTGTCAAAATTATTTGGGTTTCGCGTGTCAAGCGCAAGAGGGAGTTTAAGAGGCAGCTGAAGCGTCGTGGCAAGTGGAGTCTTGGCATCTGCCTGGGGAAAGCGGCATAAATCAGAAACTACAGTTCTCCCCCGGCATCCCTTTGATGGAACTAAACAACTCTCCTGCCACATCTGTGGGTTGGTAGTGAGTCGCAGATGCCTCTTCTTTCAAAACCTATGAATAAAATATATATATATTTGTGTCACGAATGCCACTGACTTGAGTTATACAAGGGTTAGATGAAAATGAAGATGCAAATAAAAAATGTCAGCATTAGCTTATGTTTTCGTGTTGAGTATCAGGTTTGTGAGCCATCACTTTGCGTGTTTTTTGTTTGTAAGCGTGAATCCAGTTGGTATTCTGGATTAACACCGCCCTGCAACATGTCACGAATGTGCATGTATATTTCTCCTATGCAACTGAATAACCACTTTGGCAAATTTGGGTTGGGAATCGAATTCAAAGCCAGATGATTATTGTGTTGGGTCTCCCTACACCTGCACAGAGCCCCCGTTGGATGTTGAGGAGGTCCTTAGCCTGGTGACCACACAGGGTGGTCCCAAGGCTCCCGCCCTCGCTCACGAAACAGATCTCCCATATAGCCTCAACAAACTCTTGGGGCAAGTGGCGTTAGCGAGCACCTATTAAGGCCGGCACGGCATACGAGGCGGTGGGTGTTCAGCACCACGCGCGGCCGCCTTTGTCTCCCCCAAGTGGCGATGTTTACACACAGCACTAGGTACTCATTTGAGGCTGAGTCTACCTAGGGGAGACCCACAACCGGTTCATATGCTCGCCACTGATGTCGGCCAGTCACCACACCCCCCCACCCTCACCCACTGCTCTCTCCCACCCAAGCCCACCACCCTCTCTCACCAAACTCACCACAATCTCTCAATGATCTCAACTTGCCCTCACACACCTGCCTCACCCCACCCACTCTCACCCAAATCCCCACCCTCTCTCCCTCGTCACCTCTCTCAACTCCCCCACTGCGCTCCCCGCTCTCCCGTAGTGGATTCGAGGGGTTATAGTCTGTGACCGCGCCACCCAGAATGTGGTGCCTGACCTTCATCAGATCTCGGAAGCTCAGATTTTTTGAGCCTGAACGGCGCTTGGATGTGCAGCCACCATGCACAACTTGTGTTGTGGTTATTGCAAACATGATGCAATGCATAAAGGTGTCAGTTTTGTACCAGTTTAAAAGGGTAAAAACCTACTACTATATTTTGCCACTGGTAAAAGAGATCTCATAGTGTTAATGCTTACCCCGAGCTCTCAATACTCTGATATTGCACTGTGTTTGAGTTGTACGCCTTCTGGTGTCATCTGGTCCAACACCAATGGGGACTAGGCTCTAAAGAAAGCCGTCTCGGGTGTGGACCAATCAACTTCAAGGACAGTGCATATTATTATCATTATCAGAGTTGCTTCTTTTTGTTTGCTTTTTTTACTACTTGTGTTGTGGTTATTGCAAATATGATGCCTTTAATAAAGGTGTCAGTTTTGTACCAGTTTAAAAGGGGTAAAAACCTACTACCATGTACAACAGGTTGTTTATAGGCTTTCGAGCTGTGTCGTCGGCATCAGAGGGCAAGTGCAGAAAACGCGAATGTTGTACTCTACTACGCCCCAACGTCTATGCTCCCCCTACCTACGTCAACACGCGCTGACCAGCGTGGAGAAGGATGGTCAAGAAACACCCGTCGACTCGCTCGCCACGTGGAGGCCCTCATCCAGCAGTGGATTGACAACAGTGGCTGTAATTGTGCACGCTTAACATTGCGGCGATTGAGTAACGTGGAATGTACTTCGATTTTCTAGACCTCGGCCGAGAGGATCATGCGGAGCTCGTGAACGTGTGTAGGGTCACGAGCAGAAACAAGACGATGATTGTATTACTGAAGCTCCTCGTCCTCCTCGCCGCCCTGGGAGAGGCCCAGCAAGAGGTGGATTACAGGGCAGGTGCGTGTGCCTTGTGTCAGTGCTGTGCACAATGCGTGTGCGTTGTGTGTGCCGTGTGCGTGCATTGTGTCAGTGCTGTGCACAATGCGTGTACGTTGTGTGTGCCGTGTGCGTGCATTGTGTCAGTGCTGTGCGCAATG
>CM025625.2:7913566-7932515 GCA_014621495.2 Entosphenus tridentatus
AACACAATATGTGTACATATGTTTGTACGTTGAACTTCATTCGCACCGTACGTAGCCAGCCATGCTAATCCGAGGTGCTGATGATGTAGATTGCAGGGGGGGGGCGTGCAAGAGTTGGGGAATGAGTGACAGCCATCGAAGGGTACTCAGAGAGTCTCGACAGGGCTACAGGGGAGGGACGGGAAAGGAGTGGAGGGGCGAGGAGAGGGAAGAGAATGGGCGAGGGGCGGGAGTTTAAGTTGTTCCTCACATTAGGAATCACGGGTGCATATAATGAATTCATTTTTATTCCTAATTGTTAAACTACTCGAAATAAATTAATAAAGGTGCCCAGTTTGGGGCGGAGGGGGGCGTTGCCTACATTTTATCCTCGCTTTGTTTTTTTGTGTCATCTCGGAAGACAAAGGCAGTCGGGCGTGGCCAAAGTTATTTTAATATTACAGAAACATAAATCATAATGCAATATATTTACCTGTGTAGGTATCAAGTACTGTTTTACGGGATCTCGAGGGGGGTCCAGGATATTGACAGCGCAGCAGCAGATTCTTAAATCTGATCTGTGCAGAGCTTTGAATGTCGACCCGTGCGTGCGCTTGCTGGGCCTTCTGTGGTTTCCTCCCCGGTAAAGCCAAACGCTCATTCGTGGTGTTGCCCAAACATCCCAATGTGGCATCACCCTCATGAAACAGAGTCGTGAGACCCGGCGAGGCATTCGTGGGTAAATAAGAGGTATCATTCAGAACACATTTATTTGTTGTTGTTATTATTATTATATATGTCGTTGGGGGTGCAGCGGTGGTGCAGTGGTTAGCGCATTGCAATATGAATCTGGCGACAGTGGCTTTCGGCCGCGACAACTCACTTAAAACATCAATCAAACGTTCACATAAACCCGTGTTGCTTATTGGAGACTCAACCCCATCGATAACTGGCTGACTCGAACGAAGGTGGGTTTGCCCAAACCTTTGGATAAAACGATGAGTTGATGAGTTAATGATGGCGTCACCCTGCTGCTGCTCTATATAAGAACGGGAGACACAGCAGAGCCTCACCATTCTGGCGAATTGCCCGATGATGCTGGATGCAATTACCAGCGAAACGTCGTACTACTCAAATTGTAAATGTTGTGCTTTCACGCTTCAACACACCGGTGGGCTAAAGCAGTGGACTATTTGTCTTTTGTCAACGTGACACTTTTTTACTGATTGGCCGTGTCGGGTGGCGGAGGGTTACGACACATTGATAAATAACGCGATCTAAACCCAAAAACGTTGATTATGAATAATATTGGTCGCGAAAGCCTACGTGTTAAACTAGCAAAAAAGGTCTTCGACCTCTCGAACCTTTTCATCCTTCACCACCCGAGTCAGGCAACGGCGCCTCCCGCTCCACTCCCGACGACCTCGTCTTGCGCAACCTCGTTTCGCGACGTCAACGCGCCGCGTGCCTCGAAATTGCGACGTTTACTGCACTAAGGTGCGGGCCAAAAGTGGCAGCCCTGTCAGCTGCCCGCCAGCACACCGCCGGCTGGCGGACGGAAGGCGGCTCTAGCACAGGGCGCTCAAGACGGCATTCGGCACTACCCCTTCCCACGCCGTCACGTTCCTGTCGCTAAATGCAACGCTTCCGATGTATAAACGCACGCCAGAAAGCGTCTGCGTAATCATCGCGTGGGCCACGTGCATCTTTCTCCTCCTCATCCTCTTCGTTGTTTGTCCCACCGTTCGGCCGAGCGTCGCGGCCACACGCACCCTCTGTCGCTGTCGTGGCCGCACAACGGCGCGAGCAGGTCGGCGTGATCCAGTACAGCGACTGGCCGCAGCTGGAGATCCCGCTGGGGGCGCAGACCTCCAATGAGCAGCTCATGGCCGCGCTGGGTGGGATCTCCTACCTGGGAGGCAACACCCAGACGGGCCGCGCCATCCAGTTCGTGACGCGCAGCGTGTTCCCCGCGTCCCCCCGCGCCGACAGCAAGATGGTGCGCACCGTGGTGGTGGTGACCGACGGCAAGTCTCAGGACAACGTCACGGTGAGGAACCCGACGGGACGGCATGGATTTTGCCGGAGTGTCGTCTCAGAACTGGCACTGTTGTTAACTGGGTTTTTTTTTGATAATTGTTTTTTTACCCTTTTATCTGGTAACAAAACTGATATTTTTTTTTTTACAAGGAGTCATGTTTGTATTGACCACAATACCTGCGGTCGGAATGCAAACAAAAAAAAACAACTCTGATAATGTATGCATTGTCCTTGAAATTGATTGGTCCACACCCGAGACAGCTTTTCTTAGAGCCTAGTCTCATATGGTGTTGGACCAGATGACGCCAAAAGGTATACATTATCAGAGTTGTGTTTTTTTTTGTTTGCATTCCGACGGCAGGTATTGTGGTCAATGCAAACATGACTCCTCGTAAAAAAAAGTGTAAGTTTTGTTGCCAGAAAAAAGGGTAAAAAAACAATTATCATATTTTGCTACTGGCAAAGGAGGTTCCAATGGTGTTTTTTTTTTGTGTTTAATTGCAACCAGGTAATAATGCCCCACTGCGCTATGTGGTTCTTGTTCAGAAGCGACCTTGCCACAAATGATTGCTCGGCGAAGTGGCTTATCATCACTGGGAAATGTAAAGCAGGCAAATACTCTAAACGCATGGTTCTAAACACGGAGGGAAAACCCGGAGGACCCGGAGAAAACATCCACACGACCATGGGGAGAGAGACCCGCAAATTCTAAATATACAGCAGGTGTCAGGGTCGGGACGAAACCTACGACCTCCTGTATACCAGGCGATGTCGATAACGTCTTACCACCGTGTCGCCCCCCACGTAACCGAGACCAAATCACCCCCAATGCGTTGACCCCTTCACTGGCTCCCAGTCCATTCCAGAGTCCACCTCAAGATTGTCCTCGGTGTATTAAAGATCCCCCGCGGCCTTGCCCTGCTAACCTGTCCCCTTGCATCTCCTTCTCTACTCCCTGCCATGTGCTCCCCACAATTCTGCCGCCTTGCCCAATATTTATAAATCAGACTAATATAAATAATTAAATATTGCTTTCTTCTTTTTTTACATATTTTTTAAATGACGTAAATCGTGATTTATATTAAGTGACTTGCTTACCATTTTCTATATTTTGCACTCATATCGTTTTTTATATATCGCTTTTGCTGTTCTAACTGGACCGACGTGAGTTCGAAGTTTCCTTAAGGGGGGGAGGGGGATAGTTCTAATCATGCGGCACCAAAGGCTGCATCAGCCCAAAGCGAGGCAACGCGTTGAACATCTTCTATGGTTCTTTCGGTAAAGTCACGTAGATAAAAAAAAAATAGGAACAGTAAAATAACAAAAAGAAAGTGAATACAAAATAAAAAAAATATCACGACGTTTCGATCACAACACAAGCGGTCGTCATCAGGAACTGGGAGGTGGGCCTCTGAGGGCAAGCTGTTTATAAAGGTTTAGAGAGGGGCGGGTCAGCTAATGTTCATGTAGCAGATGGCCACGACACTGGCAGTCGGTCTGCGTTGAACATCCTCGCAATGACGCGCGTGGGGTGCATGCTTGCCCGGGCGCGTCCGTGAATGCGCAAGACGCTCAAACATTATGCTGAAAGGCTCTTGTCATCGACAACGACGCTACCGTGAGTTATTTACACAAGTAAAGCCTCGCCGATGGACTTTTGGTGAACCAGACTGTGGTAAGCCAGCGAGAGGCATAACTGCAATGTACTCGGATTGACGAAATAATAATAATAATAACGATAAAAACTGGCAGGCGATATTTGTATTATTTGCACGCGTTTTTATGAGTTCCCAAGGAGCTATTGAGGTGGTCTGGGGTAGAAGAGTCTGCTTGCCCCGTGTCCAAGTGGATCGCGTCCAAGCCAGCTTTCATCTGATCCCTTTAATGTCCTATTGGGGGCACCCTATCAAAAAAATGCGTTTTGTTGTGGCCATTGCTTGCTGGCCAATGGATTATTTTAATGCCAAAGTAACTGCACCGAAGAGCAAATAGTTACCAAAAGAAGCAGTCGAAGCAGTGTGCGACGTAAGTGCCACCAGTCCTGGTAAGAGCTTTCATAACCAAAGGGATATTTAAAATAAGCAACCTCAAAGCTTTTTTAGCCTTTCTTCGAACGTCAGTCTTGATGTTTGCGCAGACAACCACGGTACCTTACTTTGAACATATTTAGAGTTAAGAACAGATTGTTTTTTTTACGGACATCATTTTTTTTTCATTGTTGCTGGAAGTACTTTCAAGCACGCTTGCCCGTGTAAACAGACACACGAAGCATGGTAAACTGTTTAATAAACAATTATTATATTTATGGTTTTCTTAGAATCTTTCATCGGCATAACCGCCCGAGTTTCATGTGTGCGAGTTTAGTTTCGTCTTTTTTTTTGACGGCCTCTGCAGGATGCCAGTTCTCGACCTGAGCCATTTGCTAAAGGCGTAGCTCATTTCTAACAACGGGGAAGTCAGGAAAGAGCATTCGCCCCCTTCGCCTGCACGTGCATCGTCGTCAGTGCCGGATTATCCGAGTCGCAAAAGTAGCAAATGCTATGGGCCCCGCGCTAGCTCAGCCATCAGAGTCGCTGGTAGCACACTAACCACTCCACCACCGCTCCATATGCATGTGCATAGATAATGTAGAACTCCGGTCATCCTCGCAGCAGCAGCAGCGGTGGCGGCTTTTGTCCAGCCATCAAACAAAGATGGTCACTGCATCGCGCGCTTTCCGATGCACTTCTGCGGCCGTCTGGAATGCTCTTCCTTCCAATATTAGGAAGCCACTGGAGCTAAGCACTTTTAAATCATCATCTAGATTGAAAAACTAATTTCTTAAGAACTGCTCATTGTGTTTAGTTCGTTGTCCTTCACCCACGCACTCCGATTAGTCATGGTTGGCGGTGTACGGTGCAAAAGAAGTTCAACATACATGAATATATAAACAATGATCACGGCATTTGTTTATGCAGTCACAGTAAAGCCTCGCTGAGTACTGATTTGTTAGTTTTCGTTTGGGAGAAAAAATATAAATATACAAAGACGGTCAACACAGATGAATTGAAAATCCTACCCACGTGATTAAATGTACAGCCAATGTGAGAGCCCAGTGAGACTGACTTCTCGTTCGTTGATCCTGGCACCAGTGGCCCTTGCGTGGAAAGAATGTTTGACTCGCGGTCAGAAAATCTGAATGTTCAAATCTGAGTTGCGAAAATAGAAAACTCTTCAACTAAAACTATTCAACTATTTTTTTTTATTTTTGCCAGGTAAGGCTCAACCGAGTTATTCACATCTGGGTGAATGGGCCCCTGGGTGAATGGGCCCCTGGGCTGATGTGCCCCTGAGTGAATTGGCCCCTGGGTGGGTGGGGTGGGTGGGCCCCCGGATGTTTGGGCCCCCGAGTGGTTGGGCCGCTGGGTGGTTGGGCCCCTGGGTGAATTGGCCCCTGGGTGGGTGGGGTGGGGGGGTGGTTGGGCCCCTGGGTGAATGGGCCCCTGGGTGGATGGGCTGCTGGTTGAGTGGGCCTCTGAGTAAATGGACCGCTGAGTGAGCAGGCCCCTGAGCAAGTGGGTCCCTTGTGCAGGTGGGCACCCCTTGGGTCCCACGTGTCTTGCTCAAGGCCCACAGCATGACCTCCTCCCCCCCATCCTACTCCCACATCTCCCGTCGCGAGCGCAGATCGCGTCGCTGGAGGCGAAGGAGAACCACATCATCATGTTCGCCATCGGCGTGGGCCAGGCCATCGAGGAGGCTGAGCTGAAGGAGATTGCGAACCGCCCCTCGTCCTCGTACGTCTTCTACGTGGAGGACTACAACGCGATCTCGCGCATCAAGGAGACCATCAAGCAGAAGCTGTGCGAAGGTGACGTGGCGCGCAAGGGGATTGTGGGACGTCACCGCACGTCACTCCTCGGCCGTTCTCCTCTCGTGCGGCTGATGAAGATGCGGAGAGCAAAACGAACCACAGTTTCTCACATTCGGGTGGTCAAGCCAGACAACCGCGTCCAGAGCAGCGGGGTCGGTTATTGCCGTGATGTCTGCTTTGTATTTGTGGCTTGGGCATTGCTGGTATGCGTTTGAATGGGTGCGATTTAGTGCATGCGAGTGCGCGCAACTGAATGTGTGAGTGAGTGAATGAGCGTGCCCAAGTGAACGAGTGCGAGTTCGAACGCGCGTGAACGTCGCTTTTCAGAAACCGTGTGCCCCGGGCGCATCCCGTCCCGTGGCCGAGACGAGAAGGGCTTTGACCTGCTGGAGGGGATGCGGATCTACCAGAAGGCAGAGCGCAAGCTCGGCTCCATCCACTCCGAGGTCAGCTTCTCCATCACCTCGAGGATGGACTTCACCGAGAAGACACGGTGAGAGTGCCGTGGGTTGGCGGACCGGAGGGCGAGTGGGCGGGCGGGCGGGCGGGCGGGCTGGAGGGCGAGCTAGCCTGACTATTAAGTGTGGCAATTAAGATAAAGCTTTTTTTATCTTGTTATTTTACCGGGTAAGGCCCCCTGAGCTGTCTGGATTTTTTTCAGAAGCGACCTAGCCATAAACGATCATTCAACAAAGTGGCTTATCACGTGGAAATGTATAGCGGCAGGCAAATACTCGAAACGCATGTTGATTCTAAACGCAGAAGGAAACACCAAAGGACCCGCAGAAAAATCAGCGCGACCACCACGAGGAGAGAGAGAGACACCGCAAACTGCAAATATACAGCAGGTGTCAGGGTCTGGATCGCACCCACGACCTCCTGTATACCAGGCGAGGTAATGGCCATCTCGCCACCACGACCATTAGGCGATTGAAGCCATCGAATCCGACAATCGGGTTCATCAACGATCTGGCACCGAGCGTTTGTGAGACCCGCAAAGCCTCGCCTTCACGGTGCCGGCACGCGTTAGCCAATTGTAAAGCGCCCGTGCGCAGGCTCGATCCTGCTTAGCCTGCAAGATCTGATGAGATTGTGACGCATTCCGATCGAGTTTGTCATAGAGTATGCAAACGCGCAACATAAACCAACGGTAGAACCTCTGAAAAATAATAGGTTTTACCCTTTCTGGCAATAAACAGGAATTGTGTTAAGATGTTCAAACACCAACTAGAAACCTATTGCAAGGAATCAAGTCTACATTAACCACACGTACTCGCGGTGAACTTGCAAACAAAAACGTGCTCTGATAGAAAGGGTAGAACCCATTCTTATTTTTCATACTGTGATGCTGGCAAAAAGGTCCCATGATATCTCTGTTAACATCGAGATATAAATGCTCTGATACGGGAATTGTCTTTGTACTGGTCGCCTTTTGGAGTTCTCTGGTCTGACACTGGTGAGACCAGGCAATAAATAAGTAAATAAGGCCGTCTCTGCCGTTGGACAATCAGTTTCAAAGGCAATGTTGCATTATAATCAGACCACGTTTTGTTTGGTGGTTAATGCAGACTTTATTCCTCGAAAAATGTGCTTGAACATCTTAACACTTCCTGATTTATTACCAGAAAGAGTAAACAAATATTATTACTTTTCACAACTTTGCAACATCAATAAAACGATCCCACGGTAGAACCTCAATCTCCTTTCGGCAAAGTCAAAGCGACGGGAGGAGGAGGGGTAGCGTTCGGGTCGGCGGCGACGGGTGACATCTCCAGCCTGAGCGGTGGGCACGGGTGGCATTGATGTCAGCCGCGTGGGAGAGACAACGCCGACCAGACGCGCGTGTCCACGGAAAGCTTTCAGGGAAATCGTCGTCCGACGGAGGGGGGGCCCGCGCACCGCTCCCCAATCCGCGGCGTGCGTTGCATCAGCGAGCGAGACCCGCGCCACGGGAGAGCTGCTTGTTCTTTCCAAGGTCGGCAGGCCAGATGTTGCGTGAACTATTCCCCGTTAGCCGGTTCCCCATCTGCGCCGGCTCGATCCTGGGAGCGGCTTGGGTGCGTGCGTGCGTGGGCGCGTGCGTGCGCGCGTGCGTGCGTGCGTGTTTATGATGCCGTGGCGGGAGATGATGGGCGAGCCGGCATGTGTCCTCAGTTCGTCTCCCCCCCCCCCCGCACACGGAACGCCGCTTAATGTAGCGGAGAGCGGAGTTCGAGGTCTGCTCGTAAGTCCTGCAATTCTTTTGCGCTTCTTGTCCGCCGAGACGCCTGCAGAGTGTGGGGGTCCGGGGGGGGGGGGGGCGGGGGGGGGTCGTTGCGGGGGGTGGGAAGGGCACCCCACTTGTATGGAAGGGGATGGAGGGGGGATATGTTCGCGGATGAGCAAATTTGCGTACAAGATGAGTTGTTATCCTGTTATCCGCGAAACTAACTAAATCAGCAGCTGCATCCGTGGCATATGCACTGACAGAAGGGATGAGGAGCACGTGGGTTAGAGGACCACACCACCGATTAGCATGGTTGGCTAAGTGCGGTGCGAAAGAAGCTCTACGTACATCCGTACGTAAATGATTCGACACACGAATAACAGGAGTTATTGCGGGTTGATTGGGAACGACATACAATTGGAGCCTCGGATAATGGGGTAGTTGGATTACAGGAGTTTCAATTTGCCCATGCCCACAATAATTGAAGTCACCGAGAAAGGGATTTACAAAACAAGAGGAAGCTACTTCATCCATATCCGTAGAATCGTGCTGCCTGTGTGCTCGTACGCGTGCATGAACATGTGCGGTGGGAGTCGTGGTGCATTGCTTATTGCGCTGCATTGCGAAGGTTTGGTGACCTGAGTTTGAATCCTGGCTGTTGATCGCGGGTGCATGTTGTATATTTTTTTGGAGTCATTTTTTTTTTTCCTGCGGGCCATTTCAAAAGTATAACAATTATATACCACCGAAAAAAACCACGTTGAAGAATAGTGCCATTAGTGGCACGTATCTCCACATCGCGATGCCGATTCGGAGCATTAACATCTCAATTTTAAACTTTAAACACGTACATCTTGTTTATCCACATCATTAACATTCCAGCGGGCGATTTTTTTTAAATCTGTAAACCCTTGCCAAAATTGACCGCAATTAATTTTATCTCCTTCTGAAACCAAATAGAACCGCATGGCTAAATGATGGCAGCCGCTCTGGTGAGGTTTCCTGTTTAAGTTAAGAACAATGGTCACATCAACCAGGGTGACCTCTTTGCGACCTTTGGAAATCCGAATGGAAACAAAGCTGCAAAAGCCGAGTCTCATATCTCGCTTGCTTGCCTGCCTGCCTGCCAGCCACTGACCAGCATGTGATACTCATCATCATTAACGTCGTCGTCGTCACCGTCATCGGCCATGATCTATCCATTGTTGGGTGAATTGAATCTTGACCCTCCTCCCCCCCTTGAGTCACGATAATTCCCGCGGCCATATTGGAGGCTGAATCGTCGCGTGCCTCGCCAACGCCACGTGCATTACTTTCACTCAAATTTACGGTCGCAAAACTTGCGACAAAAATGTCGCAAGTTTGATTGATTGAATATCATCAGCAGCAGCCGGGACCTTGGTTCACGCCATGCGTTTGCCTGCGCGTGTTTTTCCGTCTTGTGCGTCTTGCGTTCCCTGTGGCTGTGAGGCCAACCAGCATGCATCACCGTCCTTCGGCCTCCACGGCGATTGTTCCGGTTCCAGTGGGACTACCATCGATCGTGGGGTTCTTTTTCCTATGACCAATTCACCCCGAATGCATTCTGATCTCATCCCGATATTGGACGCTAAGCAGCACTGAGCCCTGGTGGGTAATTGGGTCACAGAGTGTCTGGAAAAGAACGTGGTGGTGTTGTTGTAGACTTGGGCTGCAAAGTGGTGTCAAAACATGGCAGTAAGGCAACAGATTCTTGGATACATCTGTGTGGAGACTCGCGCGTTACCCTCTCGTGCGCGTGGCGGGCTTTCTCCGATTCATCTGTTTTCCTCCGACATAGAGGCGAACAATTCACTAGTGGCTTTGGCCAAACATCCCGATGTAGCAAGACTCTTCTGAAAAGGGAGTTTCGAGACCCATCGAGATTTTCATTGGTGAATAATGGGAACTATTATTCGTATTATTCTATTTCACAGTTTGCAAACTTATACAGTAAGTAAACATTGTCCGCTCTTCCCATCAGTGCTTCACATGTGCATGTCCTTTTCTGGGTCAACCATCAAAGCGAATGAATGCATCGCATTTATCTGCAATCTCTGGCGTGCAGTTGGAAAATATTTTCCTCTTCTTTTCTAAGTGCACGCTTACTTATTAATTTATTTGGCTCTTCTGAGATTTCATTTTCCGCCTCCAACGTCCCCTAATCTGCCCCCATTGGCACGCTTATTGGAAGCTGCCCTCTGGCTATCTCGTCTGTTTATGAACAGCGGAGACCTCCCGCATCTCTGCCCCAGGATAAACAACCACTGCCTTAATCGCGTCGGCTTTCGCGACCAATATCATCCATAGGGTTAGATATTTACGCGTAAATATTTACGCTGTAGCTCGTAAGTTAAACTTTCACCAAGCGGGGGGAAGTATGACCATACTCCTGTATCTATGTTGAACTTCTTTCGCACTGTACATAGCCGACCGCGCAAATCGGAAGTGTGGGGCGAAGGACAACAAAGTGAACACACAAAGCAGTCCTCAAAAATAAAATTCAATCCAGATTCAAAAGTGCGTAGCACTGTGCAGACCAGAGGTCACTTGATGTACACTCGGAGGTAGCTCTGTGATATCCGCTTCCGCGAGCCGTTCACCCATGAAGGGCTTCGCTGCCCCGCGACAGTTTTGAGTGGATGCCACGTCGCGTAACGACGCGAATCGGGAAATAAACCGTGGAGGATAATAATGATAACACTAATAATAATACCATTGAAGCGAGTTGAAGCTCATTAGTCGATCGGAACGGTTCGCAGGGGCGGCTTAGTGCTCGCCGTCAGAGCTGAGGTTCAAGCGCGTGAAATCGAAAACCGCGGGGCGGGTCACGGTGTGGGGTCGATTCTCACGCATCTAAGTTTTTTTGCGCTCGGCCAGCTCCTTTGTGGTTTGACGCCGTCATCTCACGCCCGCCCCGCGCCTCACCCCCTCCGCGCAGCTGCTCGTTCGGATTCGCCGGTCGTAGCCCATCGCACTTCGGCGCGGGCGCAATCCCAGTTGAGCGACGACTTCAGAGGGTGAAGGGGCAACACCAGGTGCTTCAAACGGAGCCACGGCGTGCGCCAGGTCCCCGCGTTGTTACGCTCGCACAGGCCGGAGACGCGCAGAGCACTGGCCACAGACGGGCCACAAGACGCCGCTGGTCTCGTCAAGGAGCGTTAACCATCGGTCATCTTCGCAACAGCGGTGGCGGCTTCTGGCTGAGCCATCGAACAAAGACGGACGCGGCATTGAGGCGCTTTCAGATGCGCTTCTCCGGCCTTCTGGAACGCTCTGCCTTCCGATGTTAGGAAGCCACTGGGGTGATGCACTTTTAAATCATCTAGATTGTAAACAAATTTTTTTAGAACTGCTTTTTGTGTTCAGTTTGATGTCTTTCTCCCACACCTCCGATTAGCACAGTTGGTTGTGTACGGTGCAAAATAATTTCAACGTATATAGATACGTAGATTCGCCGGCTTTTCCCCGTCTGATGGATCTATATTTCATTTGCCGCGTCCCCTCTAGCAACGTGGCTGATTCGATTGGCCACTACTGGGTCTTGTGGATGTCATGAAAAAATGCAAGGTTACGGAGAGTGCGGGCGGGCAAAGATCCAACCTTTGCCCAGTGATTTGAATAATTATCATGATTGATGGTTGTAATAATTAATCATGGTCACGATTGAAGGTCGTGGTCCAACTCATGAATTGCTTTAATTTCGTTATATATTTTTTTTGCTCCTTTAAAATTACTTTTGGTTGACTTTTTTTCTTGACTTGTGTGGTTCTGTTTGCCCCATTATATAACGAACGTAACAGTAACCATGTGATTGGCGTGTTATTTGAACAAGTCGTGAATTGAAGTGCGTGTCTTGACCATGAGAACAAACTTGAACTATCAATCGATTCATCAGTACGTCATTACGTGCCTGCGCTCAAATTCGAAAAACGACGCCGAACATTTCTCAATTTTAGGAATCATCGTCACCCCCCCACCCCCCAAATCCCAGCCAGCTGCTGGGCCACCTTGTGCCACGCAGAGACGGCTGCCCACAGGGGTTACCCTTCGAACTGTTTTGCGATCGGACGTGATGCGTGTCACTTGGTGCGGGGCGTGGGAAAGGGCCCTTGCCCGCAGTGGCCTGCATTTTCGCACCTCCGGTTAGCGTGGTTGGCCACGTATGGTGCGAAAGAAGTGGAACACGCGTACGTGCATGAGTATGGTCATAACTTCCCCACGCCCGGTGAGAGCGCGGGGCGGTATCCGAGGACTTTCGTTCGGATATCGCTCGTCGCTGATGTTATCCTGGGGCGGAGATCAAACTCCGGTGTTTTTGGCTCATAGTATGTATCAGGATCAGAAGAATCTTTATTTATGCTGGAGGAATCCGATGAGCTATAAAGCTCTTTTTCACAGATCTCCAGTAGGGGCGAGTCAGAACCTTACAACAACAAACAACACAAAAACACAATAGCAGTGCAAAGTACAAGAAAAGTAAACAAATCACCCAAACACATACAAATAAAATCTAACCATCCCCATCCGACCAGGCAAAGCCCACTGCGCTAACCACTGCACCGTCACTCCCTTCCCCGTTCTGTTATAAGCTCAGTGCGAGTGGTGAACGCTATTCAAGGTGAAGACTGCAGCCACCCACAGTCGAGAGTCTTCCCTTCCCCACCCCGTTGCACGTCCTACGCATGGCGACTCTCCCCCCACCACCTCACCCTTCTCCCTCCCTGCGAGTTCTCCTACGCGACTCAAGCCGATCCGCAGCCTCGCGACTGACGCTCCGACTTGCCGATCGATGCCCACCCGCAGGGAGATCCTGCCCGAGGGGCTGCCCCCGTCCTACGTCTTCGTGGCGACGGTGCGCCTGGAGGGGGCGGCGCGCCGCGAGGCGTGGGACCTGTGGCGCGTGCGCGCCCTCGACGGCTCCATCCAGGTGGCGGTGACCCTCGACGGCTCCGACCGCTCCGTCACCTTCTCGTCGCCCAGCCTGCAGAACGGCGTGCAGACGGCGCGCTTCTCGGGCCCGTCGCTCTGGGTGAGCTGAGCCGCTGCCCTTGCGGGAAGGGGCGCCCGCGAATTCGTCGCGTGGCGGACAGCGCCCATCTCCTGGTGGTCCCGCCAACCCCTCTGCCTTGATGCTGGTAGTGGCCAGGGGTGGGTGTCCGGTACTTTCACCGGACCACCCCACCCCCCACCCCCCCCCCCATCGTCGTCACTGCAATCGACGCGAGTAGCTTTGCGACTTCAGACTAGCCGAGGCAATCCTTTGTTGATATAGAATTCGTGGTTGTCAATCGTCGTCATCGTTTAAATCATCCATGTTCTATCCACTGCAGATGCTCCTCGTACAAGAACGTAACCATTCCCGCCGTAGCATAACAGCAGCATCAGTAGCAGCGACGGTACGCGCGTACGTTGAGCTTCTTTCGCGCCGTACGTAGCCAACCGTGCTTGTCGCCGAGGTGGAGACGACCATGATAGTTCGCCATTTACCACGGGAAAATATTGGCCTCGAAATCCCAACGCGTTGAACAGCGGTGAGGACCGCTTGCCGTCAAACGTCCGCTGAGCCCCCTCCTCCCCCTCTGTGTCCCGCGAACGGTCGCTCGCTCCCCCCGCCGCCCGCCCGCCCGCCCGCCCGCGCGCTCCGCAGAAACTCTTCAACGAGAAGTGGCACCAGCTGCGCGTGCTGGTGCGGGAGGGCACCGCCTACCTCTTCCTGGACGGCGACGAGGTGGGCCGGGTGGTGCTGGAGCAGGTGGTCGCCATGTACGTGGGCGGGAAGATGCAATTGGGCAAGTACGTGGGCAAGGAAGCCTCCATCCCGGTGAGCGGGGGGCACCCTGGCGGGCGTTGGCGAGAGAGCGAGAGCGGTTCGGTCGCTCTTGTTCGCAGAGCTGCGCGGTTCGGATCCAGCGGCCCGCCCTGGTTATTGCTGCGGCGGTGGTTAGATGACCGATGAGCACGGTTGGCTATGTACGGTGCGAAAGAAGTTCAATGTATGTAGTGGAACATGCTCACCGCTACGCTACCATTCCCCACACGTGGACAAACAAAGACAAAAGGCTGCACGAAAAACGATGTTCTTTTTTTTACGTTTCCCAGTGGACGGTTCAAAGTTCGCTGGTGTCCTTTGGAAGAGTTAGACGATCGAGTTGGCCAAATTCGGAAAAAAATTGCCATGCAAACTACATAGCCATCATATCTTTGGGACCTTTTTTTCCAGTATCAACAATGATCACAAGTAAGAATGGGGCTTTTCCTCTTTCTGGCAATTAATACAGGAGGTGTTAAGATGTTCAAACACCAAAATAGATACCTGTTGCAAGGAATCACGTCCGGATTAACCACACATTACTCGTGCCAAAACAAACGTGCTCTCATAATGTATGCGTTGTCATTGAGGTTGATGGTCACCATCATCATGATCATCGCCCCCGACTGGCACACCGATGCCCAACGATCTCCCTTGCTCATGATGCCCCAGCCTGGTCTCTTGAAGTTCTCGCCCTGGTTCGACAAAGTCTCAAAACTCGAACACTCACGTGCTCGGCACTTGCACAGGCACTGCATATATATGTAAACTAAAGTAGGTTAAGGGTTCAGGGCCTCCACTGGAGGCAGCTCAGAAGAGCGCCTTGAGAGGCTGTTTGGCCCACTCTTAACGAGTCCCAAGATGCGATTGGCAAAATGTAAAAGGTGCAGCCCAGCGAATAGTTGCTCACTCCGCTACAGGCGGAAGAGCCTCCACTAGGAGGAGAGAGGCCCTATGGACGCTGTTTTGTCCTCCTCTTCCTAGCCGACCGGACGTGCCACCACCGCACACAAATCGCCGATCGTAGACTTACTGTGGCGGGCCCGCTCACACCGCTTGGTGAAAAGAGGCAGTGGTGGCGGTGGAGGAGGGGGGGTGAGTGGGGGGGGGGATTTAAGAAAACTGCCCCCTTGCTTCAACCACCGGCTTTGGTCATCCTCGCAGTAGCAGCGGCTTTTTTCATTCAGCCGTCGAACAAAAGAGCGGTCGCCGCATCGCGCGCACTTTCAGATGCGCTTCTGCTGGCCGTCTGGAACGCTCTTCCTTCCGATATTAGGATGCCACTGGAGCTGTGTAATTCTAAATAATCTAGATTGAAAACAAATTTCTTTAAGAACTTGCCATTAGCACAATTGGTTAAGTACCGTGCGAAATGAGTTCAACATACACACACACTTGGCAGCCTAAAACAACAGGCGCATGTAAACATCGCTTGTCTTATCGTCATTGTGCTTATTATTATTACTATTTAAATGCGGACGCCGCTCACGTTTTGCATGCTGTTATTTTTCCCCCCCGTCCGTCGCAAGTTTGAGGTCCAGAAGCTGCGGATCTACTGCGACCCGGAGCAGAACGAGCGCGAGACGGCGTGCGAGATCCCCAGCGTGGTGAGTCCGCCCCGCTCCGTCGCGTCCCCTTCCTCGTTGCAAACGGCGGGTCGCGAACCTCTGAACCACGCGCCTTCATTGAGGCCACGGCCACACGAGGCCCGACGCTTCGAAAAGGCCCGCTGACGGTATTTATCAGTCTTAGGTTAACCACGCTCGTCAGGCACTGGAGGGGAATGCCTTTTGAGCTGGTAACAAACGTCGTGCTGCTCATTTTGGCACCACGAGGGCTTCAAGCAGGCGACGGAAGTGAATCAGCTTAGCGTGTTAATGTGTGGTCGCTCACTCGCTCACCCGGCCGCTCGATCGCTCGCTCACTCATTCGCTCGCTCACCCAATCACCCGCTCGCCCACTCACTCAACCACTCACCCAATTGCTCACTCACACGCTCGCCCGTCCACCCACTCACTCACTCGCTCACCCACTCACCAACTCACCCACTCATTAATTCACCTGCTCGCCCACTCACTAACCCACTAGCTTAATCACCCGCTCACCCAACTACTAACTCACCTGCTCACCGACTTGCTTATTCACCTGCTCAACCCCTCACTCGCTCACTTGTCCGCTCACCTTCTCTAACTGTCTCACCTGTTTACCCACTCGCTCACTCACCTGCTCAACCACCCTCTCAATAACTCACCCGCTCAGCCACTGACGACTCCGGTCGATTTCCGACCGCACTGAGCTCTCCCATTGCACCGACCTCGTCTCGAGTGCAACCAACCATCAAGTTGAGTGGATCACGACAAATTGGTATTCCCCCGGGGAGGCGCTGGTACGTCTGGCGGTGTAACGCGATCGTCCACAGAACTCCCAATGTGCACAGCAGCTGTGACGAAGCTGCGTGGCTGTAACGAAGTCTACCCGTCGTAGCAGTAATAATAGTACTACATATGTATGGTGCACTTCTTTCGCACCGTACATAGCTAACCGTGCTAATACGTTACGGAAACTTTGTCAATCCACGGCTGGGTTAAGGCCTGGGGGGTGTTTGACCATACTTCACCGCGCTGGTCTGTGCGGATCGGTGTTAGGGGCAGGGCTCACGATCGATTCGGTTGTGGGTCACCACCGGTGGTAGCCGTGGCTGGGGATTGACATCGATGAATGAGATCGATGAATGAGTTACATGAATGAAGTACGCGAATGAGAGGTGAGCACGACATGCACGAATGAAATGTGTGAAAGTGATGGATGAATGAGATGGATGAACGAGATGGATGAATACGATCGATGAATGAAATGGATTGAATGACAATGATTTAATGAGATGCATAGAATGTACCACAGTAGACGGATTAATTCTGGCGCTGCTGGTGACGTTACGATTATTCAGACCACCGCATTCGCAAATCCGCCAGAGGATTGGTCAAGTTGTAGGAATTCAAGAATCGCTGGCTGCACATTCACTCGCATCGCCAAGATTGTGTCCAGACGGGTGGGGGGGGGGGCGGGGGTGTGTGGGGGGGAAGGGTGTCTGTGTGGTGGAGGGGACATGGGGAGTGAACGCAGGGATGAGTCCTTGCAGAGCGCTTTTAGCCGAAGAGCGATTGCGGTGATTGGATGCAGGAACGAGTCAACTGGGGTTTGATCGGGGTGTCTGGCAGGAAGCCACCATGGCCAGTACGCACGCGAAAAAGAAAAAAAACCCAGAACAGAAGACATTTTCATGAGAACTACTCTTTCATTTTAAATGTGCTGGGCTTAATTGACGATGACGAACGCGTCACGGTCGTCATCGTCGTGATCATCACGGCTGGCGGATGTTAACTACCTCGCCTGGTATACAGGAGGCCGTGGGTTCGATCCAGACCCCGATGCCTGCTCTATATTTAGAGTTTGCATTTTCACCCCGTGGATTTTCCTGCGGGCCCTCCACATTCAAAACCAGCACGGAGTTCAGAGAATTTGCCTGCTATGGATTTCCACGCGATGATGAATCCATTTTGTCGAGCTATCGCATTTGGGTAAGGCGCTACATAGGCTCCAAGTGGGCCTTACCTGGTAAAACACGAAAATAGTTTAATCGTTTAAACGAAGGCCTCCCCACTCCTTCGCCATCCCCCCGCAGCCCTGCGATGCCACAATCCATTTCTTCTCGCACGTTGGCCAATCTCATTTTGCTCCATCTCCGTGTGAGTCGTCTCTCCTGTGGGAGTGGTGGGGTGCGGTCTTCAATTTCCTTGTGGCTGCCACTCCACCATCATCGCCACTTCCAGCCCAAGGCCACTCGCTTTCTTTTTTTTCTTCAGCAGTCAATTTCACGTCTCTCCTTTGCGCAATGCACACGCGTATGTATTTGTTTGTATATGATCCGCATTTATAGCGGCCAGTAGCAAACAGCACCAGCGACGGTGCAGTCGATAAGAGCCGATACGTCCCTTGAGTTGAGTTGACATTCAAAAGTCGGGGCCTGCAGTGGTGGTGGTGAGTGAACTCAGTGGTGGTGGTGGTTGTGAGTGAACTCAGTGGTATCTTTGGTATTGGAAGCGGTGGTGTAGCGGTTCGTGTGCTCTACTATGAACCCTACGACCCGAGTTTGAGATCCGTTCACGGCCAACACCAGTGACGATCAAATCGGTCCTGGGCCTCCCCCAGATCGACTCAGCCTCAAAAGAGTACACGGTGCGATGTGTAAACATCACCACTAGGGAGACAAAGGCGGCCGGGCGTGGTGCTGGACGCCCATCCCCTCGTGCGCCGTGCCGGACCTTCATAGCTGATCGCTAACAGCACTTGCCCCAGCAGTCTGGTTAAGGCTATACGGGGGGTCTTTGTCTTTGGATGAAATGGAACAGTCAGTGTCCGGCCGACCGGGTCCTCAATGTGGGTGGAGAAATCGATGAGTGAATCTGTTTGAACACCTGTGTACCAACTGTTACACGAATGCCTATGTTTACACAACTGCGTCGTGTCACATGTTAACGCCGACTGAGAATGTCATTGGATTTACAAAAAAAACGGGTCGGAGAAATAACTACGCCTGTACAAATAATTATAGGGGGTGTTTTTTTTCTCTCTTCTGCGCCGTCGTATAAGTTCAGTAACGCACCATTTTTCCGTAAAAAAATATAAAAAAAAAAAACCCACGTGCTTCCCTTTTATGACGACCCATCGATGCCGTGCGACGTAGCGTCATCATGTTGTCGTCTTTTTAATTTCCTCGCAGAAGCGTCACGATTAAAGCCGTTAGCAACAATAATTGACGAGCCGCGCCGAGTCGCAGGACTCTTTTCCAGGAGGGGTCCTGCCGATGCCGCTTGCCACGTTTGGCTCCGGTTTCGAAAAAGACGTGTGTCCAGCCAAGTGCACGTTGTGCTTATGATACACGTGTGGGGAAAACCGGAGCCCTCGGGAGAATACTCACAACGGAGAGTTCCACAGTGCCACGGGAGCGAAGGCCCAGAAAGTTCCACAGTGCGGGTGCCAC
>CM025625.2:7939793-7952444 GCA_014621495.2 Entosphenus tridentatus
TCAAGCCAGAGCATGTGGAGTTATTAAATGAGAGGCACGCACGTCATGTTATGCAATCCCTTTGCCGTTCGGATCACTTTAAATGTGTTCGCGCTACGCTTCGGCTTGACATAATGTGGATTCCTTCCCCCTTAGAGTGTATTGTTACATAACGAATTACTACTTGCACGGCGGTAAGAAGACGCTGCAGTGGCGAGATGTTTGCTACCTCGCCTGGTACGCAGGAGGTCGTGGGTTCGATTCAGACCCTGACGCCTGCTGCTGTATATATGGAGTCTGCGTGTCTCTCTCTCATCATCATCACGTTGGCTAGGAGATGTTAGCTCCCTCGCCTGGTATGCAGGAGGTCTTCGGTTTGATCCCCAAGGTCGCGTGGAATTTTCTCCGGGTCCTCAGGTTTTTTTTTCCTCCACGTTTAGAATCAACGTCGCGCCTTCAGGTTAATTTGTCTGCCGCTCTAACTGTCCACGCGATCGGCCGCTTCGTTGAGCCACAATCAACGGCCAGGTCGCTTCTTAATAAGAGCCGCACATCTCAGGGGGCCTTACCTGATCAAATAAAAAATATATATAGTTTAGTTAATCATCGTACTTAGTCATCCTCCATTTGTGCCACCACGTTTCGATCGCGTCTGTAGGGCTGCAGAATTACGCAGTATTTCTTGTTTTTGTCACCTCTCCCTCGCGTCGTCAAGAGTCAAACGAGCAACGAGGGCAAGTTGCTCAGCTCCCGTCTGCAGTCCCGAGCCGGAGGCTGATGTTGGAAATTCCACGTTCCTGTGGTGAGGCAGCGGGCGCTCTGCGTCGCCTTTGGGGATCAACGGCAAACTCCAAAACGCTCCCTGGGCGATACACCTATTGCGAGGAGTGGACGAGTAGGCCAAAAAAAGTTTCCTCGAAAGGGGACTCTTCAGAGCACCCTCTAGCAGAGGCCATTCCGTTCAGCCAGCAGTGGCAGTGAGCAAGCAATCGCGAGGCCGAACCTTCCCCAAGTCACCTTGGGACCTGGGCAGATGCTCGCGTAATTCATGTCACGATTGGTTGTGTGTCAACACAGCGCCGTTATGATTGGCTTTTGTTGATGAAATTTGAGAACTTTTGTCCGATTGGATGTATTAACCCATCGCTAAATCACGTTAAGTAACCGAACACTGATCGAAATGCATTGCCTGTCTTAAAAAAAAAAATAACGCCGAAGGCGAATATTGTGGTAAGTAATGGAATGGGGGGGGGGATAATGCTCTGCATTATTTAGAAGACCTGGGTCTAATTCCTGGCCGCACATGCCAGTAGCAATTTATCTCTGAATCTGGTTTAGTGGGTTCATATTTCAATGTAGCGGAGATGCAGCGCTAGCGCCAGTGACCACATCACCATGAACACATCGGATATGGTCAAGATCCCAGAAGATAAGCATCCTGGAGCCTTGATAGTCATTGTATGATGGGCGGCCCATGCCAAGGCTCGCTTGGTGGGATAGGTTTGGCCAGGCAATCATGAATTTAGCTTTTTCGTACGTGTGCTTGGTTTTCTCCGGTTTCTTCCCACTTGATGCCAAATAGTCATTTATGGAATTAGCCATTATTTTACCAGGTAAGGGCCCGCTGTGCTACACCGCTCTTTTTCAGAAACGACCTGGACACAAATGATAGCTCAACGAAGTGGCTTATCACGTGGAAATGTATAGCGGCAGCCAAACGCTCTAACGGCACGTTAATTCTAAATGTGGAGAGAAAAACCGGAGGACTCGGAGGAAAATCCATCCAATCACGAGCAGAGAGACACCAAAAACTCCAAATGTACAGCAGGTGTCAGGGTCTGAATCAAACTCAAGCTTGACATTGACTGTATTTTCACAAATTAGCAGAATCTCCAGAATTAGCGAGAGAAACACCGCACGAGCGAGTCCGCCTTTTTATTAAAGCAACGATTTACCGTCACCCACGCGGAGTGGGTGAATCCCGACATTTCGGCCGTGTTTGCTGAATCTTTTCGCCGTCATTGGTTTCCTCCACCGGGGATAATTCAAAAGGGACCACATTGCCGCGCGGAACCTGTCGCGCGGGGGAATTGCGGAAGCGTAGAAATATTTGCATTTTATTTTCCTTCACGTTTTCTACGAGAAGGGGTCATCGTTCTGGCGAGAGAAAAAAAAAATCGAAAGTCTGCGAACTTACGGCTTGAGACAGCGACACGAATCGGACCCCCGGCGTGTTAAATCATCGCGCGTTTCCAAAGCTCGTCGACAGGGGCTTGCGTGTGGGGGTCCTCTACCTCGCGTTACGTAAGAATTGGCCCCCGGAACCGCGCTCTGCCAAACAAAAAAAAGCGAGTGCC
Source organism: Entosphenus tridentatus (assembly GCA_014621495.2). NCBI lineage: Eukaryota > Metazoa > Chordata > Hyperoartia > Petromyzontiformes > Petromyzontidae > Entosphenus > Entosphenus tridentatus. The sequence continues at coordinate 7,942,130 of CM025625.2, forward strand.
TACATTCACCCCGCAACGAGGCAGATTTTATATATTTATATTTATTTCTAAAATATTCAAGAAAGCGTTCGTTCCTCCAGCAATGACGCGTGCGGAGCTTGGCACGTGTGGGGGGGGGGGGGGGGTCTGGGCGTGACTCCTCTCCGCCTTCAAAAATAAAATGTCCAGTTCGGGTTCTACGTGCCCTGGCTCGGTTTTGAGAGCAGTGACTAGAAGTTTCCTTTATGCTGGCAGACAATTGCACATTTTGCTAATTTTTTTGCCTCTCACTATTATTATTATATGAACTGTATCTTCCCTGATGAATAGATTCTTTAGCAGCGTCTGTTGTACTTGTCTGCGTGCGACTGCGGTAGCGCAAAGGTTTGCGCAACGGACCCATTCGCCCGAGTTCGATTCCCACTCCCCACAGACGATATCAGTGACGAATATCTGAACCGTCCTGTGCCTAACCCTAGGTCGACTCAGCCTTAAATGAGTACCTGCTGCGGTATGAAGACATTGCCCCGGGGGCAGATGTAACGTTGTACCGTTGTACTCACACGTCTATGCTCCCCGCCTTCACTAACCCGAGCTGGCCAGCGTAACCGCCGCGTCCCACGTGGTGTATGGATGCCATCATCCAGCAGTGGATAGACAAAGGGCTGTACATGCCACATTCTGACGAAAGCCCCGCGGCCTGAGCAATGATTATCTTATGCAGAATCATCATGATCAGCCATGTTCAATCCACTGCTGCATGAAGCCTCCCCAAAATCTACTGGCGCAGATCCTGAGGCACAATAATCCACTCCATTACCTGCACGTAAATGTAATTATTTGCTCAATCTCCTCGCTGTGGACGTCCTATCAGACGAGTTTTATCCCTTGCAGTATATATATACACAATATATATGCAGCAAATACAGTACACCATATGAATGTATATATGTTGAACTTCTTTCGCACTGTACATAGCCAAATGTGCTAATTGGTGATGCGGGGGAAGAACAACAAACTAAACACCAAAAAATATATACTTTGCGTATTTACTGTGTGTATATATATAAGGTGTATTATACTGTGTGTGCATAAAAATACTGTGTATATTTCCTGGTCACAGGCACTCGCAGACACTGCGAAGGCGGTAGCGCATAGCTGGACGCAGCCCAAAGTGGTCACGAATCCAACTTCGCAATCTACACAAAGTGCAGAGAGTTTCAAAAACCCTTTACCGGGGTTACAACTCAGCTCCCCGAACTGTTGGGATTTTTTCTTTCCTGGCCACCACCACCACCACCACCGACCTCTCCAAAACGGAACCGCGTTCCTCGGGAAGGAAAATCTCGGGAGGACGCGTTTCGATCTCCGCCAAGTCGCGGCGAGCAAATGTCGGCGCGCCTCTCATCGGGTTGGAGCATCGCAACCGGTTGCTCCGCGGTAGTTTCTGTTGATTTATTTCCACCCCTCATGCCCCACGTGGGACACGTGTTTCGCAGCAACGGATCTCGCGGCCCGAGCTCGCTTCGTGTTGGCGACCAATCCAAATTTGGTGCCGTGGACAGTTTTCGTCCGCTGGACAGCGCTGCTTTACCCGCTCGAGGGTTCGAGCTGCCCCCCCGCCCCCCCACCATCCATGCCGGCCAGCCTTGCCGAGTTTCATTTCGTCACGTGGGCCCCCCTGGAGTGCAAGACGGCAGCAGCCTGAGCGCTGCCCGCCTCCGTCAAGTGGGAAACCGCCGACGAACGGCCGTCGACGCGGCGATCCAACGTCGATCGCCGATCCCCCGGTTTCTGGGGCAACAACAACAACAACAACACGAGGCCACGCCAATGGCCCTCTTCGGGGTCAAACAACGACGCGCCAGATAGGCCCCGGGACGAGGATCCTGCAAACTGAACATTGATGCTGATGATGATGACGGTGATGTGGGCCCCCTTCTGAGCGGTGAAGAAGCACCGTCTATTTTCTGCCTCTTGTTGGCCTTTTGCCCAAACATCGATCCTTTGAGATCTTCGCTCAGCGAGACTTCCCCCCCCACCCACCCTCCCAGTGCCGCATTAAGCTCGTGTGGGGCCTGTAGCATATGTGAATAAGGGGCCCTAAATGCAAAAAAGACACGTAAATATTAAAACATAAATGTTTAACTTGCATAGTAATTTAATTGTACGTTTTCATTTGCTATTCAGCCAGATATTACGACAAATCGCTAACCTTAAACACCCAGTCGTTCATAAAAGTTGAAGGCAGTATAGTACTATAGTAATAGAGCAAGTGCAGAATCACTGAACCGGAATTGATGGCTTGAAAGCATTTAGCGCGGGGCCCTTGAAAGTGCGGGCCCGTAGCTATGTGGTAGCTACTACACATGTAGCTACTTTTGTTATGAGGATAACCCAGCACTGGGTCCTCCCACCCCCCTCCCCGTGCAGATCTTTTGACCTTCTTGTCAATTGTTCCACTTCGACTTTTTTCTCCTCGTCCATATTCTTTTTTGGTCATGGCCCCACAGTAGACAATCGATCACACGTGGCCAATCCATCGATCCTCATTCTGAAAGGATTTTTGCCACGACGCGAGATTCATCGCCTTGGGCACGTGACGGGCGTTCGGCTCAAACTCCCTCGACCTCCGAAGCTCGCCGCCACCCGATGGAGGTGACGGCCATTCCAACATTTTATCAATCCTCCCCCTGCGTCTGTCCACCCAGCGGCACGAGCGTGTCCACCGCAGTCAGCCGAGAAGCAGGTCACGCGATTTGGGGTCGTTGCGCGCTCCAAGTCGTCTGGCCACGGGGTGCAAGAGTCGGCCAAATGCCCTCTCTTGGAGGCGCTTCTCTGGAGCACATTCTCTGGAGTGGAGGCCCTTCTGCTAGCAGGAGCGCGAGCAGGCAATTGCAGGGGCTGAACCTTTGGCCCTTAACTTGCGTGGTGGAGGTGGGGGAGACGATGCCGGCAGAAAGGGCAAACTTAATCTGTGGCACGAATGGCTCGACAGAAATGCGAGGGGATTCATCCGAAGTACAAAATAAAGTTCCGAGGGGATAGATTCATGTGCACGTATCGGGTTCCAAGCAAATCTCATAAACCTCACGCAGAGTCCCACACAATTGTATTTGAGGGCTCAGTGAATGCATTTTTTACAGCTCGTGATTTTCCATTGGGTACAAGTGTTGGGTTTTAATGGAGCATGTAAGTAGTATTTTTTTTGTCGTTTCGTGCAGTGGATTCCGAGAATATGATGTAAGATCTGGCCGGCTGATGTCATTGATTTATTTTTGCTGAGAAGGAGAAGAAATAACCTGAGCCAAAATGTTTTAAACTGACTTTCAGGAAGCTGCATTGGTTGTGAGCGTTTTCATTTGTTACTTAATTGACCTAATTTGCTGACAAAATTACGCGAGTGGGGAAATTTTAGTTTGTACTGTGGAGAGAATGAAAAAGCACGCTCTTTTTAAAGTCACTGCCAAACCAACAAACAAACCGTTGGAAAGGACAGAACCACAGTGAGCATCAGTGGTGGAACGATCAATAATGCATTAATCGATTACTTACATTATCACATCGTGCCCATGTGTTAAAAACAGATTTTTTTTTTCAGTCGGTCTATGTTCAATATAAGAGGTTTCAAGTCAGACCTGCAACTACTAGAGGGGCTAACATTCACTGTATTATTAAATCAATGAATTTATCATGGGCCATAAATTGCAAAAAATAATCTAATTCACTTGGGTGGGGGGGGTGGAGTATTAACCTCTCCAACCCTCGTAAAATAAATATTCGAGCCATTTTGCTCTTACTACTGCCATCGATGCCGTTCTGCCATATGAATGTTTAAGCCGTTAGGCATTTGTAACGCGCTGCACAGACTTCCTCAGATTCGGAGGCGCGGCGAAAAGCCACAGGCAGGCGGGAAGAAGGCAGCCAGAGCCAGCGCCACCAACGATTGCCCAAGCTCTGTGGCCCTATATATTTGGGGATTCATAATCAACGTTTTTGGGTTTAGATCGCGTTATTTATAAATGTGTCGTAACCCTCCACCACCCGACACGGCCAATCAGTATAAAAGTGTCACGTTGACAAAAGACAAATAGTCCATTGCTTTAGCCCACCGGTGTGTTTAAGCGTGAAACCACAACATTTACAATTTGAGTACGACGTTTCGCTGGTAATTGCATCCAGCATCATCGGGCAATTCGCCAGAATGGTTTGGGGATGTTTGGCCAACTGCGTTAATGAGTTGCTTAAACATGCGAGAGTTACACCGGAGTGCCTGGGGGGAAAGGCCGCGCGGGTGAAAGGGGCAACACTCAATCCCCGTACAGATTTTGTTTTGCTCAACTTATTTATCCAGGGCTTTAAATGCAATAGTTTTTTCAGCCAATCAATGAATAACGGGTACGCTACGAGTTGGAGAAACCCCACGTGTGCAAGTTGAAGGGGTGGGGGCTTACAATCGACGACCCCCCTCTCCCCCCGTACAGATGTAAACAGATGGAGGATCAATCCACTTACCGTAAACCGCCACCTCCTGGTGAGCCCAGAGTACGGCGAATTCGACGGCCACGGGGAAAGGGAAATTCACGCCAACCGCGGGCCCGGCAATAGCGCGCATGTTGGGCTGCTCTTGCAACCTTCGGCATCGCCGTCGCTACAAAAGAAATACAAACTCGAGCCCCCATTCGGACCGGCAGATCAGCGGCGACGAGAGCACCGCAGCTTGATCGGTTCTCGGCGCCGGCCAAAGATCACTCGCTCTGTTTTCGCTCGGCCAATGTCGTGGGCGAATCGACGGAGGCGCGTGAACGAGCGCCTTTGTTGCACGCTCGCGTGTGCGCGCCCCGCCAAATTCGCGAGAGCACAGCAAGAGCGTTTGGCGCCTTCACACTAAGCCCCAGTATGGCTGCGAGTTGTATGTATATATGTGTATATATTTGTACGTGTGAATGTGTGTGGGGAGCAGTAGTGCAGCTGTTTTAGCGCGCTGCGCTTACGAACACGGCGACCCGGGTTCAATTCCCGCTCGCGGCTGACACCAGCGACGATTATCTGAACCGGTCATGGGCCTCTCCTAGGTCGACTCAGCCTCAAATGAGTACCTGGTGTGGTGTGTATAAACATCACCACTGGGGAGACAGAGGCGGTCGGGCGTGGTGCTGGCCCACCCACCCCTACAATGTGCTGCTCACTAATACCACTTGCCCCAACAGTCCGTTAAGGCTATATAGGGCAGCTTTGCCATTGTTATATTTGTTTTTCGTTCCAATTATCGGATCGGTGGGTGTTCACCGTGTGACGTGGCTTTCCTCGCGTCGTCATCAGGGCAGCGTGGTTCGCTTTTCGGCAGGTGCGGGCACAACGTATATCCCGCGGCGGTCTCAAGAAATCCTTGGATCCCCCAAACCGCAGATCACGTAAACATTGATCCCGGATCCGGTATCAAGTAACACGAACCCAGAATCCCGGTGCCCACGCAACCGAGCTTAGGCTGGAAGAAACGCGCGCAGATTGTGCGCGCATTGCGATGTACGAAAGCTACCAACCTCGTCCAGACCACCAGCTCAGAAGAACTGCACGTGTGTGTGTGTGTGCTTTCAGTTGGCACAGTAGGGGGCACAGGTGGTGCATCTACCAGTTATCTGAGTCAGTCGACCCATGGCACCTGCTGGGTCTGCCCCGTGACCTCCTGCCTGCGGGCGTTCGACACTGCACGTGGCCTTAACGTGCACATAGCCTGGCACAGGCGCCGTGGTGACGTCACCGCCACTAAGTGGTGGTGATGTCACCACCACTTAGTGGCGAATGGCGGTTGTTGTTACTCTCAATCAGCCAACCCATGGCACCTGGGTATGAGACCTCCTGTCGGCGAGCCTTCGACACTTCACGTTGCCTCAAGGTGCACCTGGCCTGGCACAGGCGCCATGGTGACGTCACCCCGACTTAGTGGCGAATGCCGGCTATTTGTATTGGTGTGCTCTTAATGTGTAGGCCCACCAGCTCCACCATCCCTTTGTGTTGTCACGGTCCATGCTAAGTGTTCTGCGTTTGATGGGGGGGGGGGGTTATCCATATTTTCCTGGTGTGAAACCCAGGCTAACGGCCGGGTCTGTCTCATCACCCTTGAGTTGCAGCCTCCTGTTAGGGTGACTACTGTGCACTTACAGGGCTTGTCGTCGTCATAGCCAGCATTCATGTCACATTGTCGAAGGGAGAGAAATGCATGGACTCAAAAAATAACCCCGACAAAATATTCACCAAAATGTTGTGTGTGGGTCGTAATAATTGAGCACAGGATTGAGCAAGAAACTAAACACCAATGTACGCGTGTATATTTCTAATGTATTATTGAACATCGCTATGAAGGAAGTTGAAAGGTTAACCGAGGATAGGTATGCCTGCATGTGTGTGTGTATGTGTCCGTGGGGAGCGGTAGTGTAGTGGCCAGCACAATGCCGCTACGAAACCGCGAATATTTGAAGCTGTCCTAGGCCTCCCCGAGGTAGACTCAGTCTAAAGTGAGTCCCTGGTCCAGTGTGTACGACATCGACACTCGACACTTTGGGGACAAATGCGGGGCCGGGCGTGGTGCTGGCCACCCATCCGACCTCGCGTGCCACCGTGCCGTTCTTCACGAGGTGCTACTCGCTAAGAGCGCTTATCCCAGCAGTCTGTTCAAAAGCTACATGAAGGTATTTTTGTCTGTGTGTGTATGCCAAGGGGGAGCGTGGTACCCAAGGAGAGACTGGTACCCCGGGAGCTGATGGTAAGCCTGTGAGTACTTCACCTTTCACATCTCCGATGAGTGCACGCGACGGCTTTTTCTTCTTCCTCGAGGACACTTTAATGCATTCGCAGAACCCCTCGCTCCAATTCGCTCTCGCCCCGGCACGCTCCGGGTCTTTTATCTCAGCGGGTGCGGTGTGCAACCTTGGCAGAACGTGAGTGTTTCGCTCTGTTGAGCTTGCAGCGGATGAGATTTTTTTTTTAATATATAAATAACAACTCTTGGAGAGTGTGTTCAGCCTCTCGTACAAAGAAGCTCTCTTATATTTTAGAATATCCACTACTTTTTTCGCCGTGGGGGGGGGGGGGGGTGGATGGGTGGGTGAAAAAAACATTCCGTGCTTGTTAGCGGCACACGCCGTTTTTATACCCACGCCTGAACAACGAGCGTTGGTTATTTATTGGGTAGCGTTGTCGACCAATTCGATCACCGTGAATGTTCCTAATTGTTCCGGACAAAATTCAAGACGAATATTTCCGCCGCCAAGCACCGGATAAACGTACGGAACACGCCTCAATGACGTTTTCCAACACGGTATATATATATTTTTTTAATGGAATGCACGTCCCCGCTCGCTGAGCGATCTGAGCGAGCAGCGACGCACCTTGCAGAACGAGCCGCCCCGTTTACCACGGATCACCATTTTATATCGATGGGCAAAGTACAAACCTGCAATGAGTAATAATTTCATTGAAAATTTTAAATTTATATTCACGGCTTCATTCCAATTGTGTCGTCGGCACTATGCCACGTGACACAGCACCCATTCAGAGCCCTCCCCCCCCCCCCAGAGTGCAGTGCAGCGTACCCACCACGTTGAAAGAATGGCCCACGGAAGTGGACATGGCAGAGTTACCTCTGAAGTCTGTTCCAGTGACCACTTATCCAGTAACTGAACAAATCGTTTGGTGAATACTGGCTGTATTGGCAGTGGTGCACAAGCACAAACTTGCAATGAGAAATAATTTCATTGAAAAATAAAAAAAATATTCACAGCTTTATTACAATTGTATCATCGGCACTATGCCACGTGACACAGCGTCCATTCAGAGCCCCCCCCCCCAGAGTGCAGTGCAGCGTACCCACCACGTTGGCAGAATGGCTCACGACATGGCAGAGCTACCTCTGAAGTCTGTTCCAGTGACCTCTTATTCACTAACTGAACAAATCGATTGGTGAATTCTGGCTGCATTGGCAGTGGTGTACAAGCACAACACTCTGCAAGTCTGTCAATACCATTGGCTCAAAGTAATAATTAAAAAAACACGTGTGTATGTAAGAGGCGATGGTTCGGGCATGTGCTATGAAGAAGGAACAATGCCTAAAACATGACTGATAATATATTTTTGTATTGAAGGCCACGGTGTTGTTGACGAATGAGTTGAGTTTTTTTCTTACCGCCACAACAGGAGTTCTGTGATTTCCCCCACATTCTGCTGCAGAGAAAATCTTTGCATAGCAATCAAAGTAGAATTTTTTTTATTATTATTTACCATCATACACGTTTATCACTTTCGCCAAGTTAGGAAGAACAATGAAATTGCGTGAAAGTTTTGTTATTTTCTGGCATCTACATGCATGCATGTTGATCTTCCCTCGCACCGTTCGAAGCCAACCGCGCTAATCGGAGGTGCATGGTGAAGGACAACAGACTAAAGACGCGCAACCATTGCCGACCGTGCCGAGACAAACTCCCTGCACTCGGCAAACCGAATTTAACCATTTGGCAGATGAACCTGGGTTCAAACCCAGGTTCTCCGGAGTTTGACGGCTCCGACGATTTCTATCCCTGAGCCACCGCCTCCCATATCACCGTCTTTGCTCTTGCCCGCCAGTCAGGCCAATTGTCGTCCGTCGCTCCGCGTGATTTCACCCGTGCATCGTTCATCTCTTCCACCCCCCTCCCCGCTTAAGTGTCGTGATGTTGTTGTCCCCCCCCCACTCCGCCTGTTGGGAATTCTAGGGAATTCGTGGAATTCAAGGCAGCCAAGGGATAGCTGGCATCCCTGGTCCACAGGTGAGAAGGACACCCTCCCAACCCAGCTTATATATATATGCTCCAAGCACGTGTGCTGCCTCATTCAGACGTTGTCGCCTCGACAGACCTGGTTTCACCTGAAGACGGCTGCTTGCGTTGTGGCCGAAACGTCGTGAGAATTATTTTATTATGTTTTATTATTTTTATTATTTTATTACTTCCCTTCTACGTGACTTTACCGAAAAAAAACCAAGAAGAAGGACACCCTGTGAATGAACTGGACGTATGCAGACAGTGGTGATGTCTGCATCACTATGTGGGACAGATGGCTGGACCACAGAAAAGCCACTGTATGTTTGAAACAAAGCAAAAGCGTGTGGCCTCGAGTGCAGAAGATACTGGGAAATTGCACAGGGTAAGCAAACTCGGACGATGTGTGGCGTGCAATTGTGGTAAGAGGGTCGTGATTTAAGAGGAAGCTCTAAGTGACAGGATACACGTGGAGGATGGAGGAGGATAGGGTGAAAGCGGTGGTGTGGAATAGAACGTGTCGAGAATGCGATTGAATGATAGAAAAAAATTAACCCGTAAAAACAAAGTTTTTCACTATAAATCCTTTATATGCGTGGCGGCTAGAGTCCTCTCGTCCACTGGCTTGAGATGGCAGCCACCTATGGGTCAGATGATTGCCTGCCACCATGAAGCAATTGGTAATTAAATATAAAAAAAAAATTGCCTAAAAAGTGTAAAATTTTAGAAAAAAAAATTCACGAAAATAAATTATCACGCACAACGAGTCTGTGTGCAAAATGTCAGCTCGATTGGATCACGGGAAGTGGGTTAAAAAACGACCGAAAGATTTGCACGGTCGTAAGCGCGCAAGCAAGCAAGCAAGTGAACTTAATATAAAGGATTTTAAAAAGAACAGGCTTCCTGGCTTATAAAAAACAGACGTGAAGATGTTCAAACACAAAATAGACACCAATCACAAGGCATGGAGTCTGCATCAGTCACAGCGCTTGCGGTAAAAAATGCAAACGGATATGCATCGATAATAGAGGGGTTTTTTTTGGGTTAGAGCGCGTAAATATATAAATGTGTCGTCACGTATACAGAACGTGACCAATTCGTCACTAGCACAGCACGCCCGTGTGTTAGAGAGCCAATCCACAACATTTCCAATCTGAGCACGACGTTTCGCAAGTAACTACAACTAGCTTCATCAGGCGACAATAGCGAATTGGCATGTTCTGTTTACGTGGCAAACCTTACTAATTGTCTGTGTCGGGTGGTGGCGGGTTTAACGACACATTTATATGTTTACGCGATCTAACCCCCCCAAAAAGCCTGTTATATGGATGATACACGTCGCGAAAGCCTACGTGTTAAACTGAATATGCATTTTTTTCATTTAAAGCTTTCGTGACTGCAGGGATTCATATTCTTGATTCTTTCGGTAAAGTCACGTAGAAGGAAAACAATACAATTATAAAAATATAAACAATAAAATTCTCACGACGTTTCGACTGCAACACAAGCAATCATCATCACGTGTGAAAACCACGGCAAGAATT
>CM025625.2:7952844-7968514 GCA_014621495.2 Entosphenus tridentatus
CCTCCTAAAGGCGACCGGTACAAGGACAATGCAAACACCAAAGCATTGATAGGCCGTGTTCAGCAGTGACAGCTACGGGGTCCATTCACCAGTGTGGAGATATTGAAGGATTAAAAAAATGCTTTACCCCGTTTTATGGTCGAACGTTCCGTCACGTTGTGCACAGAGAGGATCATCTCAGTGGGGTGTCTGAGCTGCTGCATTTATTGAGATGCTAGACACAACGGGGGGAGGGGGGGGTGTTCCACGGTGCTAGATTTACGAAGCAGCTGTGAGTCCTACATATTCAACGTTGTTGTTATTATTTTTTTTATATTTGGGAGATGAGCCATTCTTAACGGCACACACGGCCACATGGGCTGCTCTTGAGTGAATATGAAACTATGTCAATTCACGGAGGTTCTTATCGAACCTCCTTGTGTGTCTTCTGAGGTTATCCCCCTTATTCCGTACCTTGAACACGCGCGAGTGGTTTGAGCAACACCTCCTACGCGTCATCTCGCTTTTACAAATCTCTTGTGATAAAAACAAAAACAAAATCAAGACACGCTTTCTCGCTCTTCTTGCCTGTGGCAATGTCGATGGTGCTGTTTGCTGCTGCCCGCTCGGCGTGCCTCGAGCCTTCTGCGGCGGCGTTGCCCGGCAACTGACGATGAACTCCTGGACATCTATGAAAAAGAGCTTTACAGCTCATCGGATTCCTCCAGTAGAAATAAACATTCTGATTCTGAAACAAAACGACCAGCGCGAGCTTCTTTAAATGCATCCAGGCCGTGCAGCTGATCTTCGAGTCGTCGCGAATGTGAACATTAATCAGGTTTTTTGTTTGTTACGCTGACCTTTTCCCGTGGACACCACCCAAGAAGCCGCGCTGGCCTCCAGCAAGCGCTCGGACGTGGCGTTGTACCGCAAAACACAACGTGTCTCTTGCTTCGTCACCACGTTGCGCCCCCCCCCCCCCACCCCACCCCCGCGGCGGCCGTCTCCGAGGTGGTTCTGACCGCCCCGTGGCTGCTCGTTGCTTTGTCTCACCAGGGCACGCGGGGGGTGGCCGGCAGCTCTGGGCAGCCGGGCAGCACTGGACCTCCGGTGAGACGGCACGACAACCAAACTCTCAGCCGTTGTGGCATTCATTGGCCGCACGTCCGCGTGCACGGCCCTCCTGATAAATGATAACAAATCGTGAGCCTCAGTGGCGCGTCCCTAAGTAAGTAACGCGAGTGCTTTATTATTAAGACTGTTATTTCGACGATCAGAATTTGCAATGCCGCTGTCGAATGCTGTCGAATGAAGTCGGATGAAGGCCTCCATTGTGGCAGTAATTGGGGGGTTGTTTGACCATACTTCACCACTCTGGTGTGCTCAGAGAAGGGGAGAGAGGGGGTGAATATTGTTCCTCTGTACACACTGGAGGACGGGGGTGGAGGGCTCTCAGGACTGGTTCAGGTATCGCTCACCACTGATGTTAGCCGTAGCTGGGAATGTACCTTGACGGAGGACCTAAATGTAGCTGCATTGAGATTCTCAATGATTCTAAATGAATCTCAATGTAATTGTATTGACTTGAACCAAAATAATTGACAGTTGGGTCGTGCACACATTGGTTTCACAGGGATTGATCACAGTGCGGTCACATGGGGTTGATCACGTATGTCCGTATGTTGAACTAATTTCTTATTGTACCTAGCCGACAGTGCTAATCGGAGGTGCGGGGGGAAGGACAGCAAACCAAACACAAAAAGCAGTTCTAAAGAAACGAGTTTTCAATCCCGATGATTTACAAGTGCACAGCGCCCGTGGCTTCCTCGTGCCGGAGTGAAGGGCCTTTCGAGACGGTCGCAGAAGCGCTTTTGAAAACGCCGCTCGATGCGGCGACCGCCGTCGTCTTTGTTGGATAGCGAGCAGCCAAAAGACGCCGCCGCCGTTGCCGAGGATGCCCGGAGTCCGCGTGAACAATGCGGTGTGGTCACGTGAGGTTGACGTTGGTTCGGTCACGTGAGGTTGATCTCGGTGTAGTCGTAGAGGGGGAGGAAGGTTGAACATTGTTCCTCTTCTATGAGTCGCTGGAGAGACGTGCGCCGTGCCAGCACCAGATGTGGGCTCGTGCATGCGAGCGAGCGAGCGAACGAACGAACGAGCGAGTGAGTAATGTTTGTTCTGCTCATAACACATGTATTTGACACGCATTTCTGAGCGCTCTGCGAGCCTCGGGGGCGATTTGAGGGCCTGTTGAGCGTCGGGGCTCGTGAAATTAACTCCCCGTCCTGGCGGTCGTCTGCCTATCCACCAAAGGGGAACCCCCCCCCCCCCTAACAACCCCCTCCCCCACCCCCCTAGGTCAGCTTTGCCTGAAATGAGAAAATAATGGGAACCTCCCATAGGTCGACTCGGTATTTTGTACGGAACAACGCAATCCCAATTGCCTCTTCCTCCCAAGGTCGATTTCCCCTAACATCGTGTCCGGCACAGCTGAGCGTGCAGCCAGTTCCTGTGACCTCGCTTACAGCGAGTGCGGGCTGCCCTGCGTTGGAGCGGCTGTCTTACAAAGTTGGCGGATAAATTGTCGTATCACTTCGATTTAAAGCTTTCGTGACTGCAGGGATTCATCTTCTTGGTTCTTTCGGTAAAGTCACGTAGAAGGGAAATAATAAAATAATAATAATAAAAACATAATAAAATAATATAATATATTAGCTTTTTTCATTTTATTATTTCCCTTCTGCGTGAAAATAAACATAATAAAATATTATATTATCTTATTATGTTTTATTTTTATTCTTTTATTATTTCCCTTCTACGTGACTTTAACGAAAGAACCAAGAAGATGTCGTATCACTGTCTTAACAAGTTGTCGGGATGGGGGGGGTGTGGGCATGACGATTTGGGTCGAGGTGATGCCGTGCGATTCCCTGCTCAGTGGAGAGTCGTGAATGTCGAGCACATTCTGTGGACGGAGGAGCTCTAGCCGAGGGGGATGGGAACAGGGAGTGAATCATTCTCACACGCCAGGGACGCGGGTTCCAATCCCCCGGGGTCCGATTGCACAGGGCAGCTGGTGTACTTCTCCACTGAACTCAACTATACCATTTCCAACTGAAATAAAACGTGCTATAAATGTACTTTCAAAATATTTTTTTTTTTTTAAACTACAAAGGTTCGCGTAGACGCCAATGTACGCACGTTGCTTGTTTGGAACCGAGACGATTTTTGTTGCGCGAAGTGGCCCAGGGTGTGTGACTTCACCTTCGACACTTCACGCGGCCTCAAGGTGCCCATGGCCTGGCACAAGCGTCGTGGTGACGTCACCGCCACTTAGTGTCGAATGGCGGTTGTTTGTTGTTGTTGTGACTTCACCTGCCGAGTGAATCTTTGACTTGTATTCTCTGTCCCGTTCTGCTCCGCTGTGTCCAGGGCGAGCGGGGATATCCGGGGATGCCTGGACTCCTGGGCCCCCCGGGGCCACAGGTAGATCACTCACCATTGTTCATGACTCATCATCATCGTACATCACTCACCGTCAAATATCACTCACCATCGTACACCACGCACCAATATACAGACTCACCCCATTCATGACACCCGCAGCAGCCTGACAAATGTGCGCATGTGTCCACAAGGGCATTCGCAGGCATTCCTCAGTTTGGTTTGTATCTGAATGTGCACATTAGGGAAACTGTGCATTTGTTCTCGTGTGTGTGTGTGTGCGTCTCTTGACACGTGTGATTATCCTGGGGCTGGCCTCCTAGCCTTGGTTTATTCAGCCTTAACGAGGCACGGGACGCCGTGTGTGTACGTGAACTCTTCAGATGGACGCCACACAGTCTGGTCTATACATTGCCTGAAAAGAAAAATCTGTTGCTCTGCTTTTAGTCGTCCCTGACGGGTTGACATGTGATCGTGCACGCGTGCTTGTGTTTCGTGTTTGTATGTCGTGGGGAGCGGTAGTGTCGCGGTTAGCGCTGCGCTGCGCTATGAACCTGGCGACCCGGGTTAGATTCCCGCTCACGTCCAACACCAGTGACGATTATCTGAACTGGTCCTAGGCCTCCACTAGTTCGACTCAGCCTAAAATTAATGCCTGGGTGGGGTGTGTAAACATCGCCACTAGGGAGACAAAGGCGGCCCGGCGTGGTGCTGGCCACCCATCCCCTCGTGTGCCATGTCGGCTTTCAAAGGTGCTTGCTAACACCGCTTGCCCCAACAGCCAGTTAAGGCTATATGGGGGATATTTGTCTTTGTGTCGTGGGGAGCGGTGACGTAAGTGATGAGCGCGCTGGCGTTGTTAGGAACCGCTGTGCGAACCGAGTTCGATTCCCGCTCTCACGGCCAACATCGGCGACGAAGATTTGACCACGGTCCTGGGCCTCGCCTCGGTCAGCTCGGCCTTAAACGAGCATTCGGTGCGGTGTATGAAACATCGATGCTGGGGAGACAAAGGCGACCAGGCGTGCGGTCACTGGCCACAACACCATTGTTGTTTGTGCTACATTCTGGCCACGACAGTTGTTCGCCAACGACACTTTTTTTCCACCAATGTTTATTCATTATCACGTTGGTTTTTTTTTTTTTGGGGGGGGGGGGGGTGGCCCACCGACTCGTAAGGTTTGCCACGACGTGAACAAAACGCGATCAATTCGCGACCACCTCAGCACCACCGGTTGTGCGTTTCAGAGAGCAAACCCACAACGACATTTACAACTCGAGCGCTGGTGACGTGTCGCTGGCGGTTACAGCCACCAGCATCCTCAGGCGATTGCCAGCATTGTGAATGTGCCCTCCCGTTCTCGATCTTAATTAGAGTTCAGTAATGTCATCACTGTGCGCCTGCAACTTCGAAGAACCCAGTGGGGGGGTTAATGTTTTCGTATGAATTCCATTCAATTATATGAATGTGAAATATTTGAACATACTGCTCATGTTACCCGGTTAGGTTAGTTAGGTCAGGCTATGTATGTAAAGGCTATCTGGGGAATCTCCGTGTGCGTGTGGGTGCGTGCATGCGTTGCGTATGTGGGGAGCGGTAGTGTAGCGGTTGGTGCACTCCGCTACCAACCCTGCGACTCGAGTTCGATTCCCGCTCACGACCAACACCAGCGATGAATAATTTTAACTGGTCCTGGGCCAAACGAGTACCTCGTGCGATGTCTACATCTCGCCACTAAGGGAAACAAAGGCGGCCGGGCGTGGTGCTGGCCACCCACCCTCACGTGTGCCACAGTGCCGGCCTTCCTAGGTGCTCCCTAACAGCACTTGCCCCAAACGTATGTTGAGGCTATACGGGGGAGCTTTGTCTTTGTACGTGTGCGTCCATGTGCACACGTGCGAAGCTTCGCAGGGGCATGTTTTTGATTTTCAAAGCCTGCGCGCTTGAGTGGGATTGCTGCTGCTGCTTGCTCCTACTAAGGAGGTGCAGTGGGGAAATTGGGGAGAATTATTTTGCCAAAGCCCTTGTTTCATTGATTGCGCAGAGGTCTAGACAAAGGTCTTCAAGGGGAATGTAGCTTAGCCGTAAAACAAACACACACACGGTCCGGGAGTTGTTCGTATTTCCCCAGTCGTAACTTTCTGTTTACGATTTATTTGCATCTGAACGATGGCAAAAAGAAAATACGCAGTTTGCTTGAGCTAAAAGCAACACAAGTCATTCTTAAAGAACGACGCAGCTAAACTTTATTGGATATTGCAAATCGTGACCCTTTTTTCAGTATTTATGTATTACTCGGCATTGGGTTTTTTTCGTCTTTTTTAGTTGTCAATCAAATCATACACAGGGACCGTATTTTTCAATTTAAAGAAATCTAGCGACGCAATGAGAGTGGCACATGTGGCGGCGGCGGGGTTGGTGGGTGGGGGGGGGGTTATTGCATCCCTTCAAACGGTGCCAAAAAAAATGCCTATAAATGTGCTGCCCTGTAAATCAGGAGCATGGAGCCGGGAGGAGTTTAACTCTTAGACGCCGTCGTTTGAGTGTCGCGCATCAGTGGGCATAGTAAACTAACATTGGCAGCTCAGGGGGGGCGGATATTTTGATTTGTCTCGCACGGTCGCACCTCGAGGCTGTTATTATATCAATAAGTATCACGACTTCTCTTGCCCTAATCACATCGTCGTTACGCTCGCGTTCTCGAACATTTAACGCTGTCGGGGCGTGCCGTCTTCGCATAATAAGTTGTTGTTGTTGTTGTGTTTGCACTGTTGTTGAAAACCATTCTCATGGTGGTTGTCTAGGGGGCCCCAACTCGTAGCTTTGGCCACCAGAGTTGGGGGGGGGGGGGGGGTGGCAAGGCACCCCCGTTCCGCCACGCCAAGTTACGCGACTGCTAAGCACATACACAAGTATCGTACGAAGGTCATTAATTGTAGCTTCCAACAGAAGATTGGAGCGGTTGGGTTTTGCGAGCGCCTATTAGGGGCCGGCGCCAGCGGACAACGGGAGAGGTGTGGCCAGCCCCACGCACGGCCGCCTTTGTTTCCCCCGGTGCTGACGCCTTTGCCGAAATTGGCACCAGGTGCCGATTTAAGGGCGGCTTGTCCCAGGGGAGGCCCAGCTCGGGGTTTTATATCTCCCGTAGCGGACGCTGGCCACGGCTGGTAATGATCAAACTGACGTTAGATCACGTGAAAATATGAATGTGTCGTTAAAGCCGCCACCACCCGACACAGCCAACTAGTGAGGCTTGTCACGTAAACAGAGCGTGCCAATTCGTTGCTAGTACAGCACACCGGTGTGTTGGAGAACAAATCCACAACATTTACAACATTTACATTGGATTTGCTCTCCGACACACCGGTATGATGTACTAGCAACGAATTGGCATGTTCAGTTTACGTTAAAAACTTCACTAGTTAGCTGTGTCAGGTGGTGGAGGGTTTAACGACACATTCATACGTACACAATCTAACCCAAAAAAGCCTGTATTATGGATTATATTGGTCGCGAAAGCCTTCTACTCCGTGTTAAACCAATCGAACTCAGGTTTGCCGGGTCTGTAGCTCCGTGCAGGGCAAGGGCCACCAACTCCGCACCACGACGTTCGCAATCGAACTCGGGTCGCTGTGTACGCGGTGGCAGTGTCGGACGGGGTAAGCCCGGGATCGGGGAACGCACGCAGGTGAATCAACGACATCATCCAAACTGCGAAGAAACGTGAGCGGGCTTGGGCAGGGCGCGTGACGGGCAGAGGGGGGGCGATGGCCGACGGTCGAAAGCAACGACAACGAAGTGACGGCCAAGGAATGGAGCGCATCGAAAAGGGATGATATGGAGCGATGAAATCAGCCCGCGCGCGGTTGCTGGGTGGATTATCACATCACAGTGGATTGACGATGGCTGAGTGATGATGATGAATGACTACGATCAACGATAACGACGGTGACCGTACATCGTCTTGCCGGCTGCGTGGGCGGCATGTGGAACTTGATGAAGTTATTCTGACAATGCCTGACCTCTCCTTTTACCCCCTCCCCCCACCACCCTGTGCCCCCTCCTCCATCCCCGACTTTCAGGGTTCACCTGGCCGCCGCGGTGACCCAGGCCCCGTTGGTCCCGAAGGAAGAAAGGCATGTTGGTAATTTACATTGGCTTCATTTCTGTACAACGATGACGGGGCGTAAATTATCGAGTCGAACCCACGCGGGTCCGAGTGCGGTGCAGCTGTCGCGTGTAGCGGGCGCCCTCGGTTGGGGTAGGTTCATGGGCGGAGTGAAGCTATTTGCTGAACTCGAATTCCCGCCCGCCATGTCGAGTTTACTTTTGAGTGGAAGCAGAAGGGGAAAAAGAGAAAGGGGAGGAAAAAAGCAACGCGAAATGAACATAAATTGGCGGGCTCGTTAGCTAGCACGTGCGTTGCTGCGTCAGCGTTTCCCGGGACAATCAGGAAATTTAAACAAACCTTATACGTGTTGTAATAAAAAGTTCGGTTTTTTTCGACCGTAGGATCACCCCTGCGAAAATAAAGAACATGAATGGGGCCGTATTAAAATCGAACGAAAGAAAATGCTTGGCGTGCTTGAAACAAAATAGGCTTAGGCTTCATTGATAATTTAAAAAATAAAACAATTTTAATGCTTTGCCTTTTTCACACTCGCGTTTCAAATGTGCCATTGATGCGATTTTCCTAGACCAGAGAATCCATCCGGAACTGTCGCAATTTGAATGCGACGACTTTTTGGTGGAGTCATTGGTGACTGGGGTGAGAAGATCTCATCCCTGTGCTCGGTCGACTGAACTCTTCATTCAAACACAGAGGCTCCACACCCACGATAATAAGTACAATAACCAACTCACGCTTATTTCACAAATCGAAAGCAGTTTTCCTGGCACGGAGCCGGAGCCGCGAATGACATCACGGCATATTGAACATCTGCGGTGCAGGTCGACCCGCTGAACCACTGCAACGAGAAGCACCGGTTCAGGCTTTGCCCTCCACCACCCAACCACTTTACCGAATTCATGAGAGACGCATTGCACGATAGCAAAGGGCTTTCACTTTTGCTCGATGATGCATAAATTCGTCGATACGAATTGGTGCCCACTCTCAGGACACGTGCATTGCTTCAGGAGGGCGGGAACACCGATAACCAGGGCGGTTGCTGGATTCGTACCGCTCCTCGGCCCTCCGTTGTTGCTGGAGGGCGACTGCCTCCGACTGACCAAGCGGCGTCCTTCACGAGCCTCCTCCTCCGCAGACCCACAAAGATAAAGATCCCCCGTATAGCCTTAACAGACTGTAGGGGCAAGTGCTGTTAGCGAGCACCTATGAAGGTCGGCACTGCACACGAGGGGGTGGGTGGCCAACACCACACCAGTCCGCCTTTGTCATCCCCAGTGGCGATGTGTTTACACATCGCACCAGGTACTAATTTGAGGCTGAGTCGACCTAGGGGAGGCCCAGGACCGGTTCAGATAATCGTCACCGATGTTGGCCGTGAGCGGGAATCGAACCCGGGTCGCCAGGTTTGTAGCGCAGCGCGTTAACCGCTACACTACCGCTCCCCCTACGCAGACCCACACACACGCGCACACAGACACACGCGCGCGCAGACACTGCAGACTCAGAAATTGGCCTGCGCGGAATCACTTCGTCATGCGCGAGATCCTTGACCCCGCGCGGTGCACAGATGCGTCGCCCCAGCAGCGAGACATGCTCGTTCGCTCGCTCGCTTGCTCGCGCGTCTTGAGACGCGTCCAGGGTTCACTTCTTTTGTTCAGCCTCCCGGGGGGGCTTGGCTGTCCTCCTCGGCTGATGAATTGCGACAGGAAAGAGTGACTTAGAAAAGCCCTCAATCTCGTTGATTCTGGGGGTTTTTTCTCCTTTATTCTGGTGGTCGTCCCAAGACTGGTGCCGAATCGGCGAGAAGATTGTTCGCCAGTGGAACGAGAATTCACGTGGCATGAAGCGTCCCCGGCCTCATTCATATTTGAATGCTTTGAAACTAAAACGATAAAAAAAAAAAATTCCCACAGGTAAGGCCCCTTGAGTTTTAAACATCGCTATTTTTTTCAGAAGCGACCTTGCCGGTCACAAATGATAGCTCAACGAGGTGGCCTCTCATTGTGTGGAAATTTATAGCAGACAAATAGTCGAAACGCGTGACGTTGATTCTAAATGTGGAGGGGAGAAAACCTGGGGACCCGGAGAAAAATCCACGCAACCACGGGGAGAGAGACACGGAAACTCCAAATAACCAGCAGACGTCAGGGTCGGGATCAAGCCCACGACCTCCTGTATACCAGGCGAGGTAGTTAACATCTTTCCACCACAGCACCCTTAGTCATAATTGCAGGTGACCCTGGTAACTTAAATCACTTTTGTTTTGTTCCCCGTTAAGGTGAACTTCATTTATGTCATTGAATGTAAACACTATTAATTATTATACTGTATCATCTGTTGTTGCGAGTGTAATATTTTGTTTTATTTTGGAGTGATACTTATAATTTAAATTAGGAGCTCTCTGTCAATTTCCCTGGCTGGATGAAGGCCTCTCCACACCATGTCGGTCATGGAGGCTGTTTGACCATACTTCACCACGCATGGTCAGTGCGGGTTGTTCGAAGTGTGGGCCAGTTAAGTTGAAGAACAATTCAATAAAGAACCCCGAGTCAGGTGACACATTTTATTCTGAACTTACACGGCCCCTCACCTGAAAATCTCTTGACGCAGTTTGCAGCGAAATGGCGTCGCATCTCAAGCGCTAAGTGTGCCCGTGAGAATTGGTCCTCAGCTTTACCCGCGGCGACCTGAACAATGCAACCGTCGGCGCGCCGATTTCATTTGCGTTGCCTATGTCTGGCGGTGGAGGGTCTCACGACAAAAACAAATACAGGTGGTATAATCACGTGTGTAAAGGACTTCCAGCCACGGTCAGTCTCGAACATCGTCTTCGTGACGTATTGCGAACAGCGTGTCGGCGTGCCAGGGGATCGCTCCGTGGAGGCACCACCCTGACCCCCCCCCCCTTCTTCTATCCCTCCTCGTCTTCTCTCTTCCCCATCCTTTCCCGAACTTTCCACGACTTTTCCATGATCACCAAATCCTATTTCAACGACTCTCTGCCTTCAAATCAGATTGGATGCCCCCAATGTCAACTCCTCCCCCCCCCCCCACCTGTGACAATTCCTCGCCAATGAGAGTCGAGCGCGCCATTCAAACTCGCAAGCCGGTGGCGTGCGGTGTGGTGGGGTAGAGTTGTGGGTATTCCTACCTCTCCCAAGAGGTCTGGCCGGCGTCGGAGATCAGGCTAGATTTCCCCTCGGGAAGGGCTCTCTCTAGAGAGCTCCCTCCAGTAAAGGCCCTTCCTGCAGCAGTGGAGTGAGCAGGTGATTTGAGGGATGCGCCTTTTATCTGACTGTGGTCCTCCCTCACTGTGGGCCTGGAGGTCATGGGGGGTGCTGACAGGAGTGCGTGCACACGTGGGGCCTTGGCAGCTTGGCAGCTTCCAAACAAAGTCGGCTCTTGAAACGTACGCCCGCGAGGATGGGAGGCAGTGACAAATGAGGCTTCATCGCGAGATCGCGACTCCCAAGTTTAATGCTTCCATGCCATATTCTTTTTTCACGAAATTCTCCCAGAGCCGTAACATTTTGTTCCCGTAAAAAATTATTCCCTTTTTTTAAGCAGTTTTTTTTTTTTAACTCGTTATGCGTGCGCGTGTTTTCTGTTTTGTTGTGTTATCGCTGACCACAGGGAGAGCGTGGCACCAAGGGCTCTCAAGGTCTGCTAGGCCCCAGGGGACAGGAGGTAAACCGTACGGGATGTCTGTACACAACTGCTGCTTGCGAACTCATGCTGCATTTCCACAGGCCTTCAGACACCAGGCCCAGGTGCCGATAGTATAACGGGGCCTGCACCGCTCGCTTCTTGCCCCAGTGCTTTGTGGGCACGCAGCTTTGTATGCATGTATGTAGAACATATTTCACACCGTGCGTAGCCAACCGTGCTAATCAGAGGTGCGGGGAAGAAAAATCTCTGTGGATACGGCCCCAACATTCTGACCCTCCCCATGCTCCTCTTCACAGCCAGAGAGGGAAGTGATCATTAGTTGTTTTTTGGCTTGATTTATTAACTTACGCTATCCCAAGGTTCCGTGCCTTTTTTATTGTTTCACCCCCCTGCCCCACCACCCCGGTTTTAAACGGAATAAAACACCACCCTCGAGTTAAACCGCGCGAGAGATGTCGCATGACGACCTCCCCCGCCCCGCTCTGTCCACTTCGACCCCGCGCGACCTGCGGCCTCGACCGCGGCGGTCCGAAACGAGCGCAGGTAGGCTCGGGGCGGAAAGAGATCCGCCCGGTTCCCCTTCTTGGCGAAGCGAAGCGCACACGGGCCCCCGGTTGGAGCGGGCCACGGCGCTCGGCCATGGCCCGCTTGGCCCAGCGACGACGCAGTGGCACTTCGGGCTGAGCTCCGCTTGACCAGGGTCAAACGCCACGGTGGCTATATGCTCTTAGTTCTTTCGGTAAAGTCACGTAGGTAAAAATCACGACGTTTCGGAGGCAACACAAGTCTCCGTCATCAGGTGGGACCGTCACAGCCAGATTTGCTGCATCAAGTGAGGCAGGGATTCAAGATGCAAGCTCTTAAATACAAGTTAAGGGGGAGGAGAGGAGGGGGGAGCTTATCAGAATGTGGTAGCCAATGAATGGAACGTATTGGCTGGGGAATGTTAGCTACCCTCACCATGGTATGCAGGAGGTCGTGGGTTCGATCCCGAACCTGACGCCTGCTGTACATTTGGAGTTTGCATGTATCTTTCCTCATATTTTCGCGTGGACTTTTCTCCGGGTCCTCCGGTTTTTCCCCTCCACATTTAGAATCGACGTACGTTTCGAGTATTTGGCTGCTATACATTTTCCACGTGATAAGCCACTTCGTTGCGCTATCATTTGTGGCCAGGTCGCTTCTGAAAAAGATTTACCACATAGCTCAGTGGGCCTTACATGGTGTAAGAGTAAAACAATATATATATTATATTCTGTGCCAGGCTGGTCTGCTTTTCATCGGTTGTGGAAACGCGGCATCATACACCTCCCGCTTACACCCAGCGCCTTAACCGAGGCGTGCACACGCTGCTTTTAAGCCAAGGAGCAGCTGAAAAGCAAGAGCGCATATGAACGCGTATGGTATGTTCGTAAATCATCAGTAGGCACTTCGAGACAGGAAGCAAATCAAAACCCATGGTGGCCATGGATCTCTGGTTGAGCTATCCATGACCAAAACACCACATAGCCAGAAACGTTTCACTGGGGTTAGATGTTGACAAACTCTGGTCCCACTGCTGTAACTTTTTTGCCGTGAGTTTTGGGAATAATTTTGTAAGAAAGATTTAAAAATAAAGATAAAAACGTGTCGTTGACAAATGGGGACTTTGGCATGGACTTAAAATTGCTGGAAATAAATTGACGCTTTTTCGTGTTGACATTCGCAAAGTTCATTCGCGTCGTCGCGTCAGACCATCGCTGTGATCTGTATTTTGCTTCGCCAGGCTCACGATGGCTTTGTTCTTGTTCTGAATCTGTGACAGGGTCAGCCGGGCTCCGACGGGACGAATGGATCTCCTGGCATCCCTGGTGCCAAGGTAAATGAACATTCACAGGGCAGGCCGTATTAAATTGTCGGTGTCTTCTTTAATATATTTTTCTTTCAGTAATGAAGTGGTGTTTTGATGTTTTTCCCCTTACCCTGAAGCATTCCCAATTGTGCCGAGGTTAAAACATCCCACTGTGGAAATCCCAACAGAACACCACAACCCAATGGGTCATAGGATGATTGCTGTTTCACAAGACATCTCCGGACACAACAAAAAAAGCCTTTAAACAGTCGGGGGTTCGCACTCTTCCAGTACACTCTGCTATGAGATCATTTTCATTGCATGACAGCCAAACTCAGCTGAATTGTAGCCAAGCC
Source organism: Entosphenus tridentatus (assembly GCA_014621495.2). NCBI lineage: Eukaryota > Metazoa > Chordata > Hyperoartia > Petromyzontiformes > Petromyzontidae > Entosphenus > Entosphenus tridentatus. The sequence goes on from CM025625.2 coordinate 7,966,254, forward strand.
GAGCGCAATTTTACCCACAAGAGGGACACGTCTTGTACGCATGCCCCGCCAAGAGTGTTTGTGGCACGTCCATCAAACTGAAGTGTTTAATTCGCAGGGAGGGCTTGACTTTATCCCAAGGCAAGTGCAAAACCATATTTGATGTGGTGGGATTTTTTGGACCTGTCATTGTTGACCGGGCCAAGACCATCAACTCACTGCACTTGAGAATCCGGTTGAGTCACAGGCGGCTAAAACCTGGTATCGAACCCAGGTTCTCAGCTGCGCTGGCTAGGCCTACCATGGCCTCTGAGCCACTTGGGCACCTCCCCTCATGGCATCTTCATGCCAACAGCAATCCTCTTTCACCGCGAGATAAAACTGATTTTCACTCGGTGTTTTGCGGTTTCCGCCAAAGTGACGGATGTAAATCAGGCGCCCCCGTTAGATTCCTTTGCGTGAATCGTCTTCATCTAAAAACCTCCTCCTCAACCTCATCCATCCCTCCCTTTGTCCTTCTAAATACGCTCAAGTGTATTGTATGCAATTTCCTTGCGCTTTCTCTCGCGAACGATTATGACTCTGGAAAGCGTTTGCAGTGCAAGGGGGATTAGTACCGGGAAGTGGAACAGGCCTGCGCTCGCGCGAGCCGTGGGGGTGATCGCATCGGGGAGTTGAAAACAAAAATGTTCCAGCGTGGCGCAAGCGGTTTAGGCCGTTCGGAGCCCAGCGTTATCCGCTAGGCAGATGCACGGTACCGTCCCGATGTCTTCCCTCCCCCCTCCCACCCCCGCTCCCCATGGCGGAAAATGGACAAGGGGCTGCTGGAAAATGTTGCAATATTTTAATAACAACTAAAAAATATTGACAACAGCAATGGCAACGGGCGCGTTTCTTACGTCAGGTAGACCGTCACGAAAGCACATTTTCTGTGCCTGGCGAGCGTACTTAGTCACATCGGTCGCTTAATTTCCAGGGCAAATCACGATGGGTTCAAAGGAGCCTTAACTTTAAGAGTGTCCTGCGACATCGGCATCTTTGCATGTCGCAAACGATGGGATGAAGCCACAGAAGGTGGAGAAAGCCCGTGCGGAATGGGGGGAGAACATGAAAACTCCACGCAGGAAGGCGCCAGGGATCGAACGCAGGTCCTTCTTTCCCGCGAAGCACGCGAGTGTTACTCATCGCCCACCACCAAGCCCTCCCCCGAGATGTCAGATGTCAAAAAACTTCCATTCCTAAAGTCTAAAGTTTATAGTTGTCCCATTTCCTCGAATAAGCTGAACACACCTCCGGCACGAAGAGCCGTCAACAAAACGGAGCGGAGATCCCCACGCCGCGCGCCGTCAAACGCATTCGTTGTTTCATTTCCCACGAGCCAATTTTGCAACAGGACTTGTTGTGCCCTACATTTCATCTCGACAAACATCCTCGGCTCTTACGCGACGGGTCTCTCGCGCGCAGCTCGTGCAGACGTTACAAGACGTTACGATTTCACGGCCGTTCTTTGCAACAAACAAACCCTGGCTTTGCCCTTCCCCGCCCGTGCCAAACAGTGGTCTGGCACCTAATTGCCGGCGTGCACAACAGCAGTGGCCGGTCATGTTGGACCCAGCGAGAACAATCGGCTGTCGCTTGCCAAAGTTTTGCGTGAACGTCCTCACATTCCCAAAAAACGCAGTTCCTGACTAGCGCAAGCTTCAAGAAAAAAAAAAACGTATGAAAAAAAAATCGGTTGCGTAGCTATAATGAGCGTCGCAATTCTGTTCGGACGCGATTCGAGGAATTGGCACGGTGCGTTTCTGGGATGCGATTCAGGTCGAGGATCTTTTGATTATTTTAACATTTTCTTGGTTCTTTCGGTAAAGTCACGTAGAATGGAAATAATAAAATACTAAAAATAAAACATAAATTTTTTTATTTTATATTTTATTATTTCCATTCTACGTGACTTTACCAGAAGAACCAAGAAGATGAATCCCTGCAGTCACGAAAGCTTAAAATCGATATTTTAACATTGTAGGGGAGGGAGCAGAAGGCAGGGGGGTGAGGGGGTAGCCACCTGAACTCATTACCTACCACAAACAGTTTTTGCGAATTGACGCGAGCTGCCGCAGTGTGGTGGTTAACACACTGAATTCTAGATTTGAAGCTTTCGTGATTGCAAAGATTCATATTCTTAGGTTTTTTCGGTAAAGTCACGTAGGTATAAATAAATAAATATTTATTACATTCTTGAGATAATAATAGAAATAAAATAAAAAAATGCAATTATTTTATTT
>CM025625.2:7968914-7985119 GCA_014621495.2 Entosphenus tridentatus
CTGCTGCATCAAGTAAGAGATGCATCAAGTAAGAGATGCATCAAGTAAGAGATGCAGCAGTCGTGCTGTGACGGTTCCACCTGAAGACGGAAGCTTGTGTTGCCTCCGAAACGTCGTGATTTTTATTTTATTTTTTATTTTACTTTTAAAAATTTAAATGTTTTACCTACGTGACTTTACCGAAAAAACCTAAGAATATAACACACTGAACTTGCAAAGCACAGGTCGCCAGCTCAATGCCACACTTCTAGCAGTTGCATCAGTGGTGCAAGATGTTAACTACCTCACCTTGGATACAGGAAGTCGTGGGTTTGATCCCGACCTTGATTAATGTATATTTGGAATTTAAATGTTCTCCCCGTGGTCGCGTGGATTTTTCTCCAGGTCCCCCGGTATTTCTGTCCAGAATCAAGAGACGTTTAGCGTATTTGTCTGCCATACATTTTCACATGATAAGCCACTTCGTTGAGCTATCATTTGTGGCCAGGTCGCTTCTTAAAACGAGCTCTATCGCTCAGTGGACCTTACCTGATAAAATGTAAAAATCGCCCAAACCACCACCGCAGTCCACCCAGCCATATAAATTGGTTTCACCGCAGTTAGTCCATCGGTAGGTCGCAACGTAGTGGGGTAAAGTGTGGGTACGTCCACCTCGTTCTACTAACACCTGCGGTCAATGTGGAAGAGCAGACCAAAAAAACAACAGCTTCAGAGTTCGCCCTTGTAGAGCCCTATCCATCAGCGGTGCTCTGAGCAAGCAATAGCATGGCTGTGCCTTTACCCTGTGCAAAATAATCGAAAATAATGTTTTACACATACGAACCCATGGGTTAGTGTGCGATTACACTTTCATCGCTCAAGCGAGGCATCTTGTTCCTTGCGGGTAAATCTATGTTTGATTTAATTTGTCCCGGAGGGAACTTTCCCATGGCTCAGCATTGACCACGTGAGTCTCCTTGCCGTGTGATTTAAAACGAATTCCGCGATTTTGAAGTCGATATCGGAAGTAAGGTTGTGCAAGGGTGGCAATGCGCCTCGGTGACGTGCGAGCCTGTCTGGTCTCATTTATCCGTAATGAATGAAATGCGACGGCATAATTAAATCCGGATCACGTGCGGAAGTCATGGTCCCATTACGGATCGCTCGATTCATTACGGAGCTCCCGCACTGATCCCATCAGCTCGTGCGCGATTGCCTCGAGATCTTCGTCCGGAGCTGTGGCAATTTAACAAAAACATCTGAATCAAATACGGTGCCTGAATTAGTTCAGCTTTTTTAAATATAATTCTTAATCGCAAAACACTTGTGAGGTAGCTTTGACCAAATTAAACTGTTCCATGTGGCTTCTGAAAAAAAAAGATATAAAGCGTGAAAAAAAATGTAATTGACATCTGATGTGAAATGTTATTAGTTTACTTTGAACTTGGAGCAGTGGACGTAGTGGCAGACTCAGGGTCTCCTTCGCTCACAATCTGGCCACAGACGTCTTGGACACATTCCCATGTTTCCTAAGATTTAAATATATTTTGTACGAACAACTCCAAATGCCCAGATTTGTGTGAGCCAACGTTTGGAGCGTGGGTGCGTCTTGGCCGTGCCCCTCTTTCCCTAAAGATTCAGCAAATGTCATTTCCCTTCGGGCTTCGGTTCAGTCTCTAAAAATCTCGCCGGAAAAAGTTAGTCGCGCGATGCAGGAGGGCGTCACAAACTTGCGGGCTTCATTGGGTCTCTCTGGACACCACCAAAAATATGTTTAAACATGTTTACGAGACACCTCCGCGTGATATTGTGAGCCCGCGATATTATGAGTCCGCGTTTCTCTCCTTTTAACAAAGCGACGGAAATACTGTTTATGCAGATTACATTCCATCTAAGAACGTGGTTGTCGCACACTTATCAGCAGGCTCAGTACTAAGTCAAGTCGCCATTGGTTGCGTAGATTTGAACATAATCATAGCTCAGCGGGACTCCTCTGATCACACGACGAAGTGTGGAGTGAACATCGCGGATCCTGTCCGAAACGTAACCGTCACACCACGAGGAAGGAAATTGCAGCCGGGATGCAACTCCCAGGCAACTCCGAAAACACTCAACATCGCGAGGCCAAAAATCCTCCTCGATCACTCCAACGACGCCTTATCCGCACGGAGGCAAACTTTTCCCAGCGAGAAGCCGGCATGTGGCAGCCGACCTAACCCTCGTAAATACCTGCCCGCGAATGCTACTTTACGAACGGTGGTTTTCAGGTGGTGAGAACGTCTGGTGCTCTGCACCTCCAACGGAGGCGTCCCGCCTACCCCCCACCCCCACCCCACCCACCCCCCCACCGCGCCTCGCCCGGCCATGTGCTTCGCATTAGACCGCACGGAGCGGGCCCTTGAGTGCGGACCCTGGCGCTGCCTGCACGTGCGGTGTGGTGGCCTCACCGTCCGGGACGTGCAATCGACGGGCTGGGACATTAGCAGCGCTAAAGGTTTCAAGGCCGCCCGCCTTATACGGCGCGGACGGCGCGGCCGCGGCATTGGAAATCGTGAAAGGGTTTCCCTGCAGAATGGACATAGAGCCCCCCCCCCTCCCCCCCCCCCTGAGGAAACTTGGATAATAAATTCCAGGATTTGCATTGTGTTTAGGGGCTGCGTAAAAACCGCACAAAGTCACGTGCCTGTACCCCACCGGTCCTCACTTCTGGGTCAACATGAGCCTGGGCTTGGGGCCAATGATGGTCATAATTGGGTGCCCCGAGGCACTTCGGTCGAAAATGAATTCAACATTTTTTTGGGTTTGGTAAACTGATGGCCAATGGAGGATTGTCCGTGCGCGCGTATTCTGCCGGACCGTCTGTCTCCGATGCGACTCGCGTGTTTCTGGAAAACAATCTGTCTGCCTTTTGAGACCCCTTTCCGCTGTTCAAGTCCAAGTTCGAAAGTTTTCCTACACCTCCCCTGTCCACGACTGTCTCCAGCCACGTGTCTTCTCTCCCCGGCATTACCGTATCATCATCGCCGTACCACCCTTTCTGCCTTTTACCCGCCTGCATCTCTTCCACATTTATCTCATCAATGAAAACTTTCCAACGAAATTCTCATATTTGCCAACCGACCAAAAGATAAGATGTCCCGCTCTATTTGCACAACATCTTGGGGTGTTGTCCTTCGTTTAGGCAACAGGCATCCAAAACGCATTTCAGTACGGAATTGTAGATTGTGACATTGTGAACTGGCTCATGCTGGTCTTGGGGGGGGGGGGGTAAATGCTGTAATGCAGCACGGAGCCAGCACTGCTGAAAGCCTGGATTTGAATCTGGGTTTTCGCTGCCCACGTTTAAAATCTGCTTTTCCAAGCTTCGCAGGTTGATGGTCTCAGACAGTCACTAATGACTGCACCAAATTAACAAGACATTCATTGTTGCTTCAACACACTTCGGATAAATTTGCCAGCTCTGAGACATTAAGCATTTTGCTTTGATTGACAGGTTACACATGCTGTCTGATAGGCATGTAAAATGTGTGCCTCTATCAGAGCTAATGAGGCCTAGTGAAGTGAGTTCATAAGTAGCTAAGCGCATTGCATCTTCCTAGTATGAGCTGATTACTGATCTATCTTCTGACATCTCTGGCTAAGAAAGGTTTTGAGGGTTGATCGCGGTTTGTACTTGCACCGAAAATTCAGGCTCGGGTGATTGTCCGTGCTGAATATTCAGGGTCAGGTGAGCGTTTGTAGGGAAAATTGAGGGTCAGGTGAGCGTTTGTACACAAAATTAAGGGTCAGGTGAGTGTCTGTCTGTTAGAGCTCACCGTAGAACACCCTACACTGCTGCGTGACAGGTACGCAATGTCGTCTACTGCTCACTGCTGTGGTTAACAATGTACATTCCTTCATTGCATTCCACCTCCGATTAGCACGGTTGGCTACGTACGGTGCGAAAGAAGTTCATCATACGACACCAGTACCACGATTGTAATATATACACACTAGCTGTACTACCCGGCTTTGCCCGGGACTTGGATCCACCACGCCCGGCCGCCTTTGTCTCCCCAGTGGCGATGTTCACACACCACAGCAGTTACTCGTTTTGAGGCTGAGTCGACCTAGGGGAGGCCCAGGACCGGTTTAAATAATCGTCATCGGTGGTGGCCGTGAGCGGGAATCGAACTCGGGTCGCCGGGTTCGTAGCGCAGCGCGCTACCCTCTCCACTACAATGCGATTTGACGTCACAACTCACTTGCCGTGCAAAAAATAAATGCATTATTGAGCTTCCTCCCCCCCCCAAAAAAAAAAGAAAAGTGTATTTTTATATTTTGTGCATGGTGTACAGTCTGGAAAGTACCCACATGGCAAATTTCCAGTTTGTTGCGCGTCGGGAAGTACGCTAAACATCTGAACAGACACACATAATCACAACTTTGCCTTCTATATATATGGAGATGTATACAGTATATAACCGGGGGGGAAAGAGTCAATATCCCACAGATGTACTTCATCGCCCTGCGTCCCTCCTCCGCTGCTCACGTGTCGCGCAACCAGATTCGCGAGACCAATGCTACATAACGGAATCGGCGTTCTTGTCTCCGAATGTGTGTTAATGGGAAGCATTACGTCACTCACGTTGCAATCCCTGCGAGACTGGAACGGAAGTCGCACATCCATGCACCCTCCACATTGTGTCGTAGCAGTTAGCGAGACCGCACTGTGAACCAGGCGACCCCAGTTCGATTCACCCTCACAGGCAGCATTGCTGATGGATGTCTCTAACAGGTCCTGGGCCTCCATTAGGTCGACTCGGCCTTAAATGGGTACCTGGTGCAATGTGTGTACACATCGCCACTGGGGAGGCAAAGGTGGCCCGGGCGTCGTGCTGGCCACCCAGACCCTCGTGTGCCACCGTGCCGGCCTTAATAGGTGCTCGCTAACAGCACTTGCCGCAGCAGTCTCTTACGGGCTTTATAGGGGATCTTTGTTTTTTTTTGTGTTCCACATGCCGTGATGGATTTACTGTGAGAGGCAAAATACAAACTGTGCAGACCCTTTCGATTAAATAGTTTCTGCAAAATCGCATTTGAGGGCGTCAGCTGCCTCTGGGAAGGCAGTAACTTTTCTCACATTTGCGGTCGTAAAAAAATATGTATGTATGGAACAAGTTATTTAGGACAGCCCAACATGAATGGTCTACGATGTTACGATGATAGCAATGATGGCGAGGATGATCATGATAATATTGAGAATCCCTTCGTATTTAATTTGCTGTTAACCCTCAGAGCTGCGACTCGTAGTGGAGCGGTGGTGCAGTGGTTAGCACACTGCGCCGTTAAGTCGGTGACCTCAATTATATTTTTGGCCACGGCCGACATCATTTGGCAAGCTATGTCATCAACCCTCCCTGACCAGCATGGTGAAGTATGGTCAAATAACCGTTAAAAAGTGTGTGCTTAGGAACTTCATCCAGCAGTAGATTAACAAACGGCTGTAAATAATTATTGATCAAATATATATTATAATCAGTTGGTGGAACCAGCGGTTTTATGAGTCCAGTGACTTGGAGTTGAATTCCTGGCCACAGTTAAAAGCAGTGACAACTGATATCTGAAACTTGGGCTCGCCGCTTACAAGCGTGGGGAAGTATGGTCAAACAACCACCACGGCATAGACGCAGCATTGGAAGGCACTCATCTAGCAGTGGATTTAATGACCGTGAATTAAAGTAAAAAATATTTTCTGACAACGGCAGAAGGGTCAGGGTTGGGGAGGGGGGTAAGGTGCATTTCGTGGAGCAGCATGATCAACAATAGAACAAATGCACGCATTGGAAAAGAAGTATGAAATTAATCGAAATATCCCTGAAATTCCATGACGTACGAATGCAAATACACGTGATTCCCCACTCAAATAAGCATCTTAGCGCTGCTCAACTCCTGTTTACTGCCCTGAGCCAGCGGTGGGAATTCCACGTTCCTATGGCAGCAGCGAGTCTGCCCATAGGACAACTGCTATTGACTTCCCCCGCTAGGTGGCACTCATTTTATCGACCCTTGCAGGGATGATGAGCCGAGTGAACCCCCCAAACGAGAATTGAACTCACGACTCTCCGATTGCGAGCCGCCCGTTCTACCGCTGAGCCACTTGGCCGCTTCATGCAAAGGTTCCAAAGACAATGATCCCCCCTATAGCCTTAACAGAATTTGTGATGTTAGCGAGCACCTACGAAGGCTGGCACGGCGTTACGAGGGGGTTGGTGGGCAGCACCACGCCCAGCCGCCTTCGTCTCCCGAGTTGGCAATATTTACACATCGCACCAGCTACTCTCATTCGAGGCCGACGCGACCTAGGGGAGGCACACGAACCGGTTTAGATAATCGTGACTCGTTGTCCGTAGCCATGGGCCGGGATTCAAACTCTGGGAGTGGCGGCGCACGCACAAAGTCCAACAATGGAGATGATTGCATCCCTTGAGCGCAATTGCACCGTGTCAATGGCGTTCAATGCCAACACTTAATGCTTTGCTGCCTTTCTTTAAAATGTTTAGCCAAGGGCAAGACGACACTTTTGGAAATATATAAAATAAATATGTATAATGCGGGGGGCAGCCGGGGGGGGGGGGGTTACATTTAAAAGTGAACAAATAAATAACTTTTCCCATCGCGCGATGATTCACACCGCAAGATAAATGGGAACATGTAAAACTGAGACGCCTCCTATTCATTAAAATGTCAGAGTTTGAAAAACGTCGAATCGCACAAAAGATGTGTACTTTTTAGGCTGATTCATATAAAAGGACGAATGTGTAAAGTTTTTTTTTCGGTGGGGGGATAAAGCGTGCATGCTTTGTGTCCTGAAATGCATGCTTTTTATTTCGTATTTGGCTCAAAAAATGCCTACCGAAGAAAAATGAGACCTTGACGTTTTTTGAGACACGGTCTGAGTATGAAACAGATGAATGACACTGAAAGCCTTCTTTGCTAATGCCATGCAAGCATTATCAAAAAAAGATTAGGAAAAAGTATCCCCCCCCCCCCCCCCGGTCATTTTTGGGCGGTTGTCTGGATAAATAGATAATAGATTTCATTCAGACCGTCTTGTTTAATGCGATCCCAGTTGACAGCAAGGGGACATTTTGATCTCATGAATGTCTTCTTGTTAAAGGCTTGTTACGTGATGCTGAGACAATGGTTCTCACAAATAGACAAAGGCATTTCTGGGTTCATTTCAAATTATCGTCGCCACCCCCCCCCCCCCACCAATGTGGTGACTATTACTAAACGATGTTTTATTTTACTAGGTAAGGCCCACTGAGCCATGCAGCTCCTTTTCAGAAGCGGCCTGGCTATCGCAAAGGATAGCTCAACAAAGTGGCTTATCACGTGGAAATTTATAGCAGCCGAATACTCTAAACGCACGATTCTAAACGTGAAAGGAAAAATATCCACGCGACAATGCAGAGAGCATGCAAACTCCACATATACAGGTATTTCCAGGGTCTCGATCGAAGCCACAACCTCCTGCATACCAGGCGAGGGAGTCGACATCTCGCCAGCGTGGCGGCTAATGGGACAGCGGCATCTCTTGCTCCTATAATCAGCGATTGCCGTGTTCACGTTTCCTTCGTCCTGAACGTTTTTCAAAACGCGCCGTTGGCGTTTGTTGTCACGAGGCGACGAAGGTAGCCCCCCCCTCCCCCCCACTAAGAGAGATGTCTCACGGGGTGGGGGGCTACTGAAGAATCCTTGCATCGTGGGCCTCATCTGGGGGACACTCGGCCCTGAAGTGAGTGGCTGTGACGAACTACCGTGGGGATGCTGCACAACGACGGTTGACAAAGTAAACGAACTGAAAAAATATCAGCGCACTTGTCAACAACACTGACTTCAAAGAGAGATACTTTTTTTTTTAAATCCTTTATATTAAGTTCACTTGCTTGCTTACGGCCGTGCAAATCTTTCGGTCGTTTTTTAACCCACTTCCCGTGATCCAATCGAGCTGACATTTTCCACACAGACTCGTTGTGCGTGACAATTAACGTTCGTGAAATTTTTTTCCAAAATTTTACACTTTTTAGGACCAAAAATTTATATTTAATTACCAATTGCTTAATGGTGGCAGGCAATCATCTGACCCATAGGTGGCAGCCATCTCAAGCCAGAGGACGAGAGGACTTTAGCCACCACGCATATAAAGGATTTATAGTGAAAAACTTTGTTTTTACGGGTTATCTTATTTATAATTGGCGACGTTTCAGCCAATGACCCGTCTTCACAGCACGCACTACTCGTTGTTGACGAGTGCGTTGGGGGTTTTGTTGTTGTTGATTTGTTCAGCGAGCACCTGGTGCTCTGCTGCGAACATCGGCACTGGGGAGACAAAGGCGGCCCACTTGTCGGGGTCTCGCCACACCAACCCTCCTGTGCGCAAGGGGCTGGCCCTGAACAGGCGCCCCCTAACGACCACTTGCGCCGACTCTCGATCAAGCTCATCAGGGGGAACCCGCGTGTGTGTTCTGTTGCAGTGGGGAGCGGTGGTGCAGCGGTTAGCGCGCTGCGCTATGAACCCGGCGACTCGAGTTCGATTCCCGCTCACGGCCAACACTGGTGACGATTATCTGAACCGGTCCTGTGCCTCAAATGAGTACCTGGTGTGGTGTGTAATAAACATCGCCACTGATGAAACAAAAAGCGGTCGGGCGTGGTGCTGGCCACCCAACCCCTCGTGTGCCATGCCGGCCTTAATAGGTTCCCGCTAACAGCGCTTGCCTCAGCAGTCTGTTAAAGCTATACGGGGGATCTTTGTCTCTGTCTTTTGTCTTTGTTTGCAGGGTGAGCCTGGAAAGACTGGAATTCCAGGGATGGATGGGGAGAGGGGCGGACCGGTAAGTGCGCGCACACGCGTCACCAAAGAGCAACACGACTGGCCCCCCAGATGTAGCGCGTTCGCCGCTTGCTACGAGGCAATCGCGGTTCGAATCCCGCAGGCCACCCTGGTTAATGCTGCGCTGCGCGCGTGTGTGTGTATCGACCGTGAGAATACAGCGCACCGCCTGCTTCACAGTGTCCACTGAGATCCCGTGATGTCCTGAGCGAAAGAGTAGGCCATTGATTGTGCGCCGGCTTCAGGGTGCACATTTTATTTAAAAAATATTTTATAAAATCACGCAAAAAATGACTCGTTTGAAATATGCAGTGGATTGAAATCGCCGTGCCTCGACTGCAAAAAAAAAACTTGTCATGACCCTTCCTGAAAAAAAGTCAACGTGACTCGGAGTGTGAGGCTTTCCTTGATAAACAAGCAGCACTTAAATGTTGATTTAAAGCTTTCGTGACTGCAGGAATTCATTTTATTGGTTTTTTCGGTAACGTCACCAAGAATAATCAGCACTTAATATAGCAATGTTAACAATAAAAGCCGCCCTACGATTCACGAGCTCGTGGCGACCTACTGCTGTTACCCACGTGTAAACATTCGCGCCAGAGGAGTTATGTCATCTGCGGCCCAAAGAGCTGGAACACCGCGACCGGCTCATGTTCGGGATCCATCCCTGAGTCTGAGTCAGTTCTGAAACAGACTCACAACGTTGCTGCTGCTGCTGCTGTTGTTGTTGTTTCAGAGAGCACACTTCAACGTGTGATCAATGCGCATCCGTAATGGACTCGACCCATGAGAGTGTGCAATAACAAATGTTCTTACTACTTACTCGCTACCCATTCAGAGTTTGGCGTCTGTGTTCAAGTGACGGCACGAATTCATTTGCACCGAGGTCTGGTTACACGTTATCGCACAGAGTTGAGTCTCTCAAACGTGGTCCGTTCAAGCGACGTCCCATCGCCCCCCTCACCGTGTTCTCTTTTAAAACATTGGGGGAGGGGGGGGGTGTTTGTTTACCAGGCAAGGCTCTAATGAAGCCACGTAGCTCTCTTTTTTATTCTTCCAGAAGCGACCTGGTCATCGACGAAGCGGCCTCATCGCCATGATCGTCACCACGTGGACGTTTACAGCGGCCGTGAAAAATCACGATCTGCCGGCTCTCTCGTTTGTGGCCGAGTGCGGCTCTGAAATCCGACGCTCTGAGTGCCTGGGTCGGCAACGCGGGTTTCTCTCTCCCTCCCTCCAAATCTCAAGCGTGCGGAGAGTTGACGGATGGGATTGCGCATCACGGCGCCCGTCGCGTGCGCATTTGACGTTGTCTCTTGATTCGCCTGCTTCCCCGGGGCGCTTTAGAGAGGGTGAAACGTTGTGGTTTGATTTGACAGGCGGGACCAGCATGCGCTCTTTGTATGCATGCACGTATGTTGAACTTCTTTCGCATCGTACGTAGCCAACCGCGCTAATCGAAGGCGCAGGGCTTATACAACGTGGGCCAGCCAGAGTGGGCAAGGGACATGTCGATGTTGGAATCAGTGGTAGTTCTGGGATGTCGCCTCTTCTGGAGATATTCACTAACACAGCGCATGGTGCAAAATGGGCAACGCTCCGTTTGTTCGATGTGCAGGACCTCTACTTATTCTCTGCGACATCAATGATCTTTGATTTAAAGCTTTCGTGACTGCAGGGATTCATATTCTTGGTTCTTTCGATAAAGTCACGTAGAAGGGAAATAATAAAATAATATAAATATAAAACAATAAAATTCTCATGACGTTTCAACTGCAACACAAGCAATCATCATCAGCTGTGGATTTCACACCTGTGGATTTCACACCTGATGATGATTACTTGTGTTGCAGTCGAAACGTCGTGAGAATTGTATTGTTTTATATGTTTATTATTGTATTATTTCCCTTCTACGTGACTTTACCGAAAGAACCAAGAATATCAATGATCTTGTTGTTATTGACGTGTCCACGCAGCGCCACGGATCTCGCGTGTAAAATAGCCGGGCAGCTGGCGACACGGCATCGTCGTCCGTGTAGCAAATCGGTGAAACAACTCAAACGTGAGATTTCCTGGTGGGCGTTTTATTTTCTCATGACACAATGCGGACAGCACAATTGGAATGTAATAAAAACAAACACGCAGTCCATGGAATTATTTAACAAAAATAACAAAAAGACCCCACGGCTCACACTGCCAATTCAGAGGCTCGAGCTCGAAGCTTCGTCTGATTTTCTGACGGGGTTTTTTGTTTCGTTGCGAGTAATGGATTTGATCTTCTTGGTTCTTTCGGTAAAGTCACGTAGAAGGAAAATAATAAAATAATAAAGTTAAACATAATAAAATACAATTCTCACGACGTTTCGGCCACAACGCAAGCAGCCGTCCTCAGGTGAAGAACAGGTCTGTCGGAAAGACAGCGTCTGAATGGGCACCACCAGGCTTGGCAGCGTATACTTAAGCTGGGTTGGAGGGGAGAAGGGGCGCCTTGACAAAGGAATTTGCATATCAAGAGGATATGGGATATTAAATATACGCTGCCAAGCCTGGTGGTGCCCATTCAGACGCTGTCTTTCCGACAGACCTGTTCTTCACCTGAGGACGGCTGCTTGCGTTGTGGCCGAAACGTCGTGAGAATTGTATTTTATTACGTTTTATTATTTTATTTTATTATTTCCCTTCTACGTGACTTTACCGAAAGAACCAAGAAGATGAATCCCTGCAGTCACGAAAGCTTTAAATCGAAATTTAGTGAATTTGAATTTGGCGGTTTCTCAAATGTCGATCCCCTACCCTCGCAGAGCCATCGGGAAGGGAGGCCGCGTTAACGCCTCGGGCTCAGGTGCCTTTTGTCTCCGTCTCTGCGTCGAGTGATGGGGGGGGGGGCTTCATGAAAGTGCGATTTTTTGTTCCCGACGGAAAGGTTAAGTGGATACATACCTTCCGTTCCGTAAGGGCACACAGTTCGTGTGCGAGCTGACGGAATGAACAACAAAAAATCCCACCTCACTGCGCGTGCATAAGCTGGCGGGCGTCGTTTGCGCTTTCGTGGTCAGATTGCTGATCGGCAGCGGACCTCTTTCGACTCGATCACTGGGCAGCTGTCCATGTGGTCACGTGTCCGTCAGTCCGTGTGTCTGTGTGGTCACGTGTCCGTCAGTCCGTGTGTCTGTGTGGTCACGTGTCCGTCAGTCCGTGTGTCCGTGTGGTCACGTGTCCGTCAGTCCGTGTGTCTGTGTGGTCACGTGTCCGTCAGTCCGTCGGCCCCTTTGTCGTCTTTGTGTGTCTGTCAGGCTGTCCATGAAGCTCTGCGTCTGTGTGTCTGGACTTCCTGTTACCCCCCGATTACGCGTTTTGAAGATTTAAAAGTGTATTTTTAACACGTAGGCTTTCGCGACAAAGATTATTCATAATAGAAAGGTATTTTGGGTTTGATCGCGTAAGTCTAAATGTGTCGTAACCCTCCACCACCCGACGCATCCAGTAATGTTTGTTACGTAAACAAAACGCGTCAATCAGTTGGATGTAATTACCAGCGAAACGTCGAACTACTCAAATGGTAAATGTTGTGGATTTACTCTCCAACACACCGGTGGGCTGAACTAGTAAACTAATTGGTGCGTTGTGTCTTTGCGTGACAAACCTTACTGGCTGTGTCGTGTGCTGGAGGGTTACGACACATTTATACCTACGCGTTCTAACCCAAAATACCTTTCTATTATGAAAAGTGTCTTTAATTTACCTTTTATTTACCTACAAAAGCCTCAGCGAGTGTCACGACTCTTCGTCGGAAGGGCCCTGCTACATTGCGGGACATTTGGGCGAATCTCATTATTTGAACGTGTTGTATTTTTTTTGGCCTCACCAATGGGGAACTGGGCCAACATTCCAAACGCATTTTCTAAAGAGATTCGCGTTGATTCTGCGCGTCGAACACGGCAGCGCGGTCCGCGCGAGGCGTTGCGTGGATTCCCGGCCGTCGCGAAAAGAAAACGGAGCCCGATTGATGATGGTTGCATCGTGTTGCAATCGAAACGTCGAATTCTATTATTGTTTAATTTCGTTCTCCGTGACTTTACCGAAAGAACCAAAGAGTAATTCCCGCAATCACGAAAGCTTCCAATCTAGTTCGATTGCTTTTGTTGCGAACGCTGCGGGCTCCGTGCGAAAGCAAAAAAAAAACTCAAGTAAATGAAGGCATGCAGAATGAGAAGAAGAAGAAAAAAAATACTTGGTGGGCTTTGGGCCAAGTTAAACCAACAGGAATCTGTCACGCTACGTACCGCGGGCGGGCCCAGCTTGCTCGCTTGCCTCGTTTCGCCGCTTAAACCGCCTCCACGTCGATCACCGCCGTCCATCTCAGCCGTTTTCACTTCGACTCCTCGAACATTCGACCCTTTTAGGTCGATGTCCAGAAATTCATCTAGCCGTGTCTTTAAAGGCGACGCTCTCCGCCAACCCCCCCGCTTATCCACCGCGAAGATTGTGGGCAAATGCACAAACTTTTGCAAATAAAATTAACAAAACAAACTTGGCACGGTAAGCGAATGGGGGGAGGCGGGGGGGGCTTGGCAAGTGTCTCCGAGCCAAGAGTGCTGAGCTCAGCGCTTGCACACGCGCGTACGGACGTGCGTTGATCTTCTTGTCGTGACAGCGCACGCTGCCAACCCGTGCCTCGTCAGCGGTGCGGGCTGAAGCGATTGGAGTCGGCCTCGCTAGCGGTGGCCGGGAACACGCTGGGCTTGGACGAGCAGCGGCGTTGGGAGGCAGCCACTCGATCCACCATCACCCCCCTCGCCCCCCCCGCGGGGACCTATTTCCGCCCACACCACGGGCCCCCCCCCCCTCGCAGCGACGTTTAAATAGACAAGTCAAACAAAGATAACAATGAGTTTGATTTTTTTATTTGAAGCTTTCGTGACTGCAGGGATTCATATTCTTGGTTCTTTCGGTAAAGTCACGTAGAAGGGAAATAATAAAATAATATGAATATAAACATTTTTATTGTTTTATATTTTTATATAGGAAATAATAAAATAATTTAAATATAAACCAATTAAAAAAAATATATTATATTTATATTATATTTTAGCAATATAATATAAATATAAAACAATACAAAATTTTATATTTATATTATTTTATTATTTCCCTTCTACGTGACTTTACCGAAAGAACCAAGAATATAATGAGTTTGATCTTTAACTCGCCGCCGCCGCACGATATATTTCGCCCGCTCTCTAAGAGATTGACTCGGAGACGAGAGGCGGAACCACATTCTCTCCCCCCCCCCACACCCCACCGCACCAAAGCGCTGCAGTCCTCTGTATATGAAGGTGTTGTCGGTCGATCAATGATGAGCCTTTACGTGTGGGAGGAACCCGGAGCACCCAGAGAAAAGCCGCACGTGCGAGGGTGCAACACTGTATCCCATACAGCAGTGGGAGATGATATCAGTCTGCACTTTGCTGTACCGCCTTCTCCTGGCGGTCCGTCTGCTTCGCCTCGACTGTAAGTCTGCCTCATCTCGATTGTCAGTCTGCTTCAACCGCGACTCTCAATCTGCTTCGCCGTGGTGCTGGTGGTGCTGGTGGTGGTGGGGATGCTGCCGCGTCTTCCCGAGCCGAGCGCTTCCTCGTGATTGATGTCGACATTTGATTGATGTCCTCGAGAAGTAGGGCGATGTTGGGGCCGACTGGCTGGCTGGGTTAGCCGGGAGGAATCCGGGACACCCCCTGCAGCTCGCAACTTGTTTGCGTTGCCTTTATGGCTTTAATGTTTATCTTTTGTTTCCCCTTCGCTCGTAACTCAAGTGCTTTGTTTTGTAAAAAAAATATAAATATACATCGATGCGCGTTGCAGAGTGTCGCTAACGCGCCCTGGCACTCGTGTTGGTGGGTTTTGTTTTGTTATCAACAACAACAGCAAACAAAGTCACCCATTTGTTGACGTACGCTTTGTGCCCGTCAGCTCGCAGACTTTAATCGGACACTTCAAAAGCAAAGGAGCTGAACCTTCAATTCTCCGTGGTCCTCGATATCTATTTGAACGCATGGCTGTCAACCCCTTATCAGCGCCCTACCCAATTACCCACCAATTCAGATCTTAGTGGTCACCACGTGCCTCTGAAAATCTCAACGTTCATCCTACAAAGTCCCATCACAAGGGAAAAACACAGAGAAATGTTTGTGCCCGTATTGAAACTGCCGTGTGCTCCGTATGAACCTGCAAACTCAACTTCCCTGCAGAAGAGTACGGGGTAAACCGTCGGATTTGACAGCTACGCGAACTGAAACTTATCCCCGGATAACGAGCTTAAACTTCAGCAACTGAAACTCCAGTTCCTGAACAAGCTCCGCCCAGCACGTGCAACGAAACGTCGGACATTTGCCCGGAGGAGCCACGCCGAGTATCAAGACTCTCTTGCAGGGAAAACTTTCTTGCTCCATCCAAGACGTTGTTGCCAAACCAACTATTGAATGCTTTGGCTTCACGTTGAGCAAAATAGAGAGAAAGTACAAATAAATAGACTCAACGGGCGCACACCATGGGGGTACCGTTCATAATCACACGCGGAGATGTATAATCATGTAGTTGTTGTTGTACTGAACTGCCAATGTGGCCACCTCTCAGATGTGTAGGCGTGTACACACACACACGTGTACACACACACAGGCAGTGCGCCTAAACACGAGCAATATTCCACGAATTGAAACGCACGTTTTTTATATACACAAAGACAAAGATCCACCGTATAGCCTTAACAGACTGTTGGGGCAAGTGCTGTAAGCGAGCACCTATGAAGGCCGGCACGGCACGCGAGGGGGTGGGTGGCCAACACCACGCCCGACCGCCTTTGTCTCCCTAG
The DNA here is from genome assembly GCA_014621495.2 of Entosphenus tridentatus. Lineage (NCBI taxonomy): Eukaryota > Metazoa > Chordata > Hyperoartia > Petromyzontiformes > Petromyzontidae > Entosphenus > Entosphenus tridentatus. The sequence continues at coordinate 7,984,640 of CM025625.2, forward strand.
TGACGATGTTTTACACATCGTACAAGATACTAATTTGAGGCTAAGTCGACCTAGGGGGGCCCCAGGACCGGTTTCAGATAATCGTCACTGATGTTGGCCGTGAGCGGGAATCTAACTCGGGTCGCCAGGTTTGTAGCGCAGGACGTTAACCGCTACACTACCGCTCCCCACGGTTTACACACACACATCACACACACACACATTACACACACGCACATTACACATACACACTACACTACAAACATCACACACATCACACACATCACACACATTACACACACACATCACACACACATCACACACACGCGTGAGCATACAATAAGTTTGATGACGTGGTCCATGTTCAGGACCGGGCCCGGGCCGCGATCGCCTTTCCATGGCCTCAGAAGCTCCCTCGGCCCCAGTTGGCTGCTATCGACGCGCGCTCGACAAACGTGGGGGGGGGGGGGGGGGGGGGGGGGGGGGGGGGGGGGGGGGGGG
>CM025625.2:7989562-7999691 GCA_014621495.2 Entosphenus tridentatus
GTGTGTGTGTGTGATGTGTGTGTGTGTGTGATGTGTGTGTGTGTGTGTGTGATGTGTGTGTGTGTGTAGTGTGTGTGTGTAGTGTGTGTGTGTGATGTGTGTGTGTGTGATGTGTGTGGTTCGCCGGGGTTCGTAGCAGCAGCAGCGTAGCGCTCGCCGTTCCGCCACCGCTTCAACTCCCGACGTGCGCTCAGGGCGCGGTCACACAACGCCGACGGTTCAACACGGAGTGGAGGTGGGGGGGAGGAGGCACTCGCCGCAGCTGTGTGTTGCCAAAAAAGTAGCAGCGGAATAATCGTCGGCGACGTCTCACGAGAGCCTGTCACTCCGACGGCGCGTCATCAGCGCGGCCCAGCACCGACTGCCACTTGCCTGTCACCACCATCACCACCCCTCCGTGCCCACGTGGGGGGAATGGTTGTTTCTCTGGTGCAGCAGCAACGTGTCACAGCAACCCACTCTGCCCTGCCCACCTTTCGCGCCTCGCGGCTTCAAGAGCTCTGGCTGCCGGGCTGTTCTTTGAAGAATTTAATGAGGGCAGATTTGACTCCCAGGGTACCAATGTGGGTTAGCCACCGCTGGTGCTTCTGGGCTCGGAGAAGCCGTTGCTGGAATCTTCCAGCAAGCCTCGTCATGGCTGTCGTAACATATACACGAATTGTGGGTGACTAGTCGTAAATATCAGGTGACGGAATTAATCCCGGTACTTAATATTAGGGAAAAACTGGTTTATTTTATATGCCGCTGTTCATGATAGCACTACTGATTAGTCTTGCTCGAGTGCATAATAATGCAAAATAAATCATTAATCGTTATTATTCATTTTTTATGAGGCCCCATTGCTGTGTCGGCCATGGAGGTTGTCTGACCATACTTCACCGCGCTGGTCAGTGCACGTTGGTGAAAGAGAGGACTGGTACGAGTGCTGATGGATGGTATACCTCCATGCCCACCTGTGCACGCTTGCGCGTTGTGTAACGTCGTGGGTAGGTTGTTGTTGTAGTTTTAGTTCGTCCTTCCACTGCACCTCCGATTAGCACGGTTGGCTACGTACGCTGCACATACATGTCAACTCCTTATCAGTGCCCTACCTTATTACAGACTAATTCAGATCTTATTGGTCACCCCGTGCCCCTTATAAATCTCAACGTTCATCCTACAAAGTCCCATCACAAGGGAGAAACACAAACAAATAGACAATTTTTCGATTTAAAGCTTCTTTCGTGACTGCAGGAATTCATCTTCTTGGTTCTTTCGGTAAAGTCACGTAGAAGGGAAATAATAAAATAATACTAATAAAACATAATAAAATAATTCTCACGACGTTTCGGCCACAACGCAAGCAGCCGTCCTCAGGTGAAGAACAGGTCTGTCGGGAAGACAGCATCTGAATGAAACACCCCAGGCTTGGAGCGTATATTTAAGCTGTGTTGGAGGGGAAAGAGCGCCTTGACAAACGAATTTGCATATCAGGAGGAATTTAGCATATTTATGGGAAATGCAGATATGTGATTAGTACTACTTGTGAAATGCGTAGGAGGTGGGCGGGGGGTTTCAAATTCATACTATGCCCGTGCATTATGCAGGATTAGCAGCATCAAAGGGAGGGGATAGACAATTGTTTTTTGCCCGTATTGAAACGGCTCTACGCCGAATGGACCTGAAAACTCAATTTCCCTGTACGAGAACACGCGTGAACGGTATGGGTTGACAGGTGTAGGTGCGAAATAAGTTCAACCCTCCGTGCGTACGCACAAAGGAGCACGTGTGATCTTGCTTCTTGTGGGCGAATATCGCGGGACCTTGCAAAGTCTCCTAATATATACTTACTCCATGTAGTTGTTTTTAATATATATAATGCGTTCATGATCAGCTTCAGCCATGCTCAAGTCCACCGCTGGAGCGAACGCTCTCCCGCATGCCGCCGTCACGACCCGCGATCTCGCGGTGTAACAATCCGCCCAGCGCCGTGGACGTTCACTGAATTCGCTGCTCCGTCTCCTCCCGCGGACGTGCTCTCGCTCTCTCTCTCTGTCTCTTTCTCTCTCGCGCGTGTTCGACTCTTCGTTTGGCGAGTGAGCTGGAGGCCCACAATTGATTCTGACATCGTTCCAGCCGGCGGGCGCTATCCTGGCGCGGGATTCTAACTCAGGTTGGAACGGCTGCGCCACCGTTTCGACCCCATCCCCCCCCCCTCCCCAAAGAAGCCCATTCATTGAAATGTTTTCTTTTATAACGCGAAACCAAAATTCTGGAACAGAAACATTTAATAAATTTGGGTCGTTTTTCAAACGTGGAATTTACGGTGCTAATACGCCGCCGCTGTAATAGGATAACACGTTTTTATAGAGTCGGTAACAGAGTCGCAAGTGTTTTTGAGCGTTAATTTTCCGTGTTGCTTTAAATTCGACACTCGTATAATTTGCGTCCATTTATCAACGGCAATGCTTTTATTTACATATATGGGTGAGTGGGGTGGGGGGGTACTAACTTGCAAAAATCAACGAGAAGGGGCCCGTATTTAAACCGCCACAGTCTCGAGGGAATGTACAACTGATGCCGACCTCGGCAACACCTAACTACACATTTGGGTCGGGGCGTCGTTCCGCCACCGGGCCCTGGCACAGGGCGCACGGCGAACTCCGCGAGAAGTCGTAAACGGCGCCGGATGAATCTGCATTCCACAAAAAAGCCAATGTGGGTGGCTTTGCTTTTGATTTATAACTTAGGCATGAAGGGCTTATGCTATTAGCCTCGGCAAAACTAAAAAGAAAATCAAAGCGATTTCCTGCTCAAATGAGTAATGAGGTGGTGGTCACCCCCCCCCACCCCCCCATTTACAGTCTTTGGTGGAAATTCCACATTCCTACGGTGTGGAAAGAGTCCATCCATAGGACACAAACAGTGTTGACGAACCCACAAAGTGGTACTTATTTTATCATCTGCCGTGAGGTGATGGGTTGAGCCAACCTGGTCCGAGATCCCATGCCAATACCGCATTTAGTCCATCAGCAGGTCACCTGCGATGGGGGTAAAGTGTGGGCACTCCCCACCACTTGCGAGATTGTGGAGCGTGGAAGAGTAGGCCAACTCCTCTCTAGCGGGATGTTCTCGAGAGCTCCCCGCGGTGCCGGGAGAACGCTGTTCTTTACTTCGCCGTCATCACTCGACTTCTGCCGAGAGCGGCCCTTTTTTTTTAATGTAATATTCCTTTTTTAAGCGGGGCAAAGGAGTCACTCAGGAAGGGACCCCCTCGCCACCGTGTCCAGTGGGGCTGCTGGGTGCCCACCACCTCGGTCCGTTATTCCCCCCCGTTGGAAGCGCTTCGCTCGCAGTCTCGTTCCATTCCGCAGAGTCGGTCTCATTTTGCAGCAACGCCGCCGTTGTTGCCGTTGTTGCTGTTGTCGTCGTCGTCGTCGTTGTTGTTGTTGTTGTTTTACAAACGAGAGTGATCGAGGCGGCGTTTTTCTCGCGAGTGGCATCTTGGGTGTGATGTCGCGCTCTGCGCAAGTCGGTTCTCGCCCGGCAGAAACAAACTCGACGTTTTGTGTCAACGGTTGGCTCCGCACGGTTTCAAGTTTCAAGTTTCATTTATTAGGTATAGCCCTGTGAGCCATTCGGCTCTTGAATCGGGTGCAACCGCAACAACAAAAAACATGATTAACAAAACATCTTAAAGTGCGAAATGCTAAATAATGATAGTGACGTGCAGAACTCTGTCCATCCACGGCTGGATGAATATGTTCTCATCCCGTGTGGTTCACGGGGCGGGCTTGTCTGACCGTACTTCACCGCGTTGTGAAGGGATCGGGGGGGGGGGGGCACACAGTCCGATACGGATGTCACTGGCCACTGGTGTTAGCCGCGGCCAGGAATAATCGCACTCCGGTTGCTGCGCTCATAGCACTTGTCCCATCGCTACCCCAGTAGCCAACATCACCGAGTATGAATCTCCACGCCGCCGCACGTGATCCCCGCTTGTGCGGAGCAGCGAAGTGCGGACTTCGCCTCCATCCTAACGGTCCCACCGCGCCGATTTCGTGGTCCAAGCTCGCGGAGTTTCGGTGTTTCTCCTCCCGTTCGCGTTCGGCGTGATGCTGCCGTGCTCGCGTCGTGTTGCAATAATAAAAGAAAACTAAGTAACTCGTAACTCAACTAATCCCCTCCGATTCCTGCATACACGCAGAAGGAGGTTCTGTTCCATCACCGAGTGTAGCTCACTTCAGACCAAAGCGACATCTCGCCTTTCCATGCCAATATTAACCCGGCAGCATTTGTCCATTATGCTAAAGCTAACACTATCGGGACAATGTTTTGACCTCGTGGGTCTCCTCGGCAGAGTCCGTTCCACCGTTTAAAAAAATAAAAATAACATTCCACTGTCAGCGATTGCCAGTGTTGCTTGCTTCTGAAGTTGTGAGTTATTCGCTTCCTGCCTCATTCTTGTTTAGCTTTTCCCCGCGTTTCGGCGGTGCTCGCTCGGAGACGCGCTTTAAAGTTCCCCGTTAAGCTCTGCAGTTGTCTCCTCCCCGCTTTTCGTACGGTCACTCCATGTGACAACAATTAACTGTGGCAGAACAAAAAAAAACACACACGCACGCAGAGCACACAATCGAGCAATGGTCAGTGTAGTAGTGCATCTGTGAACGCGAAGATGTGAAAATGTTCCGTATTATGGGGAGAGACGCTTTCAAATGTGGGAATGTGGGAATGTGATGTGTGGATTACGGTCTTACTTCGCCGATATAGGGTCATTTTGCATTGAACGAGATGCAACACAACACTGCGCTTTGTTCACGAAGCCCATGGAGGTGCAAAACGTTGTACGATCCATACTATCGGTGTTTTTTTTTTTGTGTTAGATCGCATAAAAAAAAGCCAATTAGTAAGGTTTCGTAAAACAGAACGTGCCAATTCGTGACTAGTACAGCACACCGGTGTGTTGGAGAGCAAATCCACAACATTGACAATCTGAGTACGACGTTTCGCCGGTAATTACAACCAGCTTCATCAGGCGACGGCCAGATTCGTGTACAACGGCAGCCTAATTCATCGCTGTTCGACTTAAATGACTCACAGCAACGTTTTCACATCACATCTTGATTTACTAATATTTTCCACATTGGTTTTGTTTCGATTGTGTATATGTGTATATTTACACAGTGTTTGTTTACATACCGTAGCCTCATAGCGTGGAAGAGTAGTGCCAAAATGTAGCCTCCAGAGGGAGCCATATCGAGCTCCAGGTGACAGGATGTAGCAATTGGAGGACTGAAATCTTGCACCTTCATCATCTGCTTTGTTACGGAAGGTAAAAAAAATGATTATTGTGCCTAACCGTTAAGCGTATGTTAACAACAACAAAAAACCACGGTTACCCAGTCTTGCCATGAATATAGCAATACGCAGAGCAATTAACACAACACGTTTGTTTTTTTACATTGTAAACTAAGGATTGAAGCGAATTACTACTACGTTGTAACGCTGGGGTGCCTGGACTTGCGCTCTCCACCACCACCACCACCATCTCCACCACTTCCACCACCACCTCTACCACCACCACCACCTCCACCACCACCTCCACCACCTCCACCAACACCTCCACCACCACCTCCACCACTTCCAAGACCACATCCAACACCACCTCCACCACCACCTCCACCACTTCCACCACCACCACCACCACCCCCACCACCACCACCACCACCTCCACCACCTCCACCACCTCCACCACCACCACCTCCACCACCACCCCGGCCTCTGTCCACCCAGCCCAGCGGCAATTAACACCGCAGTTGAATCGATCGGCGGCAGGTCGCGTGGATGCTCCCACCCATCTCCCTGGATGTGCGTTGAAGAGCAAACCCAAATGCCGCTTCCAGAGCCCCCTACTAGCGGAGGCGACCTTCCGCCAGCGGTGGCGCGAGCGAGCGATTGCAGGGGCTGCGCCTTTGCCTTTTTAACTGACCACGTGGTGATTTCGGCCAGTGTGTGGGTTTGTACATTCCATTCAGTTGTGTTCGTTACCGAAGTTGCTTTGGAATAAGTTACAGGTTCCTGACTTTCAGAACCGGTAACCTGCTTAGTAAACGGTTACCGATTATCGTCCAGCAACCCAGATAATAACAATAATGTTTTTTTTCAGCCCTTTGTGAATGCACTGCTGGATGAAGGCCTCCCCCATGCTGTGTCATTTGCCGGGTTTTGTTTTTTGGCTGGACTTCACCGCGCTGGCCAGCGGTGTGGGCTGATTGCCGGAACCATCGTCCCGTCGAGATATCACTCACCGGCTGCTGTTTAACCGCGCTCGGAAACCTGGGGCTCACCACTCCTGTCACGTTTATTATCATGTACCGTGATCTGAAACGAAGGCATTATTTTCGTTCGTCCTTGAGCCTAAATGTGCTACGTATTATCGATAACATTTAATACCCAGCCCTTCCGTTACCTCCACGATGGGTTTAGGGTCATCTATAAACTCAGTTTCTGTCACTTGGGTTTATGTTTTTTAAACAGCAACAATCGCACGGCACTTTCGGCCAACTCCACGTCAGCCAAAATAAATTGACTCCAGAAAGGGGGGGAGGGCGCGGGTGGGGGGGGCGGCTGGGGGGCCGGGGTGGGGAACTGGAAAAAGAAGCCTCCCATCGTCGCCTACACACCACGGACAAATATAAATTAAAGGCGCAGCCCTGCAAGTGCCTGCTCACGCCACTGCTGATGGAAGGGCCTCTGAAGGGTTATATTTATTGTGGCCTCCTCTTCCATGCTAGCCAGACGCCTTGGAAGAGTTGCGAGCACCCACAACGTACCGCACCACGCGCGACCTGCGTTCCACTAACCATGGTGAACCCTTTCACGCCGCCGATTGAACAGAGGCGTTGGCGAGATGTTAACTCCCTCGCCTGGTGTGCAGGAGGTCGTGGGTTTGATCCCGACCCTGACGCCTGTTGCTGTATATTGGGAGTTTGCGTGTCTCTCTCCCCGTGGCCGCGTGGATTTTTCTCCGGGTCCTCCGGTTTTCCCGTCTAAAGTTAGAATCAACAACACGCGTTCAGAGCATATGGCTGCTATGAATCTCCACGTGATAAGCCACTTCGTTGAGCTATCATTAGTGGCCAGGTCTCTTGTGTAAAAGAGCTACATAGCTCAGTGGGCCTAAACATTCGTAGTTTAGATAAAGGCGGTGGGCGATGGTGGGCGAGGTGGGATTCAATAATTGCTTCAAATGCCGCGCCGGGAAATGAAACTGGATTGTAAGTCCAGTGCGGTAAACCATTGCACCAGGGCAGTTAGTAACCCCTGTGGACGCATAAGTGAGCGTGGAAATAAATAAATAAGGGCAGACTTTACACAAAACTATAAATCACGTGGGTAAACACGTGCACCTCAAGGAGCGTCTTAAAAGGTCTCGCGTCGGACAGAATTTTCTGTCGGTCGTTTCGACTTTTTTTTAAGAATGCTTGCGCGCAAAAAATGAAAAAAAAAATCTTTCCGTGCGTAATGAGATCTTTGTTTGTGTGTGTGTTCGTGTGTGTGTGTGTTCGTATGTGTGTGTTCGTGTGTGCTTCGGGCCTCTGGGGCGGGGGAGGTCTTAATGAAAACCATCGCCAAATTCTAGTGACGTGCGCGCAGCATGCATCTCTGCAGCAGTAGCATTTTTTTGTTTGCGATGCTCGTGCGGTGCTGTGCATAAAAAAATTGTGTGTATATATATAAAATGCCATAAATAAATAAAAATGTTATTCAGTTGCCAGAATCTGCAAATCATTATGTGACCTTCCAGAAGATAAAAAAGAAGGATAAAAAAAACTCAACCCATAACCATTCCCATGTTTTATTTATTGAAGTAGCTACTTTGGCTCAGTTTTTTGATGGAGTCATTTGGAGATACACATTATCAGCTACCGACGGCTCGTCTTTTTTTTTTTACGTGGGCGACGAGAAGCAGATGACCCTCTGTCAGAATGAGACAGACCGCGATTTCAGCGGGGCGAGAAAACGAATTCGTCACCACGCAAAGCCACCTCGCATCCTCACACATCGGAGACTGTACCGATGCAACAACGGGCGAGCTACGTTAGACGGCGGGGCAGCGGCGGCGGCGGTGATGGCTGCTGCCAAAATTATCTTTAGAGGCACCCATTTTCAACTTGTAATTAAACGCGAGCGAGATGACGGAACCGAGGGGGGTATTGATGCGGCCTGGACGACGTGAGAACTGTAGGCCAAAGTGGCTTTCTTGGAAGTCGGCGCTCCGACCGTTCTGTGCATCGCTTTGTCGTCTTCGCGAAGCAGTGGCCCCTTGAGCAGCCCAGGCACCCCGAGCATTGTTTCCTTGTTGCTTGGTTTGTTCGCGCCCAGCTGCTGCCACTGGTGGCCGGGTCGCACTCTCGTGTCGGGTCCCTAAGAGTCAGTGATGTGCAACGGGTGCTCCACTTTAATTCAGAAGATGTTTGCGTAATTTACCCACCGATATTGACGTTTCGTGAGCGGAATGCGTTTTTCTCTTCTTCTTCTTCTTCTATTTTTTCACGAAGCGGTAATTTGTCACGGGTAATAATCTCCGCGCCGGTTCTCTGTGCTTTTTTAGAGGGTGGTAATTGCCCGGAGAAAGCGGTGTCGAAATGCCCTTCGCGGCACATGCCAAAAATGGTTGCTTCCGCGTCACCCTGACGCTCGCCCGTGACCTCTTCTCGTGCCGTCGCTACCCCGTAAACACCTTCGCTTGCGCGTTCGATTCTCAGCGCTCGGTGTCGCCGGTTCAATCCAACCTCCCGGCGCGGCAGCTGAAGCGACGGTGCGAGAATTTCCAACCCCGCTCCCGCCTCCGTCCACCCAACAGCATATGTACAAGGGCATGATGTCGGGCCACGGTCATTCGATCGGCATAAGGTGGCGTGAAGTGGTGGGGTTAAGCGTGAGTACTCCCTCCTCTTCCCAGACGTCTGATCTGTGTGGAAGAATAGGCCAACATCCTCGTTAGAGGCCCTGCCTTTAGTTGGAGCCTCTTCTGCCAGCAGTGGCCGCGAGCGGGCAATCGCAGGCCTACCGCCTTCACCCAGAGCCGTCCGTTAGGGTTATGGGCGAATCGGGCAGACTGCCCTGGGCCCCGCGCTTTGGCGGGGGGGGGGGGGTCTTGGGCCCCATACCCCTAACCCCCCACATGGTTTCCCCTGCCTCCAACTATTCTCCGCGCCGCTGCACGTTTTCCACCGCTTTTCACTCTGCCGATGGTGATCACAGCCGGAGTCTCATTTAGCTCTGTGGGTAGTGGCCACCGCATGCATTTGAAACACGTGTTTTCTGTTTGGTGGCATTGGATGTGCTGTTAGTCCGTGCGAGCGCACGCGCGTGTGTGTGCGTAGTTGTGGTGCAGCGGTGTGCCTCGCAGGCTGCTCCACACAACCGGCCACCTGAGTTAGATTCCCTCTCCCCCACTGCCCCCCCCCCCCCTTTCAACCCACACTCACCGGCATGGTGAAGTATAGTCAAATAACCCCTCGTGAGCAATGTGGGGGAGCATTCGCCTGGCAGTGTCCGTCGCTGTTGCTGACTAAAAAATGGAGTGGGTCGCATCCACCACGGATAGCACACCGCACCACGGAACCCAGAGAGCTGAGTTAGATTCCCGGCCACGGCTAAACAACAACAAAATCAGTCATGAGCAGTGCGGTATCTGAACCAGGTGTGGGCCTCCCCGAGGATTAACTCAGCCTTAAATGAGGACCTAACGCAGTCGGTAAGCATCAAAGGAGCCTCTTGGGCGCTGTGCTAGACCACACCACCCCATGACGTGTGAATTGTCGCCTTAATAGGCGCTCACTTACGTGGCTTGCCCTCATCGCCTCTGCCTAGCACTAAAGTACAAACAACGGAATCAAAATTATTTAAATATATACTGCAGGTATTGCGATTTTTGCACCCAAAAAACGGCACAACGCACACACAAAATGCACATACGTGGTGTGCGTGCATGATGTGCATGCACGATGTATCATGTATGTTGATTAACTGTGAAAAAAACCAACAATAGATAACCATTGTAATTTGCATGACTACATTAAATTACGGTTAAGAACAATGTTATAAGCATGCACCTCCGCCGCCACCACAACCGCCACCAACC
>CM025625.2:8022067-8063525 GCA_014621495.2 Entosphenus tridentatus
GTAAAAAGTCCGCGTGTGTACAGGGAAGGGTAGGAGGGGTCACGTTTTGACAGATTTCTGCGTAACCTACTCAATGAATGGCCCCTTATCCACCATTGCGATGCAATGGCTCCCTCTAGTGCCTAGACCAGGGGTCGACAACATTTCAAAGATGTAGAGACATTTTCGTTATTAGTATTACAATTAACGTTGTCTGTTTATTGTGCTCTTTGGAATCTTTGACGCTTAACATCTTCGGATCTACGAAGCCGAACGAGCTGAAATTGTCCGCACAGACTCGCCGCCTCGCGTGACAATTCAAGACTTTGTTTAAAAAAAGAAACGGTCCAGGTGCCACCCATCGTTGTCCTATTCGTGTTTTTAACTAAATGTTCGTCATTAATGATCGTGTTTTTAACTAAATGTTCATAATAAAAAATCGTGTTTTTAACTAAATGTTCATCATTAATGATCGTGTTTTTAACTAAAATGTTCATCATTAATAATCGTGTTTTTAACTAAATGTTCATCATTAAAAATCGTGTTTTTAACTAAATGTTCATCATTAATGATCGTGTTTTTAATTAAATGTTCATCATTAATAATCGTGTTTTATCTAAAATGTTCATCATTAACAATCGTTAACCGCTTTGCTGTTGTTGGGTTTTTTGTTGTTTTGTCGACAGGGAGACAATGGACAGAACGGCCGTACGGGTGCACAGGTCAGTGCTCGCGATGACCGAAGACGCACGCGATACTTCTTCTTTTACTGTCGAGCGTTTCAATTGCGCCACGTTTGATCGCAGGCACTTTTTGCGGACGATGACACGGAACAGTGGGGCGCGCGCAGAAACTACTAAACTTTTAAAACCATTAAACTATTCAACTATTTTCTATTTTACAAGGTAAGGCCCACTGAACTATGCGGTTCTTTTTCAGACTACAGCTCAACGAAGCGGCTTATCACGTGGGAATGTATGGCAGCCAAAAACCCTAAATGCGTGACGTTAATTCGAAATGTGGAGGGAAAAACCGGAGGAGCCAGAGAAAAAGCCACGTGACCACGGGGGAGCGAGACACGCAAAATCCAAATATACAGCAGGCGACAGGTTTGGGATCGTATCCATGACCTCCTGTATACCAGGCGAGGTAGATAACATCTCGTCACCATAGCACCCTGTCAGCTGCCACGTGAAACTCCCTCTCAGCCGGCACGTGATATGGATTGCAGTTGTTTTAACGGAACTGCAACCTGTCTATCACAAATGGTAGCTCAAAGAAGTGGCTTATCGTGCGAGACGGGAGTTGAACAGGAGCCCGGAGTTGTGAATGACGCATGGCTGGGGGACGTGGGGGGGGGGCAGAGGGAATTCCAGACCTGGACTTCATTCCCTCGTCCGGACGATTCCTCGCGACAAACAAGCGGCCTCTGCGGCGTTTTTTGTGCCTTTGCAGGGAGATCCCGGGATCGAGGGTCCGCAGGGGATTCAGGGACCCAAGGTGTGTCTCCGTCCTGTGTCCGTGACGTGCGTTGGTGCTGGACACCCATCCCCCCTCGTGTGCCGTGCCCGGCCTTCATCGGCGCTCGCGAATAGCACTTGCTCAAACAGTCTGTTAAGGCGACACGGGGATCTCTGTCCATGACGTGTGTGTGTGTCGCTGTAAACGTACCGGTTGTGACCAGGCCATTCATGACACTGTCGATTTAACAACAGATTCGTTGATTTAATAGTTTTTTTTTTATGTTCACAGTTTGTGCATTGAGTAACGTGGAAGAATCAATTACTTACAATTTATGCTCATCATATCGACATTTAATGCTAGTTAGTGCATTCGGCTGCGATCTGAAACCATTATAGAGGTGTTTTGGGTTGTATCGCTCCAGAATTCTGGCTGTCGCCTGATGATGCTGGTTGTGATTACCAGCGAAACATCTAGACGCTTGAATTGTAAATGTTGTGGGTTTACTCTCCAACACACAAGCAGCGTGCTGAACTAGTAACTGATTGACACGTTTTGTTTACGTGATAAACTCTTACTATTTGGCTGGGTCGCGTGGTGGCGGGTTTAACAACACATTTATGTTTACGTAAATCGAATCCAAAAGAACCTTGATTATGGATATTGGTCGTGAAAGCCTACTTACGTGCTAAACTAATATCTGAACGCGTGTGTGTGGGAGAGAGAACGGTTGTGTGTAATGTGCTTATGTTCTGTGTGTGGCCGATCCCCTTTCTGAACCCACAGGGGGAACTCGGGAAAAATGGAATCAAAGGAGAGGTAGGGATGATGATGATGATGTCGGTGGTGGTTGAGTCTGAGGTCTGCTTGTCATGGGACATTCAGTGAAACGTAGAAAATACATTCATTTGTTAGCAAACACCCATCTCTAAAGTGTCGCGATTAACCAGGGGTGGAGTTGGTAGCATGTCTGTCTGCTATTCGTGTTTTAGTTTGTTGTCCTTCCCCCGCACCTCCGATTAGAGCGGGCGGCTACGTACGGTGCGAAAGAAGCTCAACATACATACAACGGTTCCGTCCCAATGGGTCTATAACCCCACTGCACGCTGCGACTGCACGACGCAGTGCGCGCCACACCATCACCTCGTGCCAGTGCGAATTATTCCCATGCGCTGCTACGGAGAAAAGGCACTCATATTGTTGGTTCTTTCGGTAAAGTCACGTAGATAGAAAATAAAAATAGACCGCTTGTTTTGCGATCGAAACGTCGTGGATTTTTTGCTTTTATTTAAAATTTATTTTTTAATTTAATTTTATTTATATTTTCTATCTACGTGACTTTACCGAAAGAACCAAGAATATGAATTCCTGCAGTCACGAAAGTTTTTCTAAAGGAGAAAAAAAACTCCGACGGAGCCGGCCACTGCACCCGCACGCCCGAGAACCGCCTTCCCCGCAAAGATCTTCTTCTCCCGGCTCTCAAGTGGGCAGCAGCAAGTGGACGAGGGGCAGGACAAAGGGGAAGTGGCGGTTTAATGAAACCCTCGGGTCCTCGCCGAGTGAGCGTCGACAACGTCGGCCCTTCGAACACCGGGATGAGCAGCAGCAGCCTGCCGACCCGCCTAAGGGGGTGGGCGCCCTTAGTAGTAGTCCACCGGGCCCCGATGACGTCTTGACGCCAAAGTGGATCGCCGCCAAGAAGGAGAAAGCACAAAGGAAGCCGACCCCGGGGCACTGCGGATGTTGGAGGGGAAAAAAAACGGAGGACCGGGGGGGTGGGGGGAATTTTCACGCGACCATTGGGGAGAGAGAGAGACGCGCAAACTCCAAATATACAGCAGGCATCAGGGTCGGGGTTGAACCCGCAACCTCCTGTATACCAGGCCAATCCATGCATTGTCACTGCCTACAGCTGCTGCTCACGCTGACGCCACTTTGCTTTCTGCTCTTGTTGTTGTTTTTGTTGTGTTGTTGTTGTTGTCGTCGTCGTTGCTTTTACCGCACGCGATGCGACCAGCGAGGGAGTCACGGCGTGCCCGGGGAGCGCGGCTTGGACGGGCGCAGGGGCGAGATGGGGCCACAGGGGCCCACGGGGCCGAAGGGCCCGCGGGGCCTCGACGGGGAGAGGGGAGTGCAAGGGCTCCCAGGGGCCCAGGGAAAGCCGGTACGGATCGCTCGCCATTGCTCATTGTCGTTGTTTTCTCATTGTCCGACCTTCTTCTCGGCTCCGTTCTAACCGTGCTGTGGCCGTTGTCATCGTCTCGTTCGAGGCCAACGTCTTATTTGTGGCGTCTCGTGCGGCCCGCTGAAAAGGTGGCAATGCAGAACTACTTCCGAGACGCATTGAAGTGACCTTTTCATCCGCACACTCTTCTATTATCCCACGTGCACTGCGCTTATCTATATATATATGTACGTATATAAAACAATGTTCACACGTGGCACCTACGCGTGCTCGTTTTTGGAACGCCGCATGGGTCGCTCACCGGTTGTTTGTGTGCTCGCCCTTGATCGCAGGGCACCCCGGTGTCAGATGAGCACATCCGCAAGGTTTGCTACGACATGTTGAGAAGTAAGTTCCCCGCGGCGGCTTTCTGCGCTTCACGTGGGTCTGAGTAAACCTCCGGCGGCCCGGATCACCCTCGCAAACGAGACTCTATCCTGGCCTCTCACCCTGTTAAAGCTGAACGGACTTGAACGTGAAGCGGCATAGTGTCCGCAGTCGTGTCCCGTTACCGCCTCCCATCGCTGGAGTCGCACGCACGATGCGATTTCCAGGCTGCCGCCGCGCGTCGATCGTCGTGGTGTCCGACGTTTCGTTCCACGTGCTGGGGGCTTTTTCACGGGCGTAAATGTCGGACGTCGTGTCGATCGAGCGCGTAAACCTACGCTGTAGCGCACACGACGAGTGGCTTCGTTTGTTTGTATTTGTACCGAAAAAAATTAACAAAGAAATAATTATAAAAAACATTATATTCTGCCCTTTCTCAATCCACTGCTACATGACGATCTGTTCACGCCAAACATTAACTTAAGGTGAACAAAACATTGTGAATTCAGTGTACACGTCCGTGCATTCATGCGAGTGTCTCTATGTACAAATGTGTGCGACAGTAAAATTCACCTCCCCCCCCCCCCCCGCCTAAAAAACACTTCAAACATTTACAAATCCAATTTGTTCTTCACATTTCACCAAACTTTTGACGCCGTGCGTTCCGTCAGCCACGAAGCTTTTTTTAAATTCTCATGGACTTGAATTGAGAAGCACCCGTACGTAGTTCAATGTCTGAGTTGCAACTCCAGCTGCTGACTTCAGGGGACAGCGAGTGTCAATCCCACCCATGCCCTCGGAGACATAGAGACCCGTTGGCTCGCACAGAGACCCACAGACTCATACAGAGACCCTTCGACTCACACGGAGGAGACCCACAGATTCGCACCACGTTCCACCGTTTGTTGCGGCGCGCCCCGCAGTCACATTTGGCTGATCATTTTATTTTCAATTTCATGGAGGGAATCGGTCGTCGATTGCGCTGCGCTGAACAAACCGGGCGGACCTCTGACCGTTCGTACCCCGTCCTCCCCCCTTGTCCAGCCCAGCTCCCGGCGATGGTGCACAGCTCCCGGCCGGCGTGCGAGCCGTGCGTGTCGCGGGACGGCGTCCCCGGCACCCCCGGATCGCCGGGCTCGCCCGGAGAGAGGGGCTTCCAAGGGTTCCCGGGACAGGCGGGTCGCATGGGCCTGCCCGGCATTCCTGGCCAGCCCGGCACGGAGGGCCTGAAAGGTGCGCGGCAGCGTGCGTCGTTTGTGTGTGTGTGTGTGTGTCGGTGTCGTACGCGCGGCATGTGCATCCGCCGGTCGTCTCAGTCAGGCGACCCATGGCACCTCGTGTCTGTCCCGTGACCTCCTGCCAGCGGGCCTTCAACATGTCACGGCGGCCTCAAAGTGCACCCCGCCTGGCACAAGTGCCGTGGTGACGTCACCGCCACTTAGTGCGGAGCGGCGGTTGTTGTTGTACGCACTGAGCGGTCGCGCTTCATCACAGTCATGTTAGTGGGGGAGGCTTTCATCCAGCAGTGGATTGACGAAAGGCTCTGCATGTTATACGTGTGCGCACACGTCACCGATAACCTCGCCAATAGCCGAATTATTGAGTGGTGCTGCCGCCGGCAGCAGTGGTGCACAAGCAACGTCAAGGGATAAAAACCATCGCGCTTGTTTCGGTCATCCTCGCAGCAGCGGCTTTTGACTGACCATCGAACAAAGATGGTGACCACATCGCGTGCTTTCAGATGGTCTTCTGCGACCGTCTGGAATGCTCTTCCTTCCGATATTCAGAAGCCACTGGAGCCATGCACTTTTAAATTATTACGATTGAGAACTAATTTCTTTAGAACTGTTTCTTGTGTTTAGTTTGTTGTCCTTCCACCACACCTCCGATTAGCACGGTTGGCTATGTACGGTTTGAAAGAAGTTCAACATACATACATACATGCATCCATGTGTGACTCGTGATGCTGTGTCTGCACCTACCCACACGCAGGCGAAACAGGCAGCAAGGGCGAGAAGGGTGGCAGAGGGGTGGGATACTCCGGTGTAGATGGGCCACCTGGCCTCCCAGGTAAGTCCATGCGATGAAAATTAAAGTGAGTTCTTGAAACATACCTCATGAGGTTTCTTCAGAGCTCCACGTTCTGGAAACTTCTTTAGTTCCTCAAGTTCTGGTTCCACACCTCCAATTAATCATCACTGTTGGCTGCGTGCGGTGTGAAAGAAGGTCAACGTTCCTACATACGAGCAACGCTTGGTTCAACCACGTAAAACCTGTGCAGTCGTGCGTGCTTACCAGGCTCAATATCTGTATTACCGTTCCTCCCCCTTGCCTTCTCACGCAGGCCCCCCAGGGCATCCAGGGGAGGGGAAGGACGGCCGTCCGGGAAAACCAGGACCCCCAGGGAAACACGGCGATCCTGGGAAACCAGGGCTGACGGGCCTGCCAGGACCCCCGGGAATCTGCGATCCTTCCTTGTGCTATTTTGCAGGAGGGGGCCGGAACCCCTTTAGCAAGGGCCCCAACTACTGAGAGGGCGTCTGTATAATACAAAAATACATGAATTTAAAATTAAGACCGATGATGATGATGATAATGGGGTTAATAAAGAGGGATATAAAAAAATGTTTTTTTTAAACATTGCAAGTGTAGTTCTGTTGTTACGTCGCAAAATGAAAGACCCAAATTGTTCCTCTTTTCTTGTGCAGTTTTGGAGAGGTGCTCTTAGTTGTCTTCGATAAGGAGATGTATTGCAGAAACAAGGCCTTGTTAACGCCACACGTTCTCAAATGGGAGGATGCGAATATCACATTTTCACAGTCAAATATACAACAATAGTCATTCCATTTGTTTATCCAAATAAGCCTCATCCGAGTCTTAAGACTCATGTGGGGAAAGTGCTGCCCCCTACTGTGTTCACCAGAGGTCACTTGAAGGGATCTCGGAGGTAGCTCTGTGATATCCGCTTCCGTGGGCTGCTCGTCAACACGATGGCCTCGCACTGCTCTGTGAGAGTTCCCAACGGATGTTTCATCTCGTGACAAAATGCCGGCAGTACAATCGAGGTACACCTGGGATTAACACACAAAAACACACCAAAGAAAACCTGACACTTTTAAAAATATAAAATCCACCCACTCCCTGGGATCTCTCGCGTGTCCACCGTCCATCCGCTTCACGTGCGCTTATGGCAACGGTGGCATTCCTGTGAAACTGTGAGCTTGTGAAGGGTCACGTTACGGTTATTAAATAACACCTCCCTGAGGCTGATTTGGATATCAGACGGTTTTTTTTGCACACAGGGCGTCTACAAAGCTTTGTGTTTTTTTGTCCGTTTCCACTGAAGGTAGTGTCCAATGCGGTGTTGAAATTTCGACTTTGAAAATGTTACTTTAATCATCCACTGTCTGAGACAGTTTTTTTTTAATCACTGCTTTAAAGGGTTTGCCGTCTTTATTGATCCAACAGTTACAGTTGAGCCTGTGATATTTTATACTGTGGCTCCAACACAATGGTTTTTAATTGAGGGTTGTGGGTTGTTATTTTTTTTCTCCACGTTAATATTGTGGGATGCAAAGGAGTACAGCACTTAAAAATTATCTCTTACATTTTTTTGTATCACGAACCACGTTATGCTCAGGAACCAAATTCACGGTATTTTAGTGTCTTTAATGATAAAACATCGACGTAGTACAATGACAATAAAGCCAAAAGGTACAAATATTTTTTTTCAAATGCAAAAAACAAAACAACACAAATGTATTTTCACGCTTGTTCAAATGTTATGTGTTTTTCATGTTGTTTTTATCGCCTATGTTTTAAATGAACAGGCATGTGGGTGTTTATCAATTTAAGTTCCGTTACCTCCTAATTGGCAATGTGTTAGTTATTTATGTATTATCTCATATACGTGATGCTAGACATTTCCTATTAGATTTAGTCTTTTATATTAGCTTTGTTGTTTTGCATTGAGGACCTATAGTGAATTGATGGGCAAATGCCACTTCATAGGTCAGAGTGGCATAGAGTCGCATCAACGATAATATAATCAAACACTGCGACGAGTGTCTGAAATGCTCACCAGTAAAAATATACAACCCAGAGTACGTATTTGGTAAACTGAAAGACACCATCTCTGGATCAGCAATTCAATAACGGATTCTATTAGGAGGTTTTCAAACCACTTTTGAATATGGCTCAATAATTAGTTTAGATTTTTTTTCCCCCTACTGGAAGATCTTCCTAGTTTTAATCACAAAGATTGAAGCATCATTTGTACTTTGAATGATTGTCCCGTGCACTAGGAGTTGTACTATTGTCAAACAAACCCTTGAAAGGCATTCCTTCAGAATTACAATTTGACTGCAACATTTGTAAAGCTTCCAGCAAGCTTCATCCACTGCTAGTTTTTGAGTTGCCCTCTTCACTGCTCATCTGCCGTTGAGTTTTTTTTTAGATACAAGTTAAAATGTACAATCCCAATTGGTGACGGAGGAGCCAGTTAGTACCCACTTAACTCGATTGTGGCGCATGTGTTTCATGAAACATTTAGTATTTATACACACCGTCTACACGTGCATATAAACACATGTAAATAATGGAAATGTAAAAACATATATAAATATACATACAGCAAATCAATTAAGTATCAAATACGCAGTTTATAACCGTAAATAACGGCTTTTTTCTTGGAGGTCTGTCAATTAAAATAAAAAAAGCTTAAGTGGGAATGACAGTGTGGGGGTGGGGTGTGTCACAAACGAAAATATCAAAAACATCAACATGACATTGATCCGTGTGATTGGCTGAGGCCTTGTGGCTTAACCCAAAATCTATTATGGGATCAAAGTATTGGCTCCGGCAACCTGCTTTTGTACGTGAAACAATTACAGTACTTTATTGATAACCCGGTGTTTAACATTGCACTAGATTTACATCAACATTCATTGGTGCTTCGAAAACATTGAGAAAGGCTTAGAAAAAAAAGTGTGTCTGAGGAAATGTTTTTTTTGTTAATTATTGTATTCCTCGCATTGTTGATGATTCTGGTGCTACTGTAAATCACAAAGTGACGATGGCCTAAATCGGCGATGCTTTTTGAATCCGCGGTTGGCAACCTATGGCCTTACCGGCCAGTCCACGAGGCTGTGATGAAGCGGTCCTCGGAACTGCTGCAGATATACTCAAGATTTCGTCACAAAACGACTGCATTTCATGGTGATATGTAATTGATGCTATGGCGATTCGACAAAAAAAAACATGCTGAAGGTTTACAGTGGTCCGTAGGCACAAAAATGCATGGCAACCACTGCTCCAAATTATGCTTTTAATCAGTAATCCTCACACGCTCAGTATACTTTAGGAATTGCTAAAGTCTCACGAATATGCTCTGCGATTTGGCATCGTAAGTGGTACTGGCAATGAATGCACTTAGGTAAATTAATCTGCATGGATTATTTGATTAAAGTTTTGAACGCACGGGACTGTATTGTTACGCTGCGGAGAATTGTTTTCAATTTGATCTCGTTGAATCGGCTCTAAGTTGCATTTTATTAAAATTGTCTGCCTGAGTTTAATGCATTACCGTATTACGTGAAATGTGTGAACTTCTGAAGGAACTTACATGGCAGGGCTCTTGAAGACAACAAGGGCTCTTGTAACAAAGAGACGGAGATTTAAACATGGACCAGTTCAGTCTTGCCGATTCATTTCCTTAATTTCCAAATTGGCATTTAAAGTTAATTTACAGAGGTGTACGTTTACTCTAGAAATTACTTTCAGAATAATGTTAATAAATCAATTGATAACCGATGACCCCCAATGCTGATGTGAAATCTAAAACTCAGTCATACTTCATTTAGTTTATGAGAACGTGTGTATTGGGGTTTTCTTTTACATAGAACCCAATTCCTTGATCACCGCGACACAGCCTTAGTGCTGTCTTGGCCAAGGAAATCCTTGAGGTCTAATACCCATTATTGTGCCCGCTAATTAGTACGTGACCATCGTGAAGGGGTCACAGCCCCCCGTAATTCTGAGCGTTTAACTGTGTGGAGGTTTTTTTGTGTTTCCATTTGGGAGTCTTGTGACATTAAAAAGGTTACCATATTCAAATATGATTTGTCAATTTCATGGTTACATTTCCTGCATTTCTCTCCATGATCTGGGTGACCAATAAAAGTCTGTACATTTTTTCGTGTAATTTCATATTTTATGGAAATTGAAAGACATTTTCTATAATACAATTCTGTTTTTCTTGCCCAATAATGTACTGTACATTGTGGGTTAGTGCTCTGTATCATAAACCAAGTGATCTAAGTTTGAATCCATATCACGAGTTATCCATCGGTGGTGAATGTCTGAACATGGATCTGGGCCCATCCCCCTTCACCAACCCACACTGACCAGCATGGTGAAGTATGGTCAAACAACTCTCATGACACACCGTGGGGAGGCCTTCATCCATTCACACGATTGGCTACGCACGGTGTGAAAAAGTTCTACATACATATGTACATAGTGCGCATCTTGAAATAAAGAGGTTGCAAGTTCAAATCCTCGTTGCAGGTCAACGTTGCTCTTTATCTCTCCATGGTCGATAAAGTTAGCAACACTGTAGGTCACCAGTGATCTGTCGATAAACTGGCATCTAGAATAGGATCATGGAACTTCCACCACTGGCTCAAGGAAGTTAACTTGTCAGTTTAACACATAGGCTTTCATGACCAATTTCATCCATAATACATGTTTTTTTCGGTTAGATCGCATAAATATATAACAGGTCCCTGTGGGGTGGGCTGATAGGAACGAACAAATGAATGGGGGGTAGGGAGTGTATTTTAATGTAAAAGCTTACAATTTAAATGTTTCTATTTAAAAACATGAGGGAATGTAACATTGTTAAACATTAACTCCCTTTCACACACGCGGCGGTACGATACGAAGGGAGAGTTAGAGGCCTAGTTCTAGGCTTTAGGCCTAGCTGTAGGCTTTAGGCCGCTGTGAGTTAATTTTTAATTTAAATGTTTTAATTATTTATGTAAAAGCTTTAAATTTATTAAAAACATCTGGGAATGTAACATTGTTAAACATTAACTCCCTTGCACACACGCGGGGGTACGATACGAAGGGAGAGTTTGAGGCGTTGCTCGAGGCTTTAGGCCGCTGCGAGTTAATTTTTAATTTAAAAATTTTAATTAAAAGCTATCGCAGGGAATTATAAGGGAATGTTACACTTGTTTATCCAGGAAAGCGTCACTGACTAAAGGTTTTTGTAGGGTCATGCCAAATGTTTGCAGTAGGGGGCGATGTTGCTACACGGACGGACGGACGGACGATATAATCTATTGTAGGCTGGTTCACTTCGTTCCTACCAGTAACAGGATTTCTCCACAAATCTGGCTGTCGCCTGTGGAACCAGGTGGTTCCTACCAGTATAACGATCTACAAATTCCATCAGCCAGCCACACTGCTTTCTGGGAGTCCATAATTTGTGTAGCATTGATTCAAGACAAGAAAAACTGTGGGCCGGTTTCAAAATTCAGTGTCTCATCAGCAGTCAGCCTTGCTTGAACCAATGCTGTATAGCCATATCTAACAGAGAGGTCCCTTGGCTATAGACATATGGCAGTTCACATCTGCTGATGAGACGCTGAAATATCGAAACCAGTCCAGAGTTTTGCTTGCGCTGAACAAATGCTGCTGAAATTCTGCACTCCTAGAAGCCTGTGTGGCTAATGGGATGTACTTATATTTTTTAAACCGTGTATTTATATTTTTTTATGTGGAGGGACAGATACGGGAAGCAGGCATATTTCTTGATAATGTTTTTGTCCCATTTTTTATGTTTTGCCATGCCAATGTCAGGCTTGTGTTGCCTCCGAAACGTCGTGATTTTTTAATATTTATTTCCTTTTATTAATAAAAAAAATTCAACCTACGTGACTTTACCGAAAAAACCTAAGAATATGAATCTTTGCAGTCACGAAAGCTTCAAATCTAGAACAATGTCCAGGCCCTCTGCGTGTGGACGTGTGGAGGTTAAACCTCTGTTCTGGCATGAGCCCCCCCCCACCTCGAAACCGGATCCGGAATAGGCTCTAAATCCATTCACGAAGAAATTAGTCCGCCGTCGTAACAATCGATGCGCGACTTAACGTTATATTTTTTTAGTTTGATCGTGCTGTACTCGCCACGAAAACAATTAATCGTCGAACCCCAACCCCCACCCCTCTCCTTTTTCATTTGGAAGCAAGTCGCGAGCCGGGTTCGACTGCAACGTCGCGCGCACTATTTTACCTCGGCGCGGAGTGATACCCGTTTTATAAGCGTAGCGTGGGTGGTGGGCGAGTGCGTTTGGCGGTGCTGCGGTCGGTGCTGAGCCTCTGGAACGCGGAGTGTTTTTTTTCATCGCGTGGACTCAAAACAAGTCTTTAAACGTCGACGTTTCTCTCGTTCCGCGTCTCCAGCCTGCCGCTTATTTCTTTTTTGTTTGCAAGCGCAATGTCGTCCGGCTCCGTCTACATCCCCGAGCTGGTGGCGGAGAAGGACAGCCTCGACCCGTCCTTCGTGCAAGCCATGCGGCTGCTGGGCGCAGGTGCGAGCAGGCTGCACTAGGCCTCGCTAGGCCTCGCGTGGCGGGAAAAAAACCGCAACGGATTTGTACCGTAGCGAAACGAACGATATGGTAGTTTGTTGTTGATGGGTTTGTGTGGTTTTTAAGGGAATGTTGGGTGCTTGTTTGGTGGCGCTTAGGGTCCGTGGCTGCTTATGGGGGGGGGTGTGGTTGTGGGGCCGCCGGGCGTGTTGCGAGCATCAATGGTGGTGACAGGCCCCTTCCATTGTAAGTGAATGATGATAATGGGTTTATTCATTTTCACGCCGTTAAACATTAAATTATGATATCGAATAAGAACGGCTCCGTTCTGTATCTTCACCTAATTGTTTTTTTTTGTTCAGCCGTTATTCGCTTTCCAGACACCCCAATGTGTTTATATTTATTTGTTCTTTATTAGCATCTGTCGTTCGGGGTTGATCAACAACATTTCTCTGGCTGGCGTTTTTGCCAGATGTCTTTGGCCAAAGTCTGCGCTCCTTCTTACCCAGGAGGAGGAGTAACGTGAAAACTTCACGAACTCTTATCCTGAAGGCCTGTCGTCATGCCGAGCAGATATTGGCATTTAGCGCCTGAACATTTTGCCATACGCAAGAATAGACTTGGCAAAAGCGCTGCATATATATATGCAGAGTGGTCCCGGATGAAGCAGAATCTTTATTTAAACTTAATATTTTTAGAATACTTACTTAAAACGTAAATACATTTTCAAAGGGGAAAACATGTTCAGGTCAATTCGCTGTGGGGGAGGGGGGGTCGCAATACAATTGGACCACCCTGCAATCTGGGGCCTCGGTGTTATAGAAAAAGCAGCCTTTTTTCCTTCTAAATACAGAATGGCATTTTATCAAGTCGTTTTTAATTTTTACTTGGCATGTGTGCCAATGAAATCATAATTTATTAAAGTGATAATATACGTACTTGATTCTTGGCCCGTCCTAGAGCGAAAGCTTTAATATTTCCGATTTTTTTAGCAGAGTATAATTAAAATCTTGTGTACATTTAATGGCAGTGAATCTTGCACAAAAGTATGTAATCAAACACGTCACTGTATTCAACTGTAGCAATGTATTCATGGCAGTAAATCTGGCACCAAACGAAGTCATAAAACACATCAATGTAGTAATGTATTAATGACTGAATCTGGCACAAAAATATGTCAAAGAACACCTCACTTCATGTCACTAGCACTATGTAACTGACCTTCAAGTTGTTGAAATTCACTGTTCTAATACTTCATTCTCTTCTGCTTTCGGTCGCTGGGGTTGAAATAAATTGGAATTCGATAGAATATTTGGAAAATTACCGAGAAATATAGTTTACCATAATGTAGGAGCGTAAATTGGACTTACATTTTGTCTCAAGTGCAAAATAAATTAACAAAAACACCAAATCCATTTTGTTGCTGCGTATAATTATTTATTAGATTCACTTTCAGTAAAGAAACTTCAAACTTAGAGCGAATTTGCGAAAAAAAATCGCTCGACCGTCTTCTGGGCGAGTAAAAATCCACCCGCTCATGAATATTAATGACGGAGGGGTGTGGCATGTGGAGTGACGTCACGCGCGGGAAACAAACACATTCTTGGCCCATAGTAATTACACTTACAATCATCGGCAACACAATACTGTAAAATGATCGTGTTGCATAGCTGTCAACTCCATCCTGTTTACTCCGTATTCTTGTGTAGGGAGATTTAATTTTCAGGTGCATACGCTGGGTATAACCGTTTAAATACGGGCAAAAGCATGTTTTTTACTTTATGTTTCTCCCATAATTGAACTTTGTAGGATGTACGTTGAAATGTATAAGGGCACGGGGTGACCAATTAGATCTGAATTGGTCTGTAATAAAGTAGGAACTGAATGAAAACAATAACAATAATGATCTGCGCTTGATATTTCTTAACATCTGGTTTAACAGTCAAAACATGCACCACGCTGGTCTGTGTCCTAGTACGGTTAAAAGTTTATTTTTCTCAGTGCATGGCACTCACTAAGTTGTGGTATTTAACACTTAGAGAACAATGTTTCACTGTTTTTCCCAGCGTCTATACGAAGCAAATAGTAAGGCTTATATATATACTTAACACTGATTATGGTGTACATAGAACCAAGCTTGCAGACGTTTCAACAAAGCATATGGTGGCAGGCTGCAGTTTTTTAATACATTTAATTACATTTAGGCGTGGATGGTGGCGGATACATACCTATAAACCGCTTATCAGTGCCTACCTTCTTAAAAACCAATTCAGACCTTATTAGTCACCCCGTGCCCTTATAAATCTCAACGTTCATCTTACAACGTCCCATCACAAGGGAAGACATAAATAGACAAATTGCCCATATTGAATAGGACCTGAAAAGTCAATTTTCCTATACAAAATTATGGGTAAACCGTATTGGTTGGCAGGTATACGAAATTGCTAGTAATGTCCATAGAGGTTTTTGGGTTAGATTGTGTAAATATAAATGCGTCGTTAAACCCACCCACACAACACGGCCATTTAGTAAGGTTTGTCACGTAAACAAAACGTGCCAATTCGTTACCAGTTCAGCACACCGCTTGTGTGTTGAAGAGTAAATCCACAACATCTGCAATTAGAGTTCCGTGACGTTTTGCCGGTAATTACAACCAGCATCATCAGGCGATAGCCAGAGTAATATGGAGAAATCCTGTTTTGCGGTTTGATAATTAGCCCTTAGCTAACTGTAAACTTGCGAACAACAGTGGAAAGCGCCTTGATCGTAGTTGAGAAAGCGGTCGCCCTTGATACGTGCGTGCTTATCGCAATTTCATTTTCCTTTTTGAGTCCTGTCATGAACGTTTAGTAACAATGGATATTTTAAACTCATGTTGTCTTGTACACATGATTGTTGTACGTCACTAACTTTTATACGGAAATATCAATTCAATACGTATCAAATTAGTGCTTTGAGTAGATGTGTTCTTGCTAGTCTAATGATGCTATTATAAATTGTTTAAAGAATTTTCACACTTGGCATTTTGGCAACAATTGTCACACCTGTACAGGAAGTTTTTTTTATTTCTTAGCGAAGGAGTTCTTGAACCAGAGCATTGTTTTTGGGACATCCGTTATGTTTAGTTTAAATGACAACGCAAATTCAGTGTGAAGCCAGTCAAAAATAAACCCTTGAGTTTTATTTTTAAAAAGTTAACCAAGCACCACCACAGCTTATGAATTAACAGTGTATGTCACCTTTCTCCAGCTGCCAACCTAAATCCATAGCATACATTCAGAAGCATGCCCACTCATTCTCATGTATGCAATTGAGTGCAA
Source organism: Entosphenus tridentatus (assembly GCA_014621495.2). Lineage (NCBI taxonomy): Eukaryota > Metazoa > Chordata > Hyperoartia > Petromyzontiformes > Petromyzontidae > Entosphenus > Entosphenus tridentatus. The sequence continues at coordinate 8,037,975 of CM025625.2, forward strand.
ATTAACTTGTAAGCCTTCCTTCTGTTCTCATCGCAGAAATATCACGTCTGCAAAACGGGGGCGACGACAAGAAAGACGATGACAAGAAATATCGGAACATAATTGGCGAACAGAATTTCAAGTTGGCGGAGAAGGTCCTCATCCCAGCTAAGCAGCACCCGAAGGTAATAATCATCGTGCATATTTTTCAGGATTAGTGCAGACCCGGTGTTAATTGTTTAAAGTGCACTTGTTCAACACTCGGTGTGAATTCCTGCTTGAATGAGCATTATTAAGGCGGGTGCGCATGTGCTGTTCATTGCCCGTAGTCTGTGGGGGAATCTGCATTTCTATGGCAAGGGGTGAGTCTTGAGGACAACCACTGGATTTCTCCACAAAGTAGTGTTTGGTCTTTTTTGAGCCCACATGGATGATGGGATTGGGTGAACCCCAGCCAGGATTCTTTACTGTCAACCTTCTGACTTCAATCCACTCGCTGTACCACTGACCTGCCTGTAATTTTTTTGAGACGGGTGTACACAAAACTGAGGAAACAAATAGCGAAGTCAAATTCGAGAAGCGCTTTGATTACGCAAATAATACCATCCCAAGTACTGTGTTTATAATTATGCTTGTAGTAGGAGAGCAATGATGTGAATGTGTCACCTAAGAAAGAGAAACATTGCTTTTATGGCTACCATTTAACTCCCTCGGGGACAATCCCATGTACGTATGTATGTTGAACTTCTTTCACAGCAAACGTATCCAACTGTGCTAATCGGATGTGTGGGAAGGAAAGTTGTAACTTGCTGACCCCATGCCCCGACTGGACATGTGTGAAACAGAGCTTCATAGCTCATCGGATTCTCCAGTCTAAATAAAGATTTTGATTCTCCCTCTGCTTGCAGTTCAACTTCGTGGGGAAACTGCTTGGCCCACAAGGGAACACGTTGAAACGACTGCAAGTTGAGACGGGCACCAGGATGGCCATCATGGGCAAGGGGTGCATGAAGGACAGAGCCAAGGTGCGTATCTCAACATGTTCATCTCCGAGCACTCGGGTTCGTGAAAGGGTGAAATTTAATGTAATTTTACATTGGCATTTATTTGTGGTTCATATAATTGTCGTATACGACCCAGGAGTGAGATTTTTTAAGACTAAAATTTCCCTTTCACCCCATACCTGGGGCACGAAAACAAAATACATCAACTTTGTTTAACATCAAGCAGTAGTGTGCAGGGTTGAAATATTCAGCTCTAGTAAAAACTACGAACTATGAAGCATATTTAACAACAATTTTATATAAAGTTTTAAATATAAGGGTTCCTTAGGTTCAAAAGAGATATGATATTTAGTTAAAAATAATTTATGTTCATATTGACCAAGTAGTGGGTCCAGTTGCTGGTTAGATATTGACAGGGATGTGAATATATTTTTTTTGCCTTAACTAAAAGCAATTCTTTGCATTTACTAGGAGCATTTTGGGAGAGAACGATTCTGAATTGGTATTTAATCTTGGTACATAAGTTATGAAAGTTGAGGCACATTCAAAATTGCAAAGGTTTGATTGTATTGTTAATCTTGCCTGTGATTTATTCGTTAACGAGTGGGGCTGTTGTACGGTTCCGATTGAATAGTGCAAGAGGAAAATTGCCACGTCGCCTCTGTTGTTCTTCGTTGCGACTACAGGAAGAGGAGCTCCGAAACAGCGGTGAGGCCAAGTACGTTCACTTGAATGAAGAGCTGCACGTGCTCATTGAAGTGTACGCACCTCTCCCTGAAGCCTACAGCCGCATGGGGCACGCTCTCGAAGAGGTCAAGAAGTTCTTCAACCCGGTATGAAGTCCAGCGCAGCAGTGCACATTTAATCGTTACATTTCTTAAAACTTTTTTTTTATCAAACGTGGTGTGATCGTGTTGTCTGCTTCGTCTCATATGACAGTGACATTCCTGATGATTTATTTTTGGGTTAGACCGCATATTGATAAATTTGGTTGTGAGAGAGGTTTTTAGATGTACCTTGGAGCTGAAACTATAATAATTGACACGTTAAATGCTTGCATATGCGACAGTTATTTTGGTTCTAACAACACAAATTTGGAAATATAATTACGTGGCCGAATCGAAAAATATCTTATGAACCATGCTATTGGCTGCGAAACCTAAGTGTAAAGAACTTCCTGTCCAGATCTCTTCTCACATCGAGCAGTGTAAGATAACGTCCTCGAAAGATGACATTGCAAAACTACTTCTGAAATCACCTCGATAGCTCCTTTATGAAATGGAAAAGGTTTTAATTCTCAGATATTTTGAATAGGCTGAATTGATTTGGAATAAACTTTTAACATGAAGTTTTTTTGTGTAGTAACTATTGACCAGGCCGAGACTATGAATTTAAGTTTTCCCTGCTCTTGCCTTCTCTCCTACCCGTCTACACCAGGACTACAACGATGAAATCTGCCAGGAGCAGCTGATGGAAATGACATACCTGAATGGCGTGGAGGTGCCCGTGGTAGCGCGTGGCCGTGCCATGAGAGGCCGCGGCATTCCCCCGCCTCCTCCCGGCGCTCCTGCGCTCATAAGGTGGTACCCCTTACCGCCCATGTGCATGGCTGCCGTGACACCTACACCTCCCAGTCACGTTACTATGATTTCCGCAATGTGATTTATCACGTTGCCTTATTACATTTCACGATCACAAAGGTTATCGTCGCGCAATACATATAAAGTTTCCTTCAACTTTGTGTCTGTACGTTACGTCTCTATCGTCTTGTTTTTTTGTCTTTTTACGTACAAAAAAATATGGCGTAAACGATTCAACTGCAGTTAACTCGCTATAAGTGTCTTTTGATCATTGCAATTTTTACAATCTGTTACGCACTTGCTGTGAGAAAATTACATCATAAATTGTAATGCCATCACGTTTAACAGAGCAGTAATTTCACAAATATTGTCAGGAAATGAAATACGAGAAACATAAATTAGCAACGATAATTCACAATGACAATATTTTATGACTATTTTGCCAATTGGACAACGTGGACCTTGTTTCGGACACTATTTTCCAAGGCCGTAATTATAATATATATTTGGGGGGACACATCCCCCCCCAATATATATTATACATCCCCCCCAATATTCAAATATGCTCAAAATGTCCCCCCCAATATATTGATTCAATAATTGCTATGCTACGACAGGCAACCACGCACCGCCGTCCGAAACTTAACACCATTCACACTTGTAGCGCACTCATTGCAGTTAATGCAGCTCAAATCACCAGTTAAATTTCCCCCCATAAACAATGCCCGGGTATCTCCCTGCCTGCAATGTGGGGCACACAGACGTGTAGCCACTGCTACTTCGATCCCTGCGTGAACGCCGGAACTTTCCCCGTCTCTGCAGGGGCCGTGGTGTGGGCCCCCCGTTGCTTCGTGGGCCACAGGGGGGGTCACGCGGAGTCTCATCCCCCAGGGGGGTCCCGCGAGGGCGCGGGGGACCTGGGGGGCCCGTGGAACGTGGCGGAATGAGTGCACGCAGACCCATCGGACGAGGTGCCGCCAGGGGTGCTTCGAGGGGGGTAAGTTAAAACGCCTTGTACAAATATATATGCACACACACGGGACTTGGGCATCACGGAAATAATTAAGGTGTGTGTGGGTTGTGGCATGGGCCTTCCTTGAGTTTTGGGATGGGGGGGGCTTGTGAGTTTTTTCTCCAGTTGATTATAAGCTTGGATGCACAGAATGCTCGACATTGGATTGGGGGAAAATGACGGAGCATATCTCCACTGACATTTGGGCAGGTGAATTAAAACAGCCTTGTTTTGTTAGGTACTGGCCTAACTGGCGAGGGACTGGATAGCCAGGTGGTCATAACGCTTGAGTGGGGGCTTTGCTAGGACGCAGAGCAGATTTTTTTATACGCTCGCGTGTACGCCCAGGCGCCGCCAACTCGTGGGAGAGGAAATGCGGGCGGTGCCACTTCGGGTCCCATCGCGTCCACCCCTTCCCAGGTGCCTAGCTCCCGACAGGCACCCACCACACAGAGGGCACGCCTGTACACCCCCCGGCAGCAGCATGGCCAGGAGTCCTACCAGGACTGTGTGAGTCGTTAGCAGGGGCCAGCGCTCAAGTGGGGCCCCCCGCGGGCCACGAGTCCCCAGGCGGTGTCGTGCCGTATGGACCTGGCAGCCGCGTTGCTTCGGTTAGCGTGTCGTTTCTATTATTTGTTCTTTCACGCACTGCCAGAGCGCACTTTGCACTCCACCATGAAATGATCAATGGATTGAAATTTTAAAGGACTATTTATTTGTTTATTGTTATTCCTATTCTGTTGCTTTTCACGACGGTCGTGTGCGAAGTCCGCTGGCTTGCACTGCGCGCGATTACACGGGTGGTTCGTTAACAGTCGAGGGGTGCTGGGTGAGGATTGGCAACACCTGGGGGAACGTGACTACCGCGTCCAGCGCCGATTTCCGTGGCATGGCTGGTATCCTGTCTAAGACTTCACTTGGTGTGGTCCTGCCGGGGCTATAACCTGATCCCCAACCGAGTAGGCAAATGAGTCGGCTTAGTTTTTCTCCGTGGATAGCCTCTGTTGTTTTAAAACCCCGAATAACAACAGGGGTGGCTCATTTGGCTAATTGGCATGGTGTGAGGTTCCAGCTGTCTGGCAGTGCTTCTTTATTAGCACGCAGAACCATTTACAAAGGACGCACGAACATTGCATGTTGTTAGAGTGGGTAATTGAGCAGTGTTTTTATTTCTTAAATATGATCGTCTGGCTAGGATAAAAGCACTTGCATACAACACTGCTACCTTGATACAACAATAGGAAAGCTGAACTTCCCCAACACCAATAGATGTTTTGTCCTTTTGAATATATTTTTGAATATTAGGCTCAATTAAGTGAAGCAATTTAAATTTGCACCCTGGCTCTAGCAAACACCGCAATCGTACATTCACCTTGTATATCTCTGAGTAGGCTTACTTGAGCCAGGAAGTATGGCAATTGGCACAGTCTTGCCATAACCTGTTTACTTTGCATGAAGAGCATTTCCACTGCTTTGTTTTATGATTCGCTGAAAAATGTGTTTTGCCGGCACAATCACAAGGACAGAACTCGCAAGTGGGAGTGCGAGGGGGGAAATAATCTGGGGAGTTAGCTACTTGAAGAAATTAGTCACCATGGCAACATTTGAACCTCCAGAGATTTTAGTCAGCCATCTTAGTTGGCTCAAGTAAAACATGTTGGTTCGGCCGAAAACGTTCACATTGATGTCTTTTATGGAGTTCTTTGGATGGTAACATTTCGATTTGTAGCAGTCGATTTTAGTCAAATACGGATATGCATAACAATAAGTAAAAGTTGTTGGAAAGTGTTTTTTGTCCGTTTTCATAGTCTGGTGTTGGAAAGTGTTTTTTTCTGTCAGTTTTAATAGTTTGGTGCTAGATCTGTGTGGATTATTAAAAGGTCTTTGGGCACAGTGGGACAGCACCCACGGTTCCAGCTCCACTTTGCACCGAGTGCACTAAGTGAATGCTTGGCGCTTGATAACTCCTAGTTCTGGTTGAGGGTTAAGCAAGCTTACTTGCAAGAGTTGATAAGTACACGTCGTTGAACATTCGTATGTCAATTTGACATAACGTGATACCTGTGAATGTTTAAACCAATCCCATCTTTTTTATTGGGATGTTTGTAGTACGTTTTATTTTGGTCCCAATTGTCCACAAGAATCGGTGCGGGCCTCTTTTTAAGATCAAGGCGACGTAACATTTTGTCATATAATTGCAGTGTTCGTCTCTATGCAAATGTGCATGGTCATTGTTTTTGCAATAAAAAATATATTTTTAAAACCAATCTATGCTCAAATTTATTGTCTGTTGATTCGCACCCCCTCCATAGTCTCCCGACACTTGAGCCTCTTTGGAGGCGATTGTGCTGTGGAGGTCGAGACATCGCATTTAAAAGGGTGACCGCAAAATGTTTAGCTACGTTATTTAGAGTATATTACAAATCTGTAGACGTGGCTGCTGCTGCTGCATTTAAATTTAAACCTCTGAAAGGGCGTCCCCTCATTATTTGCATTGTCTGTTTTATACAATTCCACGTGTTAATATTTTTGCCACCTTTAATGCGAGTAAAAAAGCTGGCCTCGGAAGAGACAATTTAACTTTTCTTCAGTAGGTACCTGCATGCATATATTCATGAGCATGCTTCATAGCATCATTTTAATAATGTATACTGATCCAAATTCATCATAGCTCTGCTGGATATGTACCTGGGCTATATGACGCCAGTTTAAAGCTCGCCGAGAAGCGAGCGACATCGATGTCAAGCATATCTTTCAACATGACATTAATGCCACGAACGTGTTGACGATTCCTGACCGTATTTCATCATAAATATATTTGCTTGAACCTTCAAATTAGTGTCTGACATCCCGGAACCACAAAAAGCCTAGGTACTTATCTCCTGGATAAGTATTTGTTTATTTGGGTTGCGTCTTTCGCTAAGGCGCTTGAGCATCTGCCAAGGTTTTTACTGGAGCAGGCAAAGAGGTGATTAATTTCCTTTTTAGTTGGACCTGACTCTTACCTTGCGTGCGTTTACTCCTCAAGGCCTACGATGACAGCTATTCCAGTTCACCGTATGAAAGCCATGGATACGAGACTTACGATTACTCCTCCTTGCCAACGTTCGACGCCTACGATTACGAGATGCCCGCCACACCAAGGTAAGTTCCTCCCCCCCCCCCGCCATCCTTGCACGTGCACCAGACCAGCGCTTGAGCATACAACCATCTTGTACATCGGTCTTAACTAATTTTCAGAGGTTCGGGGTGGGGGGGAACTTTCACCGATGAGACATCAGTGTGCAGGCCGCCAAACCACCTGCAAAAGTCCTTTCAAATGTTTGTGTATTGTCGGATTCTGCACTAAAGGCCACCAGGGGCCGCCAGTTGTCCGTGGGCCTTGCATTGAAGAACACTGGTGTACAAATCCCTTTGGGGTTTGTGCAGATACGGTGGCTGAGGAGTAAGATGTCGTTTTTTTTTTAATACCACAAATGTATTCGCTCTGATCCCTCTCGATATGAGTGAATTTAATTTCCATGGTTTTGGAGGTTGTGGTTCAGTTTAAAGAGTAATTTGTTTCCATGGTCGTGACAGTATAGAATGTCCCGTCATGCCACTTTGTTTACATGAACCAGTGTCTCGACTCGTGTTCATCAAATGAGTTTTTTTTTCCCCCAATTCCGATCGCGCTACTAGCCGAATACGTTTCCACGTGTTTTGTAGGAATAAGCCAAATTAAGGTAATGAAACAAATGTGCTTGTCACTGCTGACTAGGGGGAAACCATCTCCCCTCGCTCCAGTTGAACCAGGTTTAATCACGGGTGGCTGAAGAATGGATGCGCAGACAAAAGACGCGCATACACACAGACACAACAACAGGTTCCATTTGCTACATCACAGCAGCGCTTGTACAAGGCTAGGTGCACTGTGAGAACATGACGATGTGTTCTTACGGCTCACTGCTGCCAAGGCACGATATAAACCCACGTGGTGTGGGTTAACTGAAATGACTGATAGATGCACTTTCTGTGCTTGCCAATCATTTGTGACGGCTCAAACCATCAACTCGCTGCACTTGAGAAGAATCCGTTTTTAGTGTGCATGGCTGAAATGTGATATTCAAACCCATAGTGTGTTGGCTCAATCATTTGACCCTCATATCCCGCAAACTCCAAGCATCGTGTTACGTGTTTTGTCAGTTTCCCTTTTATCTTCCTGCCATTGCACTCCTGTTCATGTTATTCATGTATGACCATGAAAGCTAAAAACAGACGTTTTGATCTAGCGACTGCTACGGAATCTTGCGTTCTTGCAATAATGTACCAACCCATAGTGTGCTCAGTTCAAAAATGTACCGAAATGTTACGAATGTTTCCGTGGAATTCTATTGGTGTTCTGCCTCTGCAACCAGAGTGGCTCGTTCATAGCCATCTGTTCCAAAAACGTGACTGTTAAAAAAGTCCTTTCTGTGCTTTGGGTTTTTTTTTATTTCACTTTTTTTTGCTTCCCCACCTCTCACCTCCCTCCCCTCTCGTTTGTCTCGTGTTCGCCTTCGCAAATCAAATTTCAACATTTCTGCGTATTTTGCAGCGGTGTAGAAAGTTACGACTATGGTCACGGATCGACCGTGGAGGCGTACACTGGTTACGGTAAGCGGAAAGCTTTCTCTGTAAGACCGTCGTTTTTTTTGGTGTTTTTAAAGAGACTCCCCCGATGTCTTTCGCCACTCGCGTTTGATTTCCTACGGCGATCCGTCAGGGCCAATAGAAATCCACGGAAACACTCGACTCCCCCCCCCCCCCCTGTCTCTTGTATTTCAGTTTTTTTTCAGTTTGCATTTTGAAAGGCGGAACCGATTTAACTTGAGTGTGTTGCCATGCATGTGGAGTTGTTGCTGTGCTCGCATAAACTAAACAATACTGTTGTGGTGTTCTGTTTTAAACCAAACATTCACTCACTTCCAGGGCTTTGTAATTTGGAAGGTGGTGTTTGTCTCCCAAGAGTTGTACATGTTGTGCTTACTTGTAAATACTCGTCATAAACTCGCATTGTACATTGACGGTTCGTGTCTTGTAGGAGGAAAGTTGTATTGTTAATGGTAACATTTAAAGAAAACCCTTCAGCTGTTGTGGCACCAGACCCTTGGGCTATCTTGAGCTCCCCTGTTTCAGTGATCCGTAATATTTTGCTGAATTTATGGATTGGAAATTCGATTATCCCATGAGAAGACGAGTCCGCTCCTGCTACGCATATCAGACATCCCCTGGCCCAGACAGTTCTTGGCAAGAGCTCGCTGTATGCAGCTTTTACACAAGTACATTTGAGTTGACCAGTGTGGAAATTTTAAAATGGAAAATAAGGCGTAGCCCCTTGAGAGCGATCAGTAAGAGCCCGGGTATCAATGTAAATTGGGATCTTGGGACGTACGTTTGCCGAATGAATATCTCAAGTGGTGGTTAATCTTATGCGCAAATTAAAACGTTGTGTGTAATTGTGCAATGTCAAGTCTGCACGTTCTCACCATTGTGCCACTTTTGCTTTAAGCAATTCATTTGTGTGGTTAAGCTGCGGCACCACTCACAACACCCATTTTTTTTACTGCGGCGTTTTCGTTGCCAGCTAGTGTTTGCGTGGATTTCTCTTGGCCGCCCTCTCCCCGGGGTGTCGCGATGGAATTTGCTGTATCCTGTAAATGGCCTTGCTTTCTTGGCCTTGTTGAATTTGCAGGAGTAACGCGTCTTGGGTTTTATTTTGTAAGGGTTTTTTTTACGTGAAAACAACCGCTGTCGTTGTCACGAAGAAGCAGAGATTTTATTTAATTGTTAACATCTATATCCTTGTACAAAAATGAAGAAAAGGAGAAAAAAACTCATTGCATTTAACAGTAACACAATCCTGTAACAGAAAACATATCCAGCTAATATTTTAACACTTTACTTCTCCAGGTTGGAATGGTCCTTGTTCACAGTTTTAAGGGCCGTTTTCCTTTACCGTAATTTCCAGATTATAAGATACTCCTGAAAGTGATACGTACCCCGAACTGGTGCCCGGTGTTAATAAAATTGGACAAATCTGGTCACACATGCACCTAGAGGATTATAAGCCTGACAACCAACTTTTATGTTATAAAGAGGGGGAATTAATCTTATAATCCAGAGAATACGGTAAATATTGCTTGCCATTAACGGGTGTTAATGACGCATGTTGGCGAGTTTTAGTGCTTGTGCACAACTGCCAATGCAGTTTAATTTTTTCCAGTTTATGCGAAACACATAGCACAGTTGTAAAAGGCTAAGGAATGCATTTTTTATATTAACATTGACTGTAAACTTTTACTGCAAAAGCAATGTGCTTTGTAAGCTGATGTATGCCAATGGGGTGCATCAAACAAAACAAAAAGCATCGGGTTCCTCCAATATTCACGAGTTCATCTGTTTTTAAGTAAAGGCAAGATGTTCCTGTAGCCTTGGTGGGTAACCAGTATCGAGTGTTAAAATAATTGTTTTTATGATACGATTCATTCCTCTGCGGCCCAAACCATGAGCGATGGACTAAACCAATCCTGATGTGTGAAATATAAATCTTTTCAATCGAGCGACTGCTTAGTTCCCGTCATTTATGTGACCCCCCCCCCCTCCTTTTCCCATTTCTGCCTGCCCCCCGTCTCACAACCAACAGGGCAAGAGGAGAAGTGTGGAGGCTCTAACAATCGGCTGAAGACTTCGTCGTCCCGCGCGATGCGGTACTCTTACCGCGAACACCCGTACGGCCGGTACTAGCTCAACCGGGGGAAAGCCAGCCGCCCGGGAGCTCACACACACTAACTCACCCACTCCTCACCCACTCCTGCCCTTCCACCACCACCACCACTCCCTTCTCTACACAAACTGCTATCCACTACCTGCCCCCCCCCTTCCTGTCTGGCACAACATAATCCAACTCCCATACACCAACCCTGATATCAGGGGTGGGGAAACTACACCCTAATTGCCAGATACAACCCGCGAACTTAATTTTGTACATCCGGTGGTCACATGAGGCTGGCCTACGTTTTCGGCGTGAAATTTTAACCGTCGCTGTGAAGGATCATGGCTGGTGCGTCTACTTCGGAGCTGAGAATCCAGTAAACGCGTGTTAACGAGGGTTAAAAGGGAGGCGCACCGTGCATCGCAAGCAGTGCGATTGCACTGAGCCCCCCAATGATTAAAAATATATATTCTTGGATAACGCTAGGATTGCGTCGTGTTGTGTGGCCTGCCTAAGTTATTTTAAAGTCCCTTACCCGCCCCATTCCTTCGGTAAGGAAAAGGGTTCCGCTACCCCTTGCCTTACACAGACCCCCCTCCCACACCACACTTAAGACGCTCGCTCCTCCTTTTCAGCGTCGCTCCTCCAGACAGCCGCCACCACTCCCTCGGCCGTGCCCGCACCGTGGCGTGTTGTGTGCAAGTAATTCGCCATCTTTCCCCCCCCCACAACCACACACTGCATTTGGTTTGGGAATCGGGAATTTTTTTTTCTCCGGCCCCCCCCCCTCCCGTCTCCTCTTTTGTTTGAGCGTCGTGATGGTCCCTTGCCAGCGTCGCATCGCTGCAAGTCGTAATTGATTACTTTTATTAGTTTTTTTTATTACGTAAATAACATGAGCTAGTCTGAGCTATAGGATCATGAAGCAACATTGAGTGTAAACGATAGCTTTTTCTTTTTAAATACGTAGGCTTTGATATTGCTTTCGGTTACCTTTTTAATAATTACGTGATTCCTTTGCTTAATGATTTACACTGCGTAGGACCCTTGACATTGTTATTATCCTTTCGATGTTTTGCATGTTGTAAGAACATGCTTCTTATGGTATTTTGTCATTTAAACATAAAATAAGTATTAACGTGTGAAAATACGTGGTTGGTTGTCTAATAAATATCAAGGATAGTAATGCAGGGCCAAAAAACACACTTTGTAACTATGTGCTCAGTATTTGTTAAAACCCTGCTTAAAAATAACATTGACACAATAATCATTTCTGACAAAGCTCAAACCCAAATAGATGTTGCATTGATGTTGCTGAACTTCATTAATAAACTTAAAAATATACACAAGAAAATGTAACTCTCTCGCTGTTCAATTATTAATTTTAAATTGCAATAAAAATTTGTGAGTCCTTGAAACCATTGTAGTTGGTAATGTGTGTGCCACAATTAGAATGTTGTTTTAATGTTAAAAGCATTTGCGTGAACCACAACCACATGAAACTTCCCGTGTCACTGGTATTAAAATGTAATAATACCACATTTACAAAATGCTTATTTTGTTTATGTGTATACACATGCAATTTGTAAATCCATGATTACTTGTGTACTTAATAATCCCATAATATAAATAGCCACCTGTCATTACCCAACAAATACACAAGATGGACAATACTGCCTGGTCTTTAATGGGTACACCACAGGGTGTCTGTTGTAAATGGTGTTATTCACAAATGAAAAGATCGCATAAATTGCTATAATTTATCCTGAAAAGATATGTAAATGAAGAAAGAAAACAAACCTTGCTTAATGAAAAATATTGTTTAAATAAAACCTGATTTCACAATCGTGCAAAAATATTTTAAATCATCCTGACATTCTTTGGCACACACCGACCGCCAACTGTTGACATTATTAACCTGTGACCAAGTCATTGTCTTAACTACGCTGTAACGTTTAAATAATACTCTTTCAGTTCGGATGCTCGTCAACAACTTTATGTATCGCGAAGGCTCTTTTCCCCTGGGAGAGCTATTAATGCAGGGCCAGCCAGCCTCGAATAACTTTGACATGACAACTTGCAGAGTCAGCCTGGCCATATCAGGTAACCTTGTCAAGTACATCACATCACACTTACTCAGCTAATTAATCGCATCCTGCTTTTCCCCTTTTTAGAAGTATATAAATAGTTTTCTGTAGTGCGTTTTTTTCTCTCTCTGTAGAGTTCTCTTAAATTGCTACCGAATTGACAACTTAGCACTGTGTTATTTTGAATTAAAGTTAGTTTTGGAGATGTTGCACAAGTAATTAAATTAATGCTTGTATTTACGTACACTTCACGCACGCGGCTTGCTGTTTGTTTGTTTTAAATGTGTCATGCTGAGCTTCCGTTTACAAAATGCAAATGCAGTATTGCTCAATTCGTGATTATGCCGTTTTGTCAATAATCGTTAACATTTTAAGTTATGGTTTAATACATTCTCCCATTGTGTTGGATCAACTTGTCTGGTATAGTAATTCAAATTGCCATTTTACATTGCTGAACCGTTTTTTATGTATGTTCTTATATTTAAAAGAAATCGCTCCTGCTGCACTTTGTTCCTTGCCATGTAGACATTACCGGGTCTGTATACAATGCACGACACAGTCGATTTATAACAGTGCATTTGTGTTTCTCTTTGCAGGGGAGACGTAAGAAATTCTGCTGTCTGACGCAGCATACTTAACTTGCGTCAGGGGGGAAAGCCGGCCTCACACCGCGACCGTTTATGCCGTCGAGTGTTGATTCAGTCACATCGTGAAGGGCAGACGTGCCGAAGAAGCTGCAAAGGGCACATGAGATCTGTCTGCTGTATAACGCACAACATTTCACTGCACCGGTCACATGCCCAACTCTCCACTGCTCATTAGGAGGGACGGATGCGTTGAAGTTTGAAAAAACGTGAGAAAATAATTATGCAAGAACAATTGTAGCCCAGTGTAAGTCCACCGCCGGGTAAAGTCCCCTCCCCGCCACTCCGTGTTGGTCTTGCGGATTGTTTGGCCGTACTTCGGCTCTCGAGCTACGGTTTGCGGTGAAAAAGTTGGAGGCCCAGGACCCGTGTCGCTCATCACTTGATGTTAGCCACAGATGTTAATCGAAGGCGGCTCCCGCCAGGTTTGCAGCGTGGTGTGCCAACCACCACACCACTGTTCCCCCGCCGAATTACCACAAAGCGAATTTGTGCGAATTCTTATACAATATATAACGGGTGAAGTTTATTTGAAAAGGGAAAAACCAAGAACACATTTCGGCCCACAATTAACAAAGGAAATATATTCGTCAACACCTCTGGCATAAAGGAAAATACACAATAGGCACATGCAGATGGGCAATAGCCTTTATAATTTGACCAAAACTGTCATAATTGTTGTATGGCCAATTTGGCCATCAGCTCTAGCCCTTGCGTTGAGAGTTTTGATCTTGTACCCAGACGTGTTACTGTATTCTCTGGATTAGAAGATACTCCGAGAAGTTGGGACACATTCCAAACTTACTAATAGAATAAAGTTATTCTAATGTTTACACACGCAGCTTTTGATTTAAAATACAGGGTAAAAAAAAATGTGCTTTTCCAGAGAATACGGTATAAGTTTGATACGAGGACACTTGCGTTTCTGGATTTCCCAACAACACCTGGCTCCGCTTCCTGGGTGTCGCGATGTCTGTGCTCAACTACTCGCTAGAGTTTTATAAGTACGTAATGTGTATTTTAAACTGACTAAAAATAACCAAATCGTTAGCACTTAACTTTTTTTTTACATATTTGTAGCTTGTACAAAGAATTCGCAACATTTTATGAATACAGTATGAAACTGAGATGGCTTTTATGGTTGGTTTAAAGTTTTGAGAGCGAGTTTCTAAAAAATGTAACAAACTAATGCTTGGCTTATTTTGAAGCCCTTTCCTCTTGCGTGTTAATCCTATAATATGAAATACATTATTATTGAAATCCCTCCCCACTTTTTAATTAAAGTACGAGTTAATTTAAGTTTTCGAATCTGACTGCCCCTGTATGAAGTGTCATGGATGAAGGAAGATGTACATAGCAGGTGTTTATTGTGCTCATGTTTGCTGGTGGGTACCGATACATGAATGATTTCGGCAATTGCGAGACATCCGAGTGTAATTTAAGTCATTTCAGCTGATCCAAATTGGGTACAAAGGACACCTAATAGCAGATTTTGAGGACGGTATTAAAAAAAGATGACCAACATTTTTTACATGTTAGAAAATATTTGTATTCTGCTTATATATAACGATGTGATTTTACACAAACCCATGAGTGCATATCCTACGTAAGTTCAGGGTCTTTAATAATGAGGGTCACTGTGACTAGTATTTTTTGTCCTGGATTACAAAAAAACTGGCTCCTATATTATAAAAGTAGATATAGATCCATTACAACCTAGTGGCCTGCATTGCTTATATTTTGAATTGCACACGCTACCAAACTGAACGTAAGCCGATCGATCGCTCTGGGATTTGTTATTATACGAGGTTGATTTATTTTTTACGGGGTACTCCCGTTTCGCGTGTAAACCTCATCGTTGGGGAAAACTGTGAAGTCGCTGAAAGTGCAGTACTCGTTGCGATTGAATGTTTGGAAAGATGCTGCCGGAGAAAGTCTCGCCTCAAACCCCCAGAAAATTGTGGCCCCAATGAGCAAACGTGAGTTTTATAATCGCAAATAAACTGAAAACGAATTTGATTCATAAGTGGTTTTTGGGGTTGGGCTAATGATCTGGCCAATTAATGTGTGGCTGACCCTCCGTCACGTGATGGCCAAATACAATTTTCGCGTGTACAAGCTTAATGTGCCAATCGTTTCAGCTCGCCTATAAGTTTCAAAAATTCTCAACCGAATCAAGCAATTCGTATCTAAGTTCAACAATGAGTTTAGAACTGGGAATTATTCTTCAACTTACTGGTGAGCTGAAACAATGAATTGACGCGTTAAACGTGTGTGACGAATTGTATTTGTTTGGCTTGTGGAGGGGTCTGAAGGACACAGATTTGGCGAGATCATTGTGGCCTCTCGCGTAATTTTTGTTTTATCGTAATAATGGCTGCGACAACATCCTCCGTGTAAAGTGAAAACTTGGGCGTATCACGACGGAGAGGTGCACTACCAAAACTAATCTCTACTGGAACTGCCCAGATGTTTCTCTTAACTCTGCCAAGTCCACATCCACGGCTTCAGGCGACACGGTCTTCACCTGGTTGTGTGTAATACGTTGTTTCTGGCCGATGGGTACACGTACGGCCTTCTATCAAAAGAGACAACCCCCCCCCCCCCCGTGTAAGTTGTAATATAGTTTGCCGTTTGTATATTTGTAAATACGGTCGTTGCGTTTCTTTCCTGTGTGCATGGGAGTGTTTTTGTTGCGATGGCTGCGTTTGCCGAGGAGTGGAGTCCCAGATGAATGCGCCTATTTAGTCCTTGAGACCCAGATGGGATATTTAATCTGTCGTTTGCCGCCTATGATTGGTGGTAAAACTAGAATAAGTTGCACCAAATTTTTGAAGATGAGCGTCATTTCATTTTGAATTTGTGTAAACAAAAAAGCATCAATGTGACCGCATCTCTAGAGTGACGTAAAAAACTATATAAGACGTGCACATCATTCGATTGCGCAGGAAGGGGACATTTTCGATGAGGTCAAGTGCGGAAAAGTTGTGGAGCGCGAGGTGGTAAGAATAATATCGTTGGTAAGGGCGCCGAGGTTGATGAGATGTTAACTCTTGTGACCTGGTATGTTTGATAGCGTGGGTTCGATTCCGACCCTGACGCATGCTGTATATTAGAGTTTGCATGTGCCTTTCCCAGTGGTCGCGTGGATTTTTTCCCGGATCCTCCAGTTTTTCCCATCCACATTTAGAGACATGCGTTTTGAATATTTGGCTGCTATAAATGTCCATATGATAAGCCACTTCGTTGAGCTGTAGTGTGTGGCCAGGTCGCTTTTGAAAAGAGCTAGACAGCTCAGTGGGACCTTACCTGGTTAAAATAAAGACAGTTTAGTTTAATTCTAGCGCTGAGCGAGACGTTGCATTTTTTTTTTATGGAACGGTCACTTGCAGACTGAGGAGAAGGGGGGGGGAGCCCTTTAGCCTGGGCTTGTAACGCAAGCACGATCGAGTCGGTAGCGCAGACATCCAGAGGGAGAGGCATTACAGATGAGCAAGTGCAGCAGTTGAAAATAGTGACCTCCCATTAATTGGAACAAGAAGAAGAAAAAGCAATGGATGAGCATTGAATGTCTCCGTATATAATCAGTCTCTCCACGTAAAACAAAAACTACAGTTTCTTACAAGACCCATCGGCCCAATGGCATGCTGAGAGTGAAAATTCCCAGCAGCATTGCTTCAATAAAAGCAAACTGGATCGATGTTGGCACCGTCTCATCAGCAAGCAGGCTTGCTTGAATTTAATAGTTTTTTTTGGGTTAGATCGCGTAAATATATAAATGTGTCGTTAAAACCCGCCACCACCCGACAGCCAACTCGTAAGTTTTGTCACCTACTCAGATTGTAAATGTTGTGGATTGGCTCCAACACACCGGGATGCTGTATTCGTGACGAATTCGCATGTTCTGTTTACGTGACAACCCTTGTTGGCTGTCGGGTGATGGCGGGTTTTAACGACACATTTACGCAATCTCACCCAAAAAAAACCTATATTGAGGCTTGCTTGAATCGTTTCTGGTGAACTACCAGATGTTATAGGCAAATATCCTTTAAGATAGCGTGGAGGTTGACAGTTTGTATCATCTGGGAGTGTGATGTTGAATGACAGAGTATTACGATGTAAATAGAATCATTAAAAACGTTCCAACCAAATTTTGTAATTAAAGTCATTCTGGAATTATTGAGAAAAATCGACCCTTAAGGGTGGTGACGCGTGGATATTTGGTGGCGTTCACAGGCAGACCAGAACACTTGGACTTCTTGATGTCCGCAGGTCCCGTGCCAAAGTCGTACTTTTTGTCTTGAAGAGGTTACATTCATTTAGCGAGTTCCAAAGTCTTTACGATTTGCTCTGAGCGTGGTCTTCATATGCATAGGTTGTGTGCACCACAGTCTCAATGCAGGACAGGCAAATCGTGTAGTTATCGCCACCATGAAAGGCGTTAACGAATCGCCAACGTTGCACCATTATTGATTAATGAAAATAAACCTTGTTAAATTATTAGGTTGTATATAATCCACTGTTTTGTAAATAAGAAAACAAAATACCCCATCGTCTATGGCAGATGTGTTCGCAGCGTTCCATTAGATGATGGTCCGTGTCGATTTCTCGCGGAACAGCGTGCCACGTGTTGGAGCACGGACGTGATATTTTTCAGTGCCCTTAGCTTATTTTTTACACAGCAGGGGGTGCACACTTTCACGATCTCTACTATGAGGTTACCACTTGACAAGTCAAACTTAAAAAAAATCATTCCCTGAGCTGGAATGTATCCAAATCAAATGCAAAACCAGATCTACGTTTACGGCCAAATTGTGCAATCATTGGTGACCAGGCTGAGATCGTCTGCTCCCTACCATTGTTGACTTGGTTTTGGAAGACAAACAACATTGGCACTGCTACTCTGGCCCGTGGAACATTCGTGAAGATCACCAGCGAAGTGGAGTTGATTTTAACGAGTGTAGGCACTGGTTGCCACTTTGCCTGAGGCATGAGTTGCAAAGGAATGGTCTGGAATTCCTTTAGCGAAGTGTAAACCTGCTCAGACCGGAGATGTTCAGTTCACATTACGTTTGATGAGAAACTGACGCACTGCTTTCACACGGGGAACAAAGAAAACCAAGAGACGAGATACATTACCTTTATACTCATCATTATTTAACCAAGGTAAGCTACGTTGGTGTCTCAGGAGAGTCCTACATTTTTTTAATGTTCGGTCAATTCCATTTTAAATGTCTGGTTTCATGTAGGAGATAGGTGGGACACCCGGAGAAACCCCCAGACATCAGCTGTCTTCACCTGCCCACCTTGTAGCCCCACAAACTACAACGTCGGAAGGGAGTTCTACACTGGTCTCCCAGCCGTGCGCTAGGCAAGTTCCACTCCGCTGGGCATCTGAAGTCTCGAGGGAGATGGGGCACGTCTGGGGTTTTGTTTGGAGTGATTTCAGTCGGCCGTAGGTGACAGCCCATTGAGGCAATCGTTTTCCAAGGGATCATTAAGGAAGAGGCGTGCGAGTGTAGTACAAATGGTCCAATAAACTACATCTTAAGGGATTGGAAAATACAAACTAACGATAAGTTTTAGTCGCCAGTGTTTGCAACATCTGAAACAAAAGTACAGGTTTCCTCCTTCGCTGTGTGCGGTGGTAGTCGTGGATGAGTTATACTGGTAGGAAACTCCTGATTACACCAGCCCACGGGATTATTCCGTCCGTCCGTCGTGCATCCAAAAATGGGCGGGGTGGGGCTGGGTGGGGAGGGGTTGGTCACCCCGTGGTGCCCTTATAAAACTCAACGTTTAACCTACTCACGCCGGCTTGTGCCCGCCCTCGCAGTCGGCCATATTTGCGGAATACACCACGCCGCCGTTGACCCTGGCCATTGACCGAGCAACCCAACGTTCCTACCAGCTCCCTCCGCAGGACAATGTGTTATAAAAAAGGGCGCACAAAGCGAAACCGCACGAGGAGACCGCTGCCTGTCGAGTAGCGCACAGTACGCACTCGTAGTCCACACGTCCCTCGTACGACCGCATGTGGCTGAATTGAGACCGCATCATAGAGCGAATGTTGTGTAGAGCTAGATGAGCCGCATATACGCGAAATTGCACAAACCCGACCCCGCATAAAGCGAGGGAAACCTGTATTTGGGAAAAAAAACACTTGTGGACGCACGGATGCATGGGGTTTAAAGAGTTATGGCCAAGGTGCGTGACACTCAATGCCCGTGTCACAACCGCATGCCTGGGTGGATCGGATAGATCGCGATAAACCGGCATAGCACGGGATAGAGAAGAGACGGACTGATGCGGTTACAGAAGGATGTTGAGCTGATGGGACTTGCCGCTGACCGGTACCAGCAGTGCCCGGATCGGCCTCTGGAGGAGGCTCGTGAAGGACGCCACTGGGCAGTTGAAGGCAGCCGCCCTCCAGCAACAACGGAGGGCGGAGGAGCGACGCTCAACAACGAGCGGAGCGCCGTGCGGATAAAACGCAAAGAGTTGACAGTCGCGAGCACAGTTGGTGCATCCGCCTGTTCCGTGACCTCCTGCCAGCGGGCCTTCGACACTTCACGTCACCTCGAAGTGCACCTAGCCTGGCACAAGCGCCGTGTTGACGTCACCGCCGTTTCGTTGCGAACGGCGGTGGTTGTGTAACGTGTTGGGCCTGCGGGAGCGCGGTCAGATCGGTACGCGAACTGTTGCCAGCAGAGGGCGGTGTTGACTACGGTCCTGTGCCATGGGTTAAAAACGCCACACTTTGAAACGCAGTGCACCGTATGGGGGACTTTATATTTTAAATTGTCAATGCGTTTCTTGTAACGTGTCAAGCTATCGTTGCGAACGAACAATACAATCCGAGGCATCCATTCAAAGGCGTTGCTTTCCAGCGTGTCGAATTACGAGCGTCGGCCAACGGTAAATCCACTGCTGGATGAAGGCCACCTCCTTTGTCAAAGGCCGTCGCCGTCTCTCGCACGAGTCCTACGATGCCGACAATCGACGAGCGCGCCGGTGTCTCCCATAAGCGCCCGCGTGTCGCTATTTTAACCCGTTGCTAAGTAAGACATTGATATTCATATTCTTAGGTTTTTTCGGTAAAGTCACGTAGGTAACACAAATTACCGAAAGAACCAAGAATATGAATCCTTGCAGTCACGAAAGCTTCAAATCTAAAACATTTAATTTTCGATTTATAGCTTTCGTGACTGCAGGAATTCATCTTCTTGGTTTTATTATGTTTTATTATTTTTATTATTTTATTAATTTCTTTCTACGTGACTTTACCGAAAAAACCAAGAAGACTAAAACATTTAGTTTGTTAGCCCCGCTCGTGTCTATAGGCGCCTCTCTCTGTGTCCAATACGAATGTCTACCACCAGCTCAAACAAGCCAGTGCCCGGCGATGGAAATTCCACATTCCCATTGCGGTTGGTCGATGCGGAGGCCAGCCGCAGATGGAGTCCCACAGAGAGTGGTATTCGTTTTTAATTGACCGCAGGGATGATGATGGTGTGTGTGGGATGACGAGTCTGACTCCCAACCACGGGATTTGAACTCGCACGCTTCGGATCGCTTTCCATTCGGTTGCTTAATTGTTACACCGATAATCCAGTCGAGCCAGTTACCCAGCGAGTTCGCAACTGAAATCCGTTGTCGTCATCGGTACAGAACAAGGAATAGCAACATCGGAGGGATACGTACGGAGGAAATGGGTAAAAGTAAATAGAAGGGGACAACTTTAACCAACACGCATGCTCACATAATTCGCGAGTGAATTATGTGAATTATAATGAAGTTCTGTAAGGGATAGACGGTGGTAACTGGACGCGCAATTGACTTTTCTCGGAAGCCAACGGCGAACATTTTGATTTTAAACCTTTCAAAAGCTATGGCCTGGAGGTTGATTGGTTTCACCTTTAGGGAAAAGCCAGAGACTTTAAGCTGGCAATCTGCGTGTAGTCCCGTGCTCATCGCTTAACACGAACTTGTAAACCCCGCCGAATATTTCCAGTGAACCAAATAATGAGCCTCCTATTCGAATCTTGACGCTGAAGCCGATAGCAAGCAACGGCTCTGTGGCGTATGCACACCACGCCACGGACCCGGTTCGATCCCCGGCCACGGCTCACGTCAGTGGCGTCCTCTGGTCGAGCACCAATTGGGTCGAGGCTCAAAAGAAAGCCGTCCCTGGTGTGGACCAATCAATTTCAAGGACAATGCATATATTATCATAGTGTGCTTTTTCTTTGCATTTTGACTGCAAGTATTGTGGTTAATGCAGACATGAATCCTTGTAAAAAGGTTTCAGTTTTGTTGCCAGAAAAAAGGGGGAAAACCCCTATTATTATATTTTGGTACTGGCAAAGGAGGTCCAATGATGTAGACGCTCACCCCGAGCCCTCATTACTTTGATAGTGCATCGTCTTTGAGCTGTACGCCTATTGGCGTCCTTTGGTCGAGCACCAATTGGGCTCAAAAGAGGCTCAAAAGAAAGCTGTCCTTGGTGTGGACCAATCAGTTTAAAGGACAATGCATATGTTATCATAGTGTGTTTTTGTTTGCATTTTGACTGCAAGTATTGTGGTTAATGCAGACATTAATCCTTGTAAAAAGGTTTCAGTTTTGTTGCCAGAAAAAGGGGGAAAACCCCTATTATTATATTTTGGTACTGGCAAAGGAGGTCGAATGATGCAGACTCGAATAACTTCACCAATTCTACGCCAGCCCTCTTCGTCCCACAATCGACTGGCGTGATGGTGAAGCTACGGCATGGGTAAAAAAACAACCGTCGCGACCCTAACGACACGGCATGGGGAGGGCATTCATCCAGCATTGGATTTACAGAGTCTGTTGATCGCCACAACAACGCAATGATCCTCCCCGTATAGCCTCATTAGACTGTTGGGGCAAGTGTTGTGAGCGAGCACCTATCGAGGCCGGCACAACAAACGAGTGGGTGAATGTCCAGCACCACGCCCCACCGCCTTTGTCTCCCCAGTGGTGGATGGGGCTAGCACCACACCGCATTTGAGGCCGAGTCGACCTAGAGGGAGACCCACAACCGGTTCAAATAATCGCTTCTGGTGTCGGTGGCCGTGCACGGGAGTCGAACTCTTGCTCGTCAGGTTCGTAGTGCAGCTCTCCCGAGTGCAACGCAGACAACGCGACCGCGCGCGCACGCAAGCGCCACTTCGTGTTGTGGCAATCAGTCGGCACGGATTCACGTGCACGCTGCTGCGCTGCTGTGTGTGCATGAACGTGCAGTCGCGGGAGTGAGTGTCTGCGTGTCTCATCTTGCCTGGACGCCCTTGGGCACCACAACCGTGGAAGATGCTTGTGTGCGCGTGTGTGTGTGTGTGCGTGTCTGTGTGTGTGTGCGCGCGTGTTGTGCGGAGCGGTGGTGTAGCGGTTAGCGCTACGCTGCGCTACGAACTCGGCGGCCCGAGTTCGATTCCCGCTCACGGCGGACACCGGTGACGATTGGTCCTCCTCTAGGTCGACTCAGCCTCAAATGAGGACCTAATGCGATGTGTAGTAAACATCGCCAATGGGGAGACAAAGGCGGTCGGGCGTGGTTTCCGGCCACCCACCCCCTCGTGTGCCGTGCCGGCCTTCATAGGTGCTCGCTAAAAGCACTTGCACCAACAGTCTAAGGCTACACGGGGGGGGGGATATTTGTCTTTGTATTGCCTCTGTTTTTCAGTGCATCATCTTTTCAACGCGAAAAGATGGACATTCTTAAGCGGCCGTGCGTCCGTTCGTACCCGGTCCTGCCGTTTGTTCGCTGCAAGTTGCATGCCGTGCGAGACTTGGATTCGAATGTTGTATTTCCCTCTGACTCTCTCTCTTTACAAATAAGAGATGTTCATGGGGAAAAAAAATAAGCCGATAACCCACGTGTTGTATTATTGCATTGCAAGATAGCTCATGCTAACTTCACCGCGACGCATTACAATCCGCGAATTCATTGCAAGCATCAACATTATTACATGCTCACACTGTGGTGAGTCGTGTACGTGTGTGTGTTGAACTTCGTTCGCACCGTACGTAGCCGACCGTGCTAATCGGAGGTGTTAATGTCAATGTCGAGATACCTCCATCGTAACATTTAAAAAGAAATGTTTTATAAATATGGTTTACAGAGGCGGACTTTGCAGCAGTGAGTAACGGTGACGGCTGACGAGTCCCCATATTGACAAAACCAGTCTGCAGTCATTGCCCTCTGTCTCACTGCCGCCTATCATTCGGTCACGTGTGCTCCACTTTTACTCGACGGTGACCCCCCCATACAAGAGGTTGGACCACTGCAATACACTTCTTCATGGACTGCTGATGGTCTGCGCATAATGCGTACAGGCCGAGTTAGTCTTGTTACCCGTTTCAAGTGCGCGTGTGTCAAATACAGCGTTTTATTCTTGCGTATGCAAATATGTGCAGGACCCAGTGCCGGATTATCCTAGTAGCAAAAGTAGCAACATATGTAGTAGCTACTACACACATGTAGTAGCTACGGGCCCCGCACTTTCAAGGGCCCCGCGCTAAATACTTTAAAGCTATCAATTGCGGTTCAGTGATTCTGCACTTGCTCTATTACTATAGTACTATACTGCTTTCAACTTTTATGAACTGGTTGTTTAAGGTTAGCGATTTGTCGTATTATCTAGCTGGAAAACAAATAAAAAAATGCAATTACTTTACTGTGCAAGTAAAAAATGTGTTTTTTTATATTTATGTGTTTTTTTAAAATTTAGGGCCCCTTTATAACATATGCTACAGGCCTCGGACAAGCTTAATCCGGCACTGCCAGGACCTGTAAATGTCCATTGCCAAGCTCTGCTTGGCAATGGACGATTGGCTGCGTACGGTGCGAAAGAAGTTCAACGTGCATACACTGCACAGACTACAAGTGGCTTTACTGGACGGGCCATGGTTTGGGCAGCACGTCTTCGATGTTTCCATTCATGACGCATTCGTCAATGCATTTGAGCTGCGTCCACGGAGCGTACGATGTTGAAGCTGCGTGCTTTGATGAGAGTGAGATGAGCGAGCGCGTGTGAGTCCATTGCATTGTTGCATCCAGCGCATGTTACATCCATTGCATGGTATGTCCATTGCATGTTATATCCACCGCATGGCAAACATTTTCCATCGACGTTCGCTCAATTGAGGTTGCGTATGATGAGAAGTTCACGGACGGGGTTTAATATTTACGAACATTGCATGCCCGTTGCATGTTATATCCACCGCATGTTATATCCAAACAACCAAGGCACATACACTAATCACAGAGAGAGAGATACATTCAATCACAGACATCCCCCCGTATAGCCTGTAACAGGCTGTTAGGGCAAGTGCTGTTAGCGAGCAGCACCTAATGAAGGCCGGCACGGCGCACGAGTGGGTGGGTGGCCAACACAACGCCCGGCCGCCTTTGTCTCCCCAGTGGCGATGCGTACACACCGAACCGGGTACTCATTTGAGGCTGAGTCGACCTAGGGGAGGGCCAGGACCGATTCATATAATCGCCACTGGTGTTGGCCGTGAGCAGGGAATTGAACACGGGTCGCCGGGTTCACAGCGCAGCGTGGCGCTAACGGCGACACCACCGCTCCTGCACACACACACTCACACACACACGTGTATACAAACACACACATACAAACACACATACATGCTAACACATCCATACCAATCAAGGCCGTAGCCATGGAGTCAACATTGGGGGGGACCAAATCTTCCAGGGTGTCTGGGGGTCCCAACCCAGAAAAAGATCAAAATTTTAAAACTCATTTCCTGCCTAAAATATAAAAAATTGCACTAACACATAGGATGGACTTTTTATTTATTTTTTATTTTTCAATATTTTACAAGAATGTCTAATAGTGTATTTTTTACATTGCTCTGTTTTTACTTTTTTACCATTTCTTGTTTCATTGTATGTCATGGCAGAGATTAGGGATTAATAAAGTACAACCATAACCACAATCATATCATCAGAAATCTATTTAATAGCAATATATTGGGGGGGGGGGGGACATTTTGAGCATATTTTAATATTGGGGGGTAATGTGTCCCCCCCCAAAATATATTATAATTACGTCATTGATACCAACACACACACGACACACACGCACACGCACGTGCACACTCGCACTCGACAAGAAACGAACGCGGCGAACTGACGCGATGGGCGTGCGTCTCGACGGCCGCGTCGTCGTCGGCTCGCTCCGTCTCATCGACGTGGCTGGGAATTGCTCGCGAGACGCCTCCGGGGCTGATGGATGCGCCCGTACAGTGCGCGCTAGAGCCCGCGAGGCTCTCTCGCTCGCTCTCTCTCTCTCGCACGGCTCCAGCCCTGTCGAGCCGCATTAATGATCCCGGGCTCGAGCACCCCCCACCCCCTATCCCCCCACCTCTATCCCCCCCCTCCATATACCCCCCTCCATATTCCCCCCTCCATATTTTCCCCTCCATTCCCCCCCTCCATTCCACCCCCCTCCATTCCCCCC
>CM025625.2:8069019-8085228 GCA_014621495.2 Entosphenus tridentatus
CACTCACACACTCACACACGCACTCACTCACGCACTCACACACTCACTCACGCACTCACGCACTCACACACGCACTCACGCACGCACTCACACACGCACTCACACACGCACTCACACACGCACTCACGCACGCTCACTGTAATACCAGGGGCACTTCCACAATGCACAAACTGAACGTAACAGCACAGCGGTCATCCTCCGTCACTGTTGTGCGCGTGTGTTTGTGCTCATTATTATTCAGGACTCTGCAGCTTCTTGTTTAGGACGGGTGTGCGCTTGAGGAAGTTTGTCCAATTAGAGTTTCGTTTCATGCGTTATAATTGCGCGCGTGTGCGTGTGTGTGTGTAAGCGCTGCGCTACGAACCCGGCGACCCGTGTTCGATTCCCCGCTCACGAGCAACACCTGTGACGATTTTGTGAACCGGTCTCGGGGCCTCCCCTAGGTCGACTCAGCCTCACAATGAGTACCTGGTGTAGCGGTGTGTAAACATCGCCACCAGGGAGACAAAGGCGTCCCAGCGTGGTGCTGGCCAACCACCGCCTCGTGTGCCGTGTCGGCCTAACATCACTTGCCCCAACAGTCTAGTAAAGGCTATACGGGGGATCTTCGTTTTAATGAATAGCACGCAACAGTACACCGAGGTACAATCCTGTAGCAGCACGCACGGTGGTGGTGGTGGTGGTAGTTGCTGGATTCCGTCCTGCCTGTGCAATGTCATCTCGGCCCTGACGTCTGTGACAAAGCACTCCGCTTAATGAAAACAGACATCGCTCAATGCGGGCGGTTGTGGCGACATGAAACGCTCCGCGCCTTGGTAACAAAGCAACGAAACAGACAGACAATACACCTCCCACCCATATCTGTTCCTCCAAGTCGTTGTTTTTTTACATCCCATCAGCCACACGTCCCTGATTCTGGCCGTGAATAAATTCCGCAACATCAGTTCAACGCGCAGGCAAAGCTCTGGACCCTGTGTCGGCATTAAGTGTTTCTGCGTTTATTGAGCATATTCAAATTAATGTTGTGTGTGTACACATCTTCCACGTGTGTGTGTGTACACGTGTGTGTGTACACGTGTTCCACGTGTGTGTGTGTACGCGTGTTCCACGTGTGTGTGTACACATGTTCTACGTGTGTGTACACGTTCCACGTGTGTTTGTGCGTAGACATGTTCCACGTGTGTGTGTGCGTACACGTGTTACACGTGTGTGTATGCGTACACGTGCTCCGTGTGTGTGTGCGTGTGTGTACGTGCTCCGTGTGTGTATGTGTATAGACGTGTTCCACGTGTGTGTGTGTACACGTGTTCTACGTGTGTGTGTACACGTGTTCCACGTGTGTGTGTACACGTGTTCCACGTGTGTGTGTATGTACACGTTCCACGTGTGTGTGTACACGTGTTACACGTGTGTGTGTGTGTCACGTGTTCCACGTGTGTGTGTGTACACGTCTTCCACGTGTGTGTGTACGTGCTCCGCGTGTGTGTGTATGTGTGTACACGTCTTCCGCGTGTATGTGTGTAGACGTGTTCCACGTGTGTGTGTACGTGCTCCGCGTGTGTCTATGTGTGTACGCGTGTTCCGCGTGCCACTTAGAGCGTCAGTTGTTTTGCGCGTCACGCGAGACGCGTTTAACAATCATCGGGCGCGTGTGGCGTGGAACGAGTTCGTTTGAACGGGGAGGAGTTAAATTACTAAACGCGTGTTGGGGGGGGGTAACAAGGATTGTAGTTGTGGAAACCCTGACATCAGTAAACTAAACTAAAACTATTAATATATATTTTTTTATTTTACCAGGTGAGGCCCACTCAGCTATAACGCTCTGTCTCAGAAGCGACCGTCACAGATGATAGCTCGACGAAGTGGCTCATCACGTGGAAATGGAGAGCAGCCGAATACTCTAAAACGTCTGATGTTGATTATAAATGTGGAGGGAAACCCCGGAGGGCCTGGAGAAAATCCAGGAGACCACGGAGAGAGAGAGAGAGACGCACACTCCAAATATACAGACGTGGGGATCGAGATCGAATTCACGACCTCCTGTATACCACGCGAGGCAGTTAACATCTCACATCTCGTGCATGGCGCCCGCAATGGTTGGATTTGCAAACCAGAGGTTGCGATTACAAATCCCTCCGCCGATGTCTCCCCCTAGGTCGACTCAGCCTCAAATGAGTACCTAATGCGATGTGTAGTAAACATCGCCAATGGGGAGACAAAGGCGACCGGGCGTGGTTTCCGGCCACCCACCCCCTCGTGTGCCGTGCCGGCCTTCATAGGTGCTCGCTAACAGCACTTGCTCCAACAGTCTCTTAAGGCTATACGGGGGATCTTTCTATTTTGCTTGTACTCATTATGCAAAGGTTTGTCAAACTAATCATCATCACAGTCAGTCGATGGGGAAGTCGCTTGCGGTGGGATAAAGTGTGGTTATGCCCGCCTCATCCAATACGGTCTGTTCAACGTGGAAGAGTAGGCCAAGCACCCTGTAAGAGTTCGCTCTCGTGGTGGCTCTTCCGGCTGGCAGTGGCGTGGCCAAGAAATTGCAGGGCTACGCCTTTCACTTCTTCTTTAATGGAACAAAATGTCAGGCACATGGCGCGAAAACGTGGTCTTAACAGTTGTTAAGGATGCTACGGCGTAGAGCGGCTGTGTAGAGATGAAGGGATGGGACGGGTTGTGATGAATAATAGAACAGGGACAGAACGTGCTTGCTACAAGGACAGCACTGTGTGTGTGTGTGATGAACTCACTGTGTGTGTGACGAACTCACACACACACACACGCACAGCAGTCGTGTTGCGGTTAGAGCGCTGCGCTACGAACCCGGCGACCCGAGTTCGATTCCATCTCACGGCCAACACCAGTGACGATTATCCAAATCGGTCCTGGGCCTCCCCTAGGTTGGCTCAGCCTCAAATGAATACCTGATGCGGTGTGTAAATATCGCCATTGGGGAGACAAAGACAGTCGGGAGTGGTGCTGGCCACCCACCCCCTCGTGTGCCGTGCCGGCCTTCATAGGTGCTCGCTAATAGCACTTGCTCCAACGATCTCTTAAGGCTATAAGGGGGATATTTGTATTTTTCTTGCACTCATTATGCAAGGGTTTGTCAAACTAGACTCCAGGCCTTGTGACTTACTCCGGTCCAGATTTTCCACGTTTACCTTAAGTTGTCACACGCTACACGCACACGATGATTGGTAAGGAAAAACTTGGAGAAATATCAAAATATGTATTTATGCTGGAGGAATCCGATGAGCTATAAAGATCCTTTCCACGGATGTCCACTATACGCTGCGTGTGGGCTCCGGGTGAAGCGGAAGAGCGCTGATTAAAAGTTAAGACCTCGCTATCACGAAAACTTGATTACCGATCACCAAAAATATATAGATAGATTTTTCATATTTGTTTATTACACAAGCCATCGGCCGCACGGCATTGTCTGGGTGCATCATTTCAGCCGCATTGATTCAGCACAAGCAAACTCCGGACCGGTTTTGACTTTTAGCGTCTCATCAGCAGGGTCAGGCTGGCTTGAATTAATGCTGGTTAACTACCAGATGTTGTAGGCAAGGCACCTCTCTTTTAAGCAGACGAGAAAATAACTGAAAAAAAATCTAAACTATTCATATACTTCACAGAAGTTACGGACAACTGATATCACGATAATCGCAATACGGGGCGAAATTTGATATTGTATCACGAAAAACGATAACGCGATAACCCGAATACAGGAACTCTTCTATAATAGCGTTTTTTTTGGGTTAGATCGCGTAAATATATAAATGTGTCGCTAAACCCGCCACCACCCGACACAGCCAACTAGCAAGGGTTGTCACGTAAACAGAACGTGGCCAATTCGTCACAAGTGCAGCACACCGGTGTGTTGGAGAGCCAAGCCACAACATTTACAATCTGAGTACGACGTTTCACCAGTAATTACAACCAGCTTCATCAGGCGACGGACATATTTAGATTCCTCTACTTACGAACATTCGCGACTTACGAACATTCAGAATAGGCAAATGGACATACGAACAAACTTGTCCGTATGTCCATTTGCCTATTCGGACCGAGAGTCATAAGTTCAACCGCTGCACAATAGATGGAGGTGGTGGCATCTACATCTGCAGAACGTGAAGAACCAGTGGCATCTACATCTGCAGAACGTGAAGAACCAGTGGCATCTACATCTACAGAACGTGAAGAACCAGTGGCATCTACATCTGCAGAACACGAATAACCAGTGGCATCTACATCTGCAGAACGTGAAGAACCAGTGGCATCTACATCTGCATAACACGAAGAACCAGTGGCATCTACATCTACAGAACGTGAAGAACCAGTGGCATCTACATCTGCAGAACACGAAGAACCAGTGGCATCTACATCTGCAGAACGTGAAAAACCAGTGGCATCTACATCTGCAGAACACGAAGAACCAGTGGCATCTACATCTGCAGAACGTGAAGAACCAGTGGCATATACATCTGCAGAACACGAAGAACCAGTGGCATCTACATCTACAGGAGCTTATACAACTTTTAAAGCCATTCCCCCCCCATGTTTAGTGTACATGTCGTACAACATGTTTGGAATCGACAGGAATAAAGTTGGACTTACGAACACATCAACTTATGAACAGAATTCTGGAACCTAGCTCGTTCGTAGGTAGAGGAGTCTCTGTAGTGCACGTCTCCTTTGACTACCTTCACTCTGAGCCAAATTAAAAGCTGACACGCGTAGAACTCGTGACGCAGGTGTGGTACGGAGAGCCATTCCTAACGCGACGGGCCCTGTCCGCCTGACATTTAACTCGGAGCTTTTACTCACATCACACGAGCGCATCTTTCTCTTTCATCGCTGTGACAGCCCAGAGTTGTACGCGAGCTTTGCTCAGAGCGCCACGGATGGCGGTTGATCACGGGGGGTGGGGGGATGGGCCCATGCCGCTTTTATTTCACGCGCCAGTAGAAAGTGATAAGAATGTGGAAGAAGTTGAGAGGGTGTTGTTGTGTCCAGAGTAATTGTCACGTTAGCTGTGCCCGGGACTCGTACTCGGGTGAACTCGGTTCATAGCGCAGTGAGGCATTGACAGATTGTGACACAAAATCGGCGACCGGGCATTTACAAACGCACCAGGCTAAAATTCTGGCTATGGAATTCGCTCGACGTTGCGCTGTGACGTAACATATTCGCGTGAATTTTTTTTTTGCCGTGCGATATCATTGGCCCATTTAGCGCTGGGTTCAAAACAACAAATGGGACTGTGCCGATGGTGAAGAATCTTTGGGGCTGACGAATATGTGGACTTAATGCCAACCGAGAGCGTGACTGAGAAATGAAGCGTACACATTCGAGGTAATAAAATATCTGAATACAACAAAAAATACCAGACCGGCCTCGCACCGGCGCTCGGAATGGACTGACCCCACCGGGCATTTGCCCTCTAGACTGCTGCCCTCTATGACCTCTCCGGGCCTGGCGCAGTGTGCCAACCCACAGCGCCACCGCTCCTCTACACCGGGAAGTGCAGTCTTCCTTGGAGAGCTCTTTGGTCTTGGCCATGGTGGAGAGTTTGGAATCTGATTGCTTCTGTGAACAGGTGTCTTTTATACAGGTAACAAGCTGAGATTAGGAGCACTCCCTTTAAGAGTGTGCTCCTAATCTCAGCTCGTTACCTGCATAAAAGACACCTGGGAGACAGACATCTTTCTGATCGAGAGGGGGTCAAATACTTATTTCCCTCATTAAAATGCAAATCAATTTATAAAATTTTTGACATGAGTTTTTCTGGATTTTTGTTGTTGTTATTCTGTCTCTCACTGTTCAAATAAATCTATCATTAAAACTATAGACTGATAATTTCTTCGTCAGTGGGCAAACGTACAAAATCAGCAGGGGATCAAAAACTTTTTTCCCTCACTGTAACTATACATAAATGTTTTAATAAAGTACGATACTGTACGATAAATGATTCACTAATCACCGGTAGCATCCAGATCAGATAGAACACTAGATTTGTTTTTTGCTCGTTTCTTGTGCGGGCGATAGGGTTACACGCCGTCAAATCCACGTTCGCGTGATGGGGTGATTTGACTCCTCGGCTCTCCGCCCCCCGTGCCTGTAGCAAAGGTACGAGTCGCAGAGACAAGCATGGATCCGGGGAGTCGGTCCACGTATCCCTGAGCCCACGTACTCTGAGACCTTCCTGTAAATTCGAGGATTTGCGAAAGAGTAGTTTCACGAACGTGCATCGTACATCAACTCGTGTCGTCTTATTCGATTCGGAACTGAACGCCTTTTCACGAGTCCAGGCAGAACACCCACGCCGGAAAGTAGAAAATGACTTCTTAGATATTGGACCGATTGGTCAAAATTGAGTCGTAATTCATCTTCTTGGTTCTTTCGGTAAAGTAATAAAACATAATATTATATAATTTTATTATATTATTTTATTATATTATTTTATTTTATTATGTTTTATTATTTGTATTATTTTATTACTTCCCTTCTACGTGACTTTACCGAAAGAACCAAGAAGATGCATTCCTGCAGTCACGAAAGCTTTAAATCGAAATGTGAGTCGTAATTCTTTGGCACTCCACCGCCACCACCACCACCCCTACTGTGAAGGTTTCTTGACGCGGTTGGGAAGTTGGAACTGCGGCCCGTGATGCGTAGTTGACCTCATGTACTAACTTCTCTCTTGTGATAACTTTGTTGTCGTTCGTGCTTGTTTGTTGCTGGTACAATTTCTTAATTTGTTTATTTTTTTTTCATTTTGCTTGGTCGGAGGGTGTTCGTTTGCCGTCTTATTTGGCTGTATATGGGATTTGGTGCACTGGCAAAGGCGCCGTGGTGAAGTCACCGTCACTTAGTGGCGAATGTCGGATAGTGGTATGGGATTTAGAGCTGTTATATATAAAATTAACGTACAGCGCTGTAGCATGCAATTAGAATGAATGACCCTGTATAAAATAAAAAAAATTTTAGACAGTGGGTTGTGAGAAGGGAGGAGGAGGATCCGTGACATTTGGCGTTCGCATGGTAGGGACGTTGATGGATTACAGAAACCGCTTTGAGAAAAGTTAAGAGGTTGTCAACATCAGTGTTAAAGGCTGGGAATTTTTGAGGCAGGATTGACGTCTTTGTTATGGTGTGGCGTGGACCAGAAAGCGACTCTAAAAATTAACTTCTGTGCTTTGAGCACACACGTACATGCACAGGGCGCTAGGAATTACAAGCGCTAATGTGACGCTGGCGCTTTGAGTGGCAGATTGTGTGTCAGAAAGGCGCCACGTGTTGGGCAATAACAAAAATCGCCATAACTCACACGGAAGGATTCGGTAAGACATTTGAAGGTGAAGAATTGACTGCAATAAGAAGGCATCGTGGATACGTTCAGGGCGGGGTGGTTGTGATGGGAGGGAACACGTGGCGTGCAGGGTGGAGCAGCAGCAACTTGGAGGTTGTGATGGGTGGGAAACTTGTCCAGGGTGGAGGAGGGCAGGTGGCCGAGACGGGCATTGGAGTGGCAAAGGAAAGACCAGATAATGGTGGTAATGAAATTGTAACTGGGGTCCCTGGAAGATGTGCTGACTGTGTTAGACTACAACGTCGTAAACGACAGACCACCAATAACTGCACACAAAAAATATCCATCACAACAAAATATGGTTCTGCACTTAAATGTACTCATTTCTAGCTCTGAGAATAAAAAAAAGATAAGTTTGACTGTCATGCGACGACCATTACTCTGCCGCCCCCCTCCCCCATACTGTGTTGATCAAAGGTCACTCGAAACGATCTTCAGAGGTAACCCTGTGAGATCCACTTCCGCGTGCCGTTCTCGAACACGGAGGTGCCGCATTGCTCTACTAGAGACCTGAACGGATTCTGTGTCTCGTGACGCGTCTCTGATGGGACAAAGTGAAAAGTCAAATGTCATTTTCCGTTCAAATGAGCTTTGTGGCGGTGCTCATTTCCTGTTTAGACCGCTAAGCCTGTGGTGGAAATTCCACATTCTTATGGCGGGGGCGAGTATATTAACGTTTTACTTATCAGAAAATGGTAGTTATTTTATCGACCCTGGCGGAATGATAGGCTGATTCGACGCTCAACCAGGATTTCAACCCACGACCTTCCCATTGCGAACCACTTGGCTGGATATTATGGCACAGTTGGGATAAAACAGTTTTTTACAATCCGCAATTGACAGCTCAATTGAACAGGAGTTTCCATTGAAAGAGAGATCAGAATCAGAAGTTGATTTACTTCCAGAGCAAGGCTTTGGTAGACAAAGTACAAGATTTGGAAAGTACAAGGTTATACTGTACCATGGAATTATGCGACATATATGGTAGCATTCGGCACATGCCATGTGTGATAGGGATGGGGTTCAAATGTTAATGAACATTTGGAGTTTCTGAAAAAAAAAATAACAACTTTAGATGTATTTTTGACGGAATTTCGCATAATTCCCATTATGTCAAAATCTGTATTTATTTTATTCAGAACCTTTATTTATCCTGGAGGGATCTGATGAGCTATGAAGCCCTTTATTTCGCAGATGTCCAGCATACTAGGGCCGTCAGTTCCGGATTCTCAATCAATCCGAGAAAAAACTAAAACATTTTGGAACGTCCGAAATTTTAAATCAGAGCCTGACTTTTCGCAATTTGTCAGATTAATCCGAAATTTTAAATCTGAGCCTGATTTTTCGGATTTTGTCAGATCAATCGAAAATTTTAGATCTGAGCCAGATTTTTCGGATTTTGTCAGATTGGTCATAAATGTTATACCTGAGCCAGATTTTTCGGATTTTGTCAGATTAATCCGAAATTTTTAATCTGAGCCTAATTTTTCGGATTTTGCAGGATTCATCCCAAATTTTAGATCTGAGCCTGATTTTTCGGATTTTGTCAGATTCGTCACAAATTTTTTTATCTGAGTCTGATTTTTCGGATTTTGTCAGATTCATCCCAAATTCGGGAGCACATCCCTGGTACGCGCGCGTGCGTGTGTGAGCACGAGCCTCGAACGCAGCTCCTGCCTCTCCCGTGCCACAGTCTCGC
This sequence comes from Entosphenus tridentatus, assembly GCA_014621495.2. Lineage (NCBI taxonomy): Eukaryota > Metazoa > Chordata > Hyperoartia > Petromyzontiformes > Petromyzontidae > Entosphenus > Entosphenus tridentatus. The sequence continues at coordinate 8,078,100 of CM025625.2, forward strand.
GCGCTGTCACACACTCACGAAGCGAAAAGTTTAATTAAAACTAACTGAACTTTACAGTGGCCTTTCGCGATGCGCGCGCGTGTCAGTAGCGCGCAGGCTTGCTGTCGCGAAACATTACGGCGGATTCGTTCCCCGCTTTCGACTTCCCCAGCACAGACGCAGATAAACGCACGGACGCACACACTGTGACGACACGCGCACCGACACACGCATACACACAGGTTGCGGACACATAAACAGAGACAATCCCTTCCCCCTGTGCGCATGCTGTCGGGACACGTGCTATTAGCGAGCGGCTATCAGGGCGCAACGCGGCACGCGAGGGGGGTGGGTGGTCAGTCACCACGCCCGTCCACCTTTGTTTCCTCAGTTGCTGATGATTTACGCACCACGCCCGGGTACCCATCAAAGGCTGAGACGAAGCTCGGGGAGGCCCAAGGCGAATTCAGACGAATCGTCGCTGGTAATCGCAGTGCGGCCGTCTTAGCCGCTACACTGCGCAAAGACAAAGAAGACACGGAGGAATCCAGAGGCGGACGGACGCTACAGACACGTGCAGTCACAAAGACAAAGATCCCCCGTATAGATGCACTGTGTTGGGGGCAAGTGTTTTTAGCGAGCACCTGTAAAGGGCTGGCACTGGACACGAAAGGGGTGGGTGGCCGACACCACGCCCGGCTGCCTTTGTCTCCCCAGTGGCGATGTTTACTGCACACCGCCCCAGGCGTGGTACTCATTTGACGCTGAGTCGACCTACAAACAAAGGACAAAGATCTCCACGTCTAGCCTGTAACAGACTGTTGGGGCAAGTGCTGTTAGCGAGCACTGCCTATGAAGGCCGGCACCGCACACGAGGGGGTGGGTGGCCGACACCACGCCCGGCCGCCTTTGTCTCCCCAGTGGCGATGTTTACTACACACCGCACCGGCTACTCATTTGAGGCTGAGTCGACCTACAACTCACAGTCACACAAACTCCCTCCCCCACCCTACCACCCCTCCCCTCTCCTCTCCCCCCGCCCCTCCTGCCCCTCTCCCCCCGCCCCTCCTACCCCTCCCCACCGCTACCGCACTTTGATGAATGGTGACTGCGGGCTACAGGAGTCTTCAGTGCCCCCCCACCCCTCCCCCCCACCCCCCCGCCCCCCGGCGCGCGCTCTGCCCGGGCTGATGAAGCGCCCCGCCGCGTCATCTCGCCCGGCATCTGCCACCACGTGGCCTCGGGGCGCCTGGGGTCCGTGCAGCCAGCGCGAGGAGATGCAGACGTGTGTCTGTGTGTGTGTCTGTGTGTGTCTGTGTGTGTGTGTGTCTGTGTGTCTCTCTGTGTCTGTGTGTCTCTCTGTGTATGTGTGTGTGTGTCTGTGTGTGTGTCTGTGTGTGTCTGTGTGTGTGTATGTCTGTGTGTGTGTGTCTGTGTGTGTGTCTGTGTGTGTGTCTGTGTGTCTGTGTGTGTGTATCTGTGTGTGTGTATCTGTGTGTGTGTGTCTGTGTGTGTGTCTGTGTGTCTGTGGGTGTGTCTCTATGTGTATGTGTGTGTGTGTTTGTGTGTGTGTGTGTCTGTGTGTCTGTGTGTGTCTCTGTGAGTATGTGTCTGTGTGTGTGTCTGTGTGTGTCTGTGTGTCCCCGTGTGTGTGTCTGTGTCTCTGTGAGTATGTGTCTGTGTGTGTGTGTCTGTGTGTGTGTGTCTGTGTGTGTGTCAGTGTGCCTTCATAGGTGCTCGCTAACAGCACTTGCCCCTACAGTCTGTTAAGGCTATACGGGGGATCTTTGTCTGTGTGTGTGTCTGTGTGTGTCTGTGTGTGTGTGTCTGTCTGTGTGTGTCTCTGTGTGTGTGTGTGTCTGTGTGTGTGTGTGTCTGTCTGTGTGTGTGTCTGTGTGTGTATTTGTGTGTGTGTGTCTCTATGTGTATGTGTGTCTGTCTGTGTGTGTGTCTCGGTGTGTCAGTAGCAGCAATTGCAGAGGCATTCTCATCAGAGGTATCATCATCAGCACAGTTATAAGGGCACCTCCGGTTAGCACGGTTGGCTACGTAGGGTTCGAAAGAAGTTCAACATACACACACAGATCATCATCAGCAGCAGCACGAGCTTCATCGTGTCATTTCGCAAAGTGCATTTCGCGTCCTTGCCTGTTAAACATCACAACACCCAGTGGCATTCGTTCAACCAGGCATGCGCTGCTGATGAGCCGAGGAAAAGTCGAAACCGGTGCATGGTGCATGCACCGGAAAAAAAACCCTTTGTCAATGCACTCCTGGACGAAGGCAGTTGATTGTCATTGCCGTACGGAGCGTAGCAGGATTTGACCATACTTCTCCACGCTGGTCAGAACAGACAAAGGCAGCGAGTACCTCAATATTGACAGTAGGCGGCGATAAAAGCGCGTGATTTTGCTTAATCTCAGACATGGAGCTCCTCCAGTAACCACCATCTCTCCAATACATGTTTACATATAAAGTGTCGATTTTATTATCATCATTATTATCATTTACACATTTGGATGTGTGTAATCTTGATATCCACGTTATTTTTCGTGATTGTATAATGCGCAGAGCCTGATTAATTGTACATTTAAAGTATTTCCATAATTCCAATGCAAATGCGAGATGGATTATTTAGATTGCAGGTTCGTGAGGATAATGGCGGTTTGGAGGAGGGGAGGCCTTCATCCAGCAGTGGATTGGCCATGGCTGATGATGATGGTAGTGCTGACATAGGAGCGCCACGGTGCGGAGATGTTAACTCCCTCGCCTGGTATACAGGAGGTCGTGGCTTCGATCCCGACTCTGACGCCTGCTGCTGTATATTTGGAGTTTGCGTCTCTCTCTCTCTCTCATCATCATCATCACGGTGGCTAGGAGATGTTAACTCCCTCGCCTGGTATGCAGCAGATCGTGGGTTCGATCCCAACCCTGACGCCTGGTGCTGTATATTTGGAGTTTGCGTCTCTCTCTCTCATCATCATAATCACGGTGGCTAGGCGGTGTTAACTCCCTCGCCTGGTATACAGCAGGTCGTTGGTTCGATCCCGACCCTGACGCCTGCTGCTGTATATTTGGAGTTTGCGTCTCTCTCTCTCGTCATCATCATCACGGTGGCTAGGAGATGTTAACTCCCTCACCTGGTATACAGGAGGTCGTGGGTTCGATCCCGATCCCGATCCTGACGCCTGCTGCTGTATATTTGGAGTTTGCATATCTCTCCCCGTGGTCACGTGTATTTTTCTCGCCGGTTTCCCTGCACATTTAGAATCCGCATGCATTTAGAGTATTTGGCTGCTATAAATGTGCACGTGATAAGCCGCTTCGTTGAGCTATCATTTGTGGCCAGGTCGCTTCTGAAAAAGAGCTGTACAGCTCAGTGGGCCTCACCTGGTAAAGTAAAGATAGTTTTTTTGATTTCTAACTACAGTACGTGACTTTACTGAAAGAACCAAAGAGTATGGATTCCTGCAGTCACGAAAGCTTCAAATCAAGACAGATAGTTTAGTTTTAGTTTATAATGTCAAAGCTGATGTTATTATGTTCCAGAATCACAGGCCTAGTTATCAAATTGGCCTGAAACCCTACATGCAACAAACTTTACATCACGGTACAATGCAATTGGAGTCTGTACATCACGCTACACGAGAGGGCATATACCACGTGATTTTACAATAATAAAAAGAGCAAAAATGCAGCTTAAATATAATGCACTCGCTGAAACAACTATCTTTTAAATAAATATTTTATCTGCTAAACTCAGAATTATATATGTTTTATTGAGAGATGGACAAAATTTTACTCCGAGGTGGTTATCGAAAGATGGTGAAAGAACCCAGAGGAAGATGAGTGTAAGAGCCCTAAATCCAGATGGTTTGGCCATTTGGGTTGATTGTTTACGTCAATGAACGTGGCCAGAAAACGAAGTACCCAGAGAAAACCCACAGGCGCGCGTGACGGGGAAACACTCTATCCCATACAGATGGAGTCCACATTTATGCCGTGCCGCCTTCTCCTGGTGAGCCATGGGTATGCACGCACAGATGAGTTTCGTAACACCATCTGTGTGTGCGTGCGTGCGATGAATCACCACCAACCCCTCGCCACAATGTTGGTTCACAGGCAGCACCAGCGTGCAACGAAGCCCCCTCCGCGTGACTTTGTGGCAGTGAATTAAATTCGACAAACATAACGAACTACGATTCACAACACGCAAACCGGTTTCGCGTTGGGCATGACGCTATTTGTAATTATATTTGTGCAATATTTGGCAGGGCTACTCGAAAAGCTACTGTCAGTGGGCGTGTATACAACTGTAGCTTTCTTTGCATTTATGAATCGTATTAACGTATTATTATTGCTAGTCACATAACGATATTACTGGATGTATAACGTCCAATAATATCGGATATGTATTCGGGATGTGTTCCTGATTTGTTTTTTATCCTTCTGAAGAATCCAAAACTCTGGCAGAGATATCAACACTTCTTTTCAGATGGTTCGGAAGCGAATATTTTGTTTCGGATTGACCAGAAAGTTCAACGCAACGTGGAAAGACGTCAACTTGGATAATCACGTGACCCCTCAATTTTTTTTCGCCACAAAGGTGGCGTCACGTGGTGTCTGATGACGTCACTTCCGTTAGCACGCAGACACGTGGATTTGTAAACGTCATGTAAATGATCCGAAAATCCACACGTTATCTGAAATGGCCCTTAGACGATCGAAAAAAGCCCATTATTGTTTTGTTTACTGCAGAAATACCCCACTACTGGTCATCTCGGTGTTAATTACTATCGCGCGCCACGCGGCCGCGCGTGTATCACAATCATCGGGCGCGTGCAGCGTGCAAGGCATTAATTCGTGTTCGAATGACAAGTCAATTTGGTAGGCGCGGTGGTGGCGCAGACTGGAGTTTTGGTTGACGGTGGAGCGGTAGGGGGGGGGGACTCTGTGCCATTATATTCCATTCCACGGCAGTCTGAACGACTCGCGCTTGGCTTTAGTCAAGATTTACTGATTTGTTTATATTCCCCCCCCCCACCCCCGGCTTCGTGAGCCGTCGATCCTATTTGCGCGGCCCGCATTTCATCCTACCTGCCAAACACACACGCCCGTGGGTGCCGGGGGAATCACCCAATTATGTTTGGGTTTTAATTTGTTTTATCTTTAAGTTTTTGCTTCTTTTCCAAATTGGGGCGGGCGGGGGTTAGGGCGTGGTGGGGTGGAGGTGGTTAAATAAAAAAAAACCGACGCACCGCACAGGTGCGCTTCGGCGAGGCGGGCAAGTCCACTCAACACTCCGTCCCTCCGTCGACAGCCTCGGCGCTTCCCAGAATTGTAAAAAAAAACAACCTCTGGCTTCTGTTTGGCAGAGGACGGAACGTGAGGACGCATTTGATGTTGCGACTCGGCAGACGCGCGGCATCTCGCTGACCCTGTGGGAACACTCCGTGACTCCTTTGAGAACATGGCCCTGGGCTCCGATAATGAGCAGGGACGAGCGTGGTCGTGAGTGTGGTCTATGTCGTGAGTGTGTCTCTGTGTGTGTCTGTGCGTGTGAGTGTGTCTCTGTGTGTGTCTCTGTGCGTGTGAGTGTGTCAACAACGGAGGGCGGAGGAGCGACGCTCACAACAACGAGCGGAGCGCCGGGTGGCTAAAGCACAGCAAGTTGGTACAGTAGGGGGCAAAGGTGGTGCATCAGCCAGTCATCTCGGTCATCTCGGTCAGTCGTCCCATGGCACCTGCTGGGTCTGCCCCGTGACCTCCTGCCAGCGGGCGTTCGACACTTCACGTGGCCTCAAGGTGCACTTGGCCTGGCACAAGCGTCGTGGTGACGTCACCGCCACTTAGTGGCGAATGGCGGTTGTTGTTGTGTGTGTTTGAGGAGCGACCCGAGTTCGATTCCCGCTCACAGCAAAAATCAGTGACGATTATCAGAACCGGTCCTGGGCCTCTCCTAGGTCGACTCAGTTTCAAATGAGTATCTGGTGCGATGTGTAAACATTGCCACTCGGGAGACAAAGGCGGCCGGGCGTGGTGTTGGCCACCCACCCCCTCGTGTGCTTTGCCGGCCCTTATAGGTGCTACTCGCTAGCAGCACTTGCCCAAAAAGTCTCTTAAGGTTATACGGGAGGATATTTGTCTTTGTGGTGAGTGCGTCAGGTGTGTCAGATGTGTCAGCTGTGTCTCATTGGGGGGAGCATTGGCGCAGCCGTTTGCGCGTTGCACTGCGAACCCGGCGACCCGAGTTCGATTCCCGCTCACGACCAATACGAGTGGATAACTGAGTACCTGGTGCGGTGTGTAAACAATCAGCACTGGGGAGACCAAGGCGGCCGGGCGTGGTGGTGGCCACCCACACGCCCTTCGTGTGGCAGTCATAGCTGCTTGCATACACTATTCTTTTTTTCATTCGGAAATAACTAAAAAACTAAAGTTGTGAAATAAATAGCGGCAATGCGAATACGTGCAAATTAATAACTTGTTGTGTTGCGAAGAGTACGTTCGTTACGAGTGGTTTAGGTTTAAATGTTTTTGTCCAGAAAAAAAAAACAATCGCAGTCGCTTTATATTAAGTGCAGTTGATTCACTTTTTTTAAAGGCATATTAAGTTCTATGTTTTTTACAGCAAAGCACAAAATCAATTTAATACAACAACAATAACTAAAAGCCAACTGCAAAAACTGTGAAAATGGATATCGTATCGGGAACAAAAAATTATATTGGGGCAGCCCGGTCTATGTAGGGCTTTTCCGCCGCCGTTATTGGTGATGCCAAGTAGTTCTTGAACATTTAATAAAGGGCGAAACATTATTAGGTTATTAGACTCCTGGTTCTGATTTGGATTCCTACTCTGACGTTCCTCGAACATTTCCAAACGGATTAAGGGGCAACTTAAAATGTCAGGCGAACGTCTCAAATCTCCAGGCAGTCTGAATATTAATAATAATACTACTAATACTACTACTAATATTACTAATAATAGCAATACACACTCCATAGCGCGCATATTCCACAAGTCGGACGCAATCATCGATCGAGAACTCGGAGACGTGGAGTCAGATCTCAAAGTCTCTCGGTCGCCATAGACTGAACAGGTGATAACCTACACAGATGATAGCCTGGACAGGTGAGAGCCTGAACGGCT
>CM025625.2:8122781-8145860 GCA_014621495.2 Entosphenus tridentatus
CCGATACCCGGAGCCCCCCCCCCTCCATCCCTTACCGATACCCGGAACCCCCACCCATCCATCCCTTACCGATACCCGGAGCCCCCCCCCCTCCATCCCTTACCGATACCCGGAGCCCCCCCCTCCATCCCTTACCGATCCCAAGCTCCCTCCTCCCCCCGTCTGTCGCAATCCACGCACTACCCCGAGTCAAGGATTGCCCCACCGACTCTGACCAGCCATTGGTGGCGTGGCGACACCAGCGGCTCGCGATCACAGCAGGTTGCGAGAGTCCACCTCCAGGTTTTGCAGGGGGTTGGGCTCGGTCCCCCATCATACCTCCTGGGTCGATAAAACGCGCATCGCTTAGTGGTGGAGTCAGCCCGGTTGGGGGGGTTGTCCGGGGTGAGATTCTGGGGTAGGTGACGGTAGCAGTAGCTCCGATTATCACGGTTGGCTACGTACGGTGTGGAGGAAGTTCAACGTGCATGCAGCAGCTGCAGCGCGATCACATAAGGGATGGGGGCCGACTTATCGTTGGCATCGCGAACAAGCCAACACGGCGTTGTTCCGTGGCCCAGGGATTGTCTTTTTGTTTGTTTCAGAAGCAGATGCCCACATTACGGAGGAGCCCCGCGAGATGCCGCGGAACGCGAAGACTTTCGTAGATTTTGAGTTTTTATTTTTGCTTTTGTGTGCAATCGCCCTCGCTCGCAGATTAAGACGATAGGTGGACGGGGGTGGGGGGCGCGTGGGGGGCGATGGTCGGGGGGTGGGGGGGTTAGATTGTCAAATTACGGTTTAACGAGGAGATGAGAGGCAATTAAATAAAAGTGGTAACGAGGTTCATGTCGGACGTTAATGCGATTAACGGGGACGAGCGAGGTGCCGGGCCGGTTGTCGCTTTTTTTTGTTCATGTCGTTTTGTTTTTTATATATATATAAAAAAACGGAGCAGTTTATTGCAGACACCTTCAATAAGTGCGGATTGGACACGCTCCCTATTGGGGCTGACAGCGATGACCTGTGTGTAATTTGGTGAGGGGCAAAGGTCACCTAAAATGATTAACCATCATTCCAGGCAGGCGAGCGGGCGGGTGGGCGGGTGGGTGGGTGAGCGGGCGGGTGGGTGGTTGGTTGGAAGGCGGAAGAGCAGGGGTGGGTGGTGGCGGCTAGGGTTGGGTGGGGGGGATGAAATCACGGAGAACCCCAGCTGGAGACGGTCTGCAATTAGATATGCGTGGAGTCAAGTGGAGTTCATTATTCATTGTGCGCGCTCGCCGAGTGTGTGATGGTGCGTAATCCCCCCGCCGCCGCCCCTTCGGCTCTGCTCGATCTACTGCTCAATGTGGGTATCTACTCGCGAGCGGCCGTTACCACCGCTGCCTCTGCACTCCTAACCCATGACCCTAACCCACGAACACCACCAAAGACAAAGATTCCCCCCCCATATAGCTTTGACAGACTGTTAGGGCAAGTGCCGTTAGCGAGCACCTACGGCACACGATGGGGTGGGTGGCCAACACCACGCCAGGCCGCCTTTGTCTCCCTAGTGGCAATGGTTGTTTACACATCGCACTCGGTACATGATTGAGGCCGAGTCGACCTAGGGGAAGCCCAGGACAGGTTCAGATAATCGTCACCGGTGTCGGCCGCGAGCGGGAATCGAACTCGGGTCGCCGGGTTCGAAGCCCGGCGTAGCCACCGCTCCCCCACGTGGACACCACCGGTCACATCGCCACGCCAATTGCCCCACAACCCCTTCTCCCTGAGCACGGTGCGTGCCCTGCGCTCTACGAAATGAGTGTTCCCAAATCTCATTCGTTTAAAACCCAACTCTCACCGTGGGCGGCAGGGGCAGGGGGGGATGCTCCCCAGTAAAATAAATCTCGCCCTGTATGCAGGAGGTTCGTGGGTTCGTTCCCGACCGACCCCGGACGCCTGTATTGTTTGGAGCTTTGCGTGTCACGATTATCCTCTGGAAATATCAAGTTTCAAGTTTCATTTATTAGATATAGCCCTGTGTGCCATGTGGCTCTTGAGTCGGGTGCAACCGCAACAAACAAAATATGAACGGAGAACATCTCAAAGCGACGACGCGAAACAGAAACATCCTGGATAAACCAGAAAATTTGCCAGAAATAAAAAAAACCCACCGTATTACAACGCTGTGTGCAAAAGCCCAGTGTGATGCAAGTCAAACAATAGCAACAAAATTTTCGATTTAAAGTTTCGTGACTGCATGGATTCATATTCTTGGTTCTTTCCCTTCTACGTGACTTTACCAGAAGAACCAACAATATAATAACATTTTTCGATTTAAAGCTTTCGTGACTGCAGGGATTCATCTTCTTGGTTCTTTCGGTAAAGTCACGTAGAAGGGAAGTAATAAAATAATAAAAATAAAATATAATAAAACAATTCTCACGTTTCGGCCACAACGCAAGCAGCCGTCCTCAGGTGAAGACCAGGTCTGTCGGGGAGACAGCGTCTGAATGAAACACCACCACGCTTGGAGCGTACCAGCTTATACCTGGTCTTCACCTGACTTTACCGAAAGAACCAAGAATATAATAACGACTCACTGACGTTTTGCCGCCTATTTTTTTGTTCTTTATTTTTATTTCTATATATTTTTTCGTGATGATCTACCAAAATTCAAGTGACCTGGACGGATGTTCTGTCTCGCCGCCGTGCCAAGCTGCTGCGCTAGTATCGTGCACACTTCTCCGCTCCACTTCCCCTAAATCCGGGGGTAATCTCCCACGGTCTTTAAACGCTTTTCCTATTATCCCATCAACGTTGACGCTGATCCCATCAAGCGATGGGGCCCAGCCCAGCCCAGCCCTTTAAAGCCACCCAGGCACAACTTTTTTTTAAAAGAAACAACCGTAACAAAATAAAATAACAAAATAAAAATTAAGACTTCTTTCGGTAAAGTCACGTAGATAGAAAAATTAAAATTAAAATTAAGTGAATAAAAATTGAAATGATAAAAAAAATAAGAAAAAATCATAAAAAAACATGAATGTAGACTGTAGCCTGGTTCTTAATCGGAATGAGTGTACTGGCAGTCTATAATGTAGAATGTAGCCTGGTTCTTAACCCCGGTGAATGTACTGGCAGTCTAATGTAGACTGTAGACTTTTTTTAAGCTTGGTGAGCGTATTGGCAGTCTGTAATGTAGACTAATTCTTGGTTCTTCAGTAATAAAAAACTAAATAGGAATAAATAAAATAAAATAAATAAAAATACAAAATATAAACGCTTTTCCTATTATCGTGGTTTTTTTAATCTTTATTTTTTATTTTTATTCTAATTTTTATTTTATTTTGTATTTCTAAAAGAACCAGGAATAAGTATACATTATAGACTGCAAGTACACTCCGATTAAGAACCAGGCTACAGTCTACATTCATGGATTTTTTTAATTCACTTTATTTTAATTATTATTTTTCTATCTACATGACTTTACCGAAAGAACCAAATCATATCAAAACAAAACTAAACATTTAACCGCTCGGCTCCTCTCTGCACCAGTCGTCAATTTTAGTGTAGTTTTTTTACTTTACCACCTCGGCTAAAAATGTGTTTTATTCTCCCAATAATTGCGAACATCAAAATGAAAAAAAAAACTCCAGCAAAACACACGACGCAGTGGAAAATGTGTTTGCAACTGCGGAAGGAATAACAGCTCGAGGCTTGCAAGCAAGCAGATGCGCGGGCGGCGTTCTCGTCCCAGAACTGCTGCTCTTTCACACCGATCATCTTCCTTTTGTTTTTCTTTCCTTCGTTTCTCCCCCACCCACTTCCACCCCGCGCCCCTTACACCCCCCCACCACCACCCCCAATCAATTTACAATCGCGTGATCGGTGTCACGGGACGAGGAATCCGCGTGGAGCTCATGCGCAGAAACGGTGCCCCCCCACCTGACCTCGTCACGTATCGGAGGAAGCTAAGCAGGGGGGCTTTGTGCCTGGTAAGTGATTGTATGATGTGTTTCACTGCCTGGGTGGGAATACCAGATTGTTGTTGGCCATGGGCTGCGAAAGTATAAACTAGGAACACCGTATTCTGTTGAAACTGCTCAACATTTGAATTGTATTTTACCAGGTAAAGCTCACTGAGCTATGTATCTCTTTTTCAGAAGCGACCTGGCTACAAATGATAGCTTAATGAAGTGGCTTAACACGTGCCCCTTTATAGCAGTCAAATCCTCTAAACGCATGTTGCAAAATGTGGAGGGAACAACCGAAGGACCCGGGAATAAATCCATGCGACCATGGGGCGAGAGAACAGGCAAACTCCAAATAACAGGCGTCAGGGTCGGGATCGAACCCACGACCTCCTGTATACCAGGCGATGTAGTAAACATCTCCTAGCCACCGTGGCGCAGCTTTAAATGTCACCCCTTACGCCGATTCGAGTGGGTTTCCACCGGACACTCTGATTTTCTGATCATGCGTCAAACACTGAGTAATAGACCTGGCTAAAATATCCCAGATTTGAAGCTTTCGTGACTGCAAGGATTCGGTTCCATTACTTGATACAGCAGTCGTGCTGTGACGGTTCCACCTGAAGACGGAAGCTTGTGTTGCCTCCGAAACGTCGTGATTTTTTATTTTATTTGTATTTTACTTTTATTAATTTTTCTTTTAACTTTTTACCTACGTGACTTTACCGACAAAACCTAAGAATATAAAATATCCCAATTTAGCGCAGGGCCCTCCTGCATGACAAGTAATGCTGGGCGAAGGGGTTGGTTGGGGGGAGACGCGGTGAGGCTTTACTGGGTAAACGGAGAACGTTATAATGCGAAATAAATTTAATTATTTAATAATATTTTCATTATTATTCTTCATCCCCTTTGTGGTGAGCAGCGTCGCTCTCGGCGAAATTCTCGCCACGTTCTGCCCGCCCGCCCGCCCGCCCAGGTGTCACAAGAGCCGTTTCGTCCGGTTGTGAAACATCAGCCGCGGCGCTTAATTTCAGCGGTTGTTTCACTCACGGGGCGTGGCGCAGGCTGCGGCGTGGATACCGTGCAGGACACATTTCAAATGCGCGGTTGGGACGAGGGCGGGGGGGAGGGGACCGACGTTGTGGCGACACAGCGCACTCATACGCTGCAGGAACTTCCCAAACGATGTAAATATCCATATTGGATCCGAGCCTCCGGACCTCCGTGCCTGCCTCGTTGGCACCGCGTGCACTGCATGCGTAGGCGCTCTCGTGCGCGCACTCCGTGTATTGCGCCCTGGGCTGGGGGTGCATGGACTCGTGATTTGGGGGTGGCACGTCGTGGTGGGGTGGGGAATGGGGGGCAAGGGGGGGGGGGGAAAAGGGGTACATTACCAAAAACGTCGAGAACGCCCCGCGCGTGTTGACTGTAAAGCGTGTCTGCCACGCTCGTGCGCCCATCGAATGATTTTTGGGGCGGGAGGGGGGAGGGAGGTTTGTGTGAGGAAATGGGCAGAGAGGAAATCGCTGCACAATCATCGCAAGGGGCCACGCGCGAGTCGCAGCGTGGTCCGCAAGGCGGGGATGTTTACCTTCAATCGGGGTTAATCGTCCGAATCTCGTTAGGGAGGTAGTCAAAGGTTACCGAGGGTCGTCGCCGCAAGTAGTGGCGTGGCGGGGGGGTCTTCGAGATGCCACTGGCTGGGGTTGGAGGAGGCCACGTGGAGTCCAAATGCCTCGGCTACAGTTTTTTTAACGAAATCGCCCCCCCCCTCCTCCCGCCCGCCCCTCACAAAAAGAGAATCTCAATTAATAGAATGTATGTCAGGCAGCAGTAGCCCGTGGACATTGGCTTTGTAGTGTGACCCAGGTTGTTTCACTATTTTATGAAGGCAGTGTTTTACGAAGGGAGTGTGTTATGAAGGGAGTATTTCACGAAGGGAGTGTTTTGTGAAGGGAGTGTTTTACGGAGGGAGTGTTTTACGAAGGGAGTGTTTTGTGAAGGGAGTGGTTTACGGAGGGAGCGTGTTATGAAGGGAGTGTTTTACGAAGGGAGTGTGTTATGAAAAGGGAGTGTTTTTAAGAAGGGAGTGTTTTACGAAGAGAGTGTTTTACGAAGGGAGTGTTTTACAAAGAGAGTGTTTTACGAAGGGAGTGGTTTACGAAGGGAGTGTTTTATGAAGGGAGTGTGTTATGGAGGGAGTTTTTATGAAGGGAGTGATTTACGGAGGGAGTGTTTTACGAAGGGAGTGTGTTACGAAGGGAGTGTTTTATGAATGGAGTGTGTTACGAAGGGAGTGTTTTACGAAGGGAGTGTGTTATGAAGGGAGTGTTTTACGAAGGGAGTGTTTTACGAAGGGAGTGTTTTATGAGAGTGATTTTAAAGACGCCAGTTGTTTTTTGTGCCGCGTTATCCGTTAAACATTAAACAGACAAAATTGGTTTTCTTTTCGAGATTTTTTTTGGGGAAATATTAAAAACTCGAAATTTTTCAAATGATGAAAGTGAGCGCATGCGGAGATAGGCTTATTGAAGGGTCCTTTTTATTTAAACATATTCAAATCTTGGCTAATCGGCAAAAGTTGAAAAAAAAAACTAAGCAAAAATTCGCGGTGACAATTTCAATTATCAACAAATAAAAGCTAAAAAAAAACATGCGCATTGTGCACGGAGTGTAAAACATTAAGATAAATTTATGTTGTTATTATTCATTTGAATGTCGCGCGTGTGCGAACGGGGGCTTTTGAATGTCACTGGCGGCGACGTGCCGCTAATTGTACCCGAAACACGGAGTGGGGCAGCGGACCGAGATCTGTTCGCGCACGAGCGATCCGCACCATCGCGCCGCGACCGATCGCCCCGATGAGATCCTATTATCATCCCCACGAGTTCGGAGGGGAGCTGTAGAGGGAGGGGGGGGGGGAATAAATAAATAATATGGGAGCGCTCGGATTCCCTTCCCTCCTTCTCTCCCTTGCCCCTCTCTCTTCTCTCTTTTTTATTTCTTTTTTACGATCAGTGGAAACAAGAAGATGCTCGGTGTAGTCGGCACTTTGCTTCGTTCATCAGTTTGTTCTTCACCTGATGACGGCTGCTTGCGTTGTGGCCGAAACGTCGTGAGAATTATTTTATGTTTCATTTTTATTATTTTATTACTTCCCTTCTACGTGACTTTACCGAAAGAACCAAGAAGATTCGTTCATCATTTCGTCATTTTTTTTACTTTGCTTTATGTAAACCCCCACCTCTCGCTCACTCTCTCGCTCACTCTCTCTCTCTCGCTTTCTCTCTCGCTCACTCTCGTTCTGCACGCAGCCCTTCTCGCAGTCCGACGGCCTCTCTCTCTCTCTCACTCGCTCCATCACTCACTTGCTCGCTCCTCTTACCCCCCGCTTCTACCTCTTTTTTAATTTTTTGGGGCCATGCTAATCTTCTCTGTATCGTTCCAATTTTAGTATATTTACTGAAGTTCTCTCTCTCTCTCGTTCACTCGCTCACTCGCTCGCTCGCTCGCTCTCTCGTTCACTCGCTCATTCACTCGCTCGCTCTCTCACTCTCCCACCCCACCCTTCTCTCTCGTTCACTCGCTCGTTCCTTTTGCTCGTTCGCTCCCCCCCCCCCCCTCCTCGGCTCTCTCAGCCCTCTTTCTCGCACGCTCGCTCGCACACCGGCACGCCTGCTCACTTTGTGCTTGGCTCGCCCGCCTCGGGCTGCGTATAAATGAGAGCCGAGGAGGAGGAGGAGGAGAAGGAGGAGCGCCAATGCCCAGGGACTAAACACGATGGGTCCTCGCACCGTCCCAGCCGTCCCATTCCCTGCACGTAGCGCGCGCTCGCCCGACAGGGCATACAGCCCTTCGCTAACACGCGTACGTGCCTGCTAGTGACATGATGATGATGATGATCACGTGCTAATTGCATAGTGTCACGGTGTTCATGATGATGATAGTGGTGGTGGTGTTATTGGTGATTGAGCAGTTTAATGTAATGATGATGATATTGATATTCATGATTTAAGCAGTGTGGTGGTGGATGATGGTGATGATGGTCGTGGTGATATTGGTGATTGAGCAGTGTGGTGGAGGATGATGGTGATTATGATGATGTGATTGGTGATTAAGCAGTGTAATGATGATGATGTTAATAATTTAGCAGTGTGGTCGTAGATGGTGATGATGGAGGTGGTGGTGGTGATGGTGGCGATGATGATGATTTCCATAATTGCTACTGTTATTCAGACAGTGCACTGACAATGACTTTGGCTCAATGGAATATTGTGTAATCGTGTATCATTTATTTTATCATTCAATCAAGTGCAATCATTTGAAATGTCTTCTTTACCCAAGTTATATTATTTACATTCAAGTACAGAAAATGTATATAGTCAACAGACAAGCAATCGCACAATATTTGATGTGACTGGCATAATTCGTAATTTTCAGGCGTTCGTCAATCCACTGCTCGATGAACAACTCCCAACTCTGTACGTCATGGGGGCGGGGGGTTGGGTGGGGGGTGTTTGACCATGCTTAACCACGCTGTCACTCCGCGCTGGCAAAAGGTATCGTTAGCCATGGCCGGGAGTCAAACTCATGTTGGCACATTCAGATTATATGGCTGATATAAATTCCCACGTGATGCTAAGCCGCTTCGCTGAGCTCCCATTTGTAGGCAGGCTGCTTCTGAAAAATAAACTACTGGCTCAGTGGGCCTTGCCTTGTAAAATAAAATAGTTTAGTTGTATTCGTGTATGTTTTGTTTTACTGTTTGTTGTTGTTATAACGTTCTGGACGTCTGTGAAAAAATAAATTTGTAGCTCATCGGATTCCTCCAATAAATATTCCGATAACTGCTGTGTCACCGTCTCTCCCCCAATGAGTAACTTAACTTCATTGTTTAATTTAGTTACAGTGGTGGCGCTAGGCGCAAGAAAACAAAGCACAAGTTTGTGGTCCCACGTGGTTTAAGAGCCCCAGTGCCGGATTAAGCTAGCCTGAAACACCCAGTCGTTCATCTTCTTGGTTCTTTCGGTAAAGTCACGTAGAAGGGAAGTAATAAAATAATAAAATAAAACATAATAATAAAATAAAATAATATTATAATATAATATTATTTTATTATGTTTTATTTTAAAATAAAATAATATTATATTATAATATTATATTATAATATTATGTTATTTTATTATGTTTTATTTTTATTATTGTATTACTTCCCTTCTACGTGACTTTACCGAAAGAACCAAGAAGATGAATCCCTGTAGTCACGAAAGCTTTAAATCGAAACCCAGTCGTTCATAAAGTTGAAGGCAGTATAGTACTATAGTAATGGAGCAAGTGCAGAATCACTGAACCGGAATTGATAGCTTGGAAGCACTTAGCGTGTGGCCCTTGAAAGTGCGGGGCCCGTAGCATATGTAGCTACTTTCCTACTAGGATAATCCGGCACTGAAAGACCCCCTGATTCATGAAATAAATATATGCTAAAATTCCAAATAAACAAGATAAGACAACTAATATCACAAGCCAGCGAATGTTTCTCTAATCTCGCGGCATCTGTGTCTGTTCACTGCGTCTCTTCTCTCCATCTCTCGACGTGTCCGTCTGTGCATGTCTCTCTTGTCTCACGCCGTCTCGATCTCATGTCTGTACACTGTATCCCTCTTCTGTGATCTCGTGAGGACTTCGTATACATTTAAATAGGGGAGGTCCAAAATTAGGAGAAGAATCGTTAATTAGCCTGGAGGAATCCGATGAGTTATGAAGCTATTTTTCATTGATGTGCATTGATGTCTATGGTCCTGTATGTATGTTGAACTTCTTTCGCACCGTACATACCCAACCCTGCTCACCGGAGTTGCGGGGGAAGAACAACAAACTAAACACAAAAATTCTAGATTTGAAGCTTTCGTGACTGCAAGGATTCATATTCTCAGGTTTTTTCGGTAAAGTCTATTATTATTTCTATTATTTTTATTATTTATTTTTACCTACGTGACTTTACCGAAAAAACCTAAAAGTATAAAAAAACTGTTCAAAGAAATAGTTTTGTCAATCTAGATGATGATTTAAAGGTGCATCGTAGCTCCAGTGGCTTCCTAACATGAGAAGGAAGAGCGTTCCAGACGGCCGCAGAAGCGCATCTGAAAGCGCCGCGCGATGCGGTGACCGCCGTCTTTGATCGACGGTTAGCCAAGAGCCGCTGTGAGGATGACGGAGCTCGCGTGATGGTTTATGCTCCTTGACGAGATGACCGAGGGTATCGGTGGTGCATTTGTGTGGCGAGCGCTTTGTGTGCGTGACGAGCGCGAGCTCGCGCCGTATCGTTGCTGACCCGCCCGTACTGAACATCCGTGGTGGAAAAAATAATAGTTTCAAGCGCTCATCGGATTCCTCCTGCAGTCCGAATCAAGATTTTTCTAATTTTGTTCGGCAAACGGATGCAACACAGCGCCATCGATCCTTCCATGGTGTGTTATCACCCCCGCCGCACCTCCGGTTGGCTAGGTACGGTGCGAACGAAGTTCAACATACGTACAGTAGTTTAACACGTAGGCTTTCGCGATCAATATTCGTAATTTTTTTTTTTGGGAGGGGGGAGGGGGGGGATGGGTTTAGATCACGTAGATATTAATGCGTCGTCAAATCCGCCACCACCCGACGCAGCCAATTGGTAAAAGTTTTGCCACGTAAAACAAAGCAGAACGTGCCAATTAGCTGCCTAGTTCGGCACCAACCTTGTCGTGCGTTGGAGTAGTAAACCCCACTAGACATTTACGTGCATCGGGGCGAGGTGGCACCTGCCCCGCGCACGTGCAGAGAGCGGCCCTCCTGCTTGTGGAAGCAGCGACATTCGCCGCGGAGCCTGAGCCTCATCTTGAAGGGCGTCTCTGTTTCTCCACCCCCCCCCCCCCCTTGTTTAAATCATTAACGCTCGCGGGATCGCGGGGCAGGGGCAGGCAGGGAGGGTGACGGGGGGGGGGGCTTCACGCAGAGTGACTTGGTGATGATTTCCATGAAGTTTGCACGATCCGTGCGGGACCGGCGGTGAGGCGGTAACGATGATAAGAGGGAGGTGGGGGGATGGGAGGAGGAGGGAGGAGGAGGTGGGAGGAGGAGGGAGGAGGAGAAGGGAGGATGAGGGGTGGGGAGTGAGGAGGTTAGGGAGCCACTCCATCTCTCTACCCCAGCGCACGGAGGCACTGGCTATTCCGTGCAGACGTCCTTGAAGCAAAGGGAGAGGGGGAGTGGTTGAGGGGTGCTCATTTCAGGCTGAGTGGATCTAGGGTCGGGACTTTATCAGGTGCTCGTTTCAGGCTTGAGTTGACCGGTGGAAGGACATCGTTGTACGCTCATTTCAGGCTGAGTTAACCTAGAAGAGGACGCTCAATGGAGGCCGCGACAAATTCGGGGAGGGATCTCATTGTACGCGCACGTAAGCGCTGAGTTAAGACATGGGTGAGAATCTCATTTGCTTATTTATTTCACGGTGATATGTTAACTATCTCGCCTAGTATACAGCAGGTCGTGGGTTCGATCCCGATCCTGACGCCTTACCTTACTAATCGACACAGCCGGATTAGTAAGGTTCGTCACGTCAACAAAACGTGACGATTAGTTACGCGTTCAGCATACCGGCTGTGTGTCGGAATTAGTGAACCCCACAGCATTTACAATTCGAGTACCGTGACGTTTCGCCGGTGATTTAACAACAGCAGCAACCAGCAGCATCAGGCGATCTGCCGGAATTGTGGAAGTTTGGTTGTGTGGATGGACAATCCCCTTCGTTGTGGGCGCAGAGAGGGAGAGAGAGCCGGGGGGTAACGATGCCCCCCCCTCTCCCTGCCCCCCCTCTCCCTGTACCCCCTCTTCCTGCCTCCCCCTCTCCCTGCCTCCCCCTCCCCCGCGGGGTACGGTCCTAGAGGAGAGCGGTGTTGGAGTCACGCCACTCGATGTAGGGGGCGGGGCGGCGGGGGGGCGGGGCTGGGGGAGAGGCGCGCGCGCGCGCGTGGGGATGGCAGCGGACAAAAGGGGAGGGCGCGGGCGAGGAGGGGGGGGGGGGAGGGGGAGAGGGGGGGGTGGAGGGATGTGAAAATGAGGTCAGGCGGGACGAGATGCCAGCAGCATTTTCCCTGTCGCCCAGAATTAACCGCTGGCTGAGCGCGCTTAATTAAAACACCTTCTGACTCTGACATCTGCGGCTTTGTGGGGGCCGTACGAGAGCCAGAATACGGCCACTTTCCACGGGTGCATCGGCAGAGTCCAGGACCCACGCAAGAACTATTTTAAAAAAAAACTGTTGAAAACCGGTAACAAAAAAAAATTGGTTGTTTATTTTTTTAGTTTCAATGCTCATTGGCAGGAGGGTCCTGCATAGGGATGTTTGTCCCAATTGTTCCATTTACAAGTGTTTGGCATTACGGTTAAAATCGGACAAACCCCACCACGAATACAAGGAGAAAACACCAAACTCTCCACACAGGTGGATTCAAGAATCCTGTTGCTGTACTGCCGTCTCCTCGTTTCACAAACTATTTCAAACAATATATTGTTAATTTTACGGGGTAAGGGCCCACTGAACTGTATTTATCTATTTTTCAGAAGCGGCTTGGCTACCACAATCGATACATCGCGTGGAAATGTACAGCAGCCAATTACTCTAAACCGCATGTTTCTGAGTGTGGAGGGGAAATCCACGCGACCACGGGGAGAACATGAGAATTCAAGGTCGGTATCGAATCCACGACCTCCTGTGTACCTGGTAAGGTAGTTGACATCTCGCCACCGTAATGCCTTTGTTATACTCTATCCATTTACGTTTAAAATGCACGACAGTACATACAGAGTGGTCCAGGTGTCTTTTGACCCCCAATTAATTTACCCCGAACATTTGTTTCTCCTTTGCATGTGAATTTTTGTTTAAAATAAACCTATTTTTTAAATTAAGTTTTAGCGAAATAATGTGGGTCACAAGACATTTGGACCAACCTGTACATTGCACCACGTGAATAGTACGTGGAGTGAGTGCGTGTGCGCAACGCTACGTTGGTGGAACGCATTCAAGGAAGTGTTGTTGTTGTTGTTTGTTTGTGAAATTGCGTTGGCAGTGGTGAATAAACGCGATTAGTTAAAACGTAAACAGTCGACGCATCCGTCAGTAGCACTGCGGCCCTATAAAGGGACACACACGCATATATATAGTAGGCGACGTTACAGGCAATGACCCGATCACTCTCCGATGAACGAATGTATGTAGTGTATCTACAAAGTGACGTGCTTGGGAATGGGGTAAGGAAACAAAAACGTCACTTCCGGAAACGCCGCCAATTTTCAATTTTAGTTTTTTAGGGCATCGTTCCGTCGTCAACCCGTTGCCAGTGAACGTCGTGAGAAGTAGTTTCAAAGCGCACGTGCCACAAGACGCTAATGGAGTCGGTGGTTCTTCGGGTGAGATCTTTGGATGGAGAATGATTGTGGCACCATTATTTTGTTGTTACGGTCGGGTGCATTTCGTTGCACCGCGAAAACGTTTGAGTTGCATCAGGTCCACCAAAGTGCGGTTCTAAACAGATGGTCTCACTTCCACTCGAGACAATCATTCCACGTGATCCGAGTAATGGAAAAAAGGCGTGATGTGAAAGACGCACAAAGTTGCGATATATATATAAAAAATATATATAATACGAGAGCATGCGAAAGTCTACAAAAACGATTAGGAGAAGAGTGGAAATAAATCAGAGAACACAACACAGAAATGATTGAAGACGGGCATGAAGGCAGTAAAAATGAAGTTGATGACTGGCCATTCACAAATGGTCGCCCCTAGGGAGAAAAATGGGACCGCCAACACATAACTGAGACCGCAATATTTCGATGCAGGGTGGCGCAAAAAAAGTCAGGACACGTAGGCTTATTATTTTAGCACGAGCATTCGAATGTTTTTCGTTGTTTATACTGCAAGTTCATATTTCACCTATTGCTATCATTGTTGATGTCTACTTTTCGTCTTCCCTTTCAGATGACGCTTTGCGAATGGAAAGAAACGTTGTGAATTGAGACAAGACATAACGTGTTGAATGTTCAAAGATGACATCTTTAATGATTGGAAAAAAATCCTAAATTAATTTCAAAAGAGTTCACGCATCATGCATTAATCTTAATGGAAGTCAGTTTGGATATTTGTTAAAAGTAATGAAATAACCAGATGTGATTTGTTAAAATATATAATAACCCTATAATGTCCTGACTTTTTGGACACCCTGTACATTTATAAATATACGTATAAAACGACACTTATAGAACGACAGATAGTTGTGTAGTAATTAGTTACATGATGACACATACCTAGTACAAACACTCAGGTTACACGGTAGAGTAGGAGTAACGCGTGGTGGTAATTAATGGCACAGTATGCAAATGACATGGCCAAAATGAAGACACCAATTGGCTCTTTTTAAATCCTTTATATTAAGTTCACTTGCTTGCTTGCTTGCGCGCTTACGACCGTGCAAATCTTTCGGTCGTTTTTTAACCCACTTCCCGTGATCCAATCGAGCTGACATGTTGCACACAGACTCGTTGTGCGTGACAATTTATTTTCGTGAAAATTTTTTTCCAAAATGTTACACTTTTTAGGCAATTTTTTTTTATATTTAATTACCAATTGCTTAATGGTGGCAGGCAATCATTTGACCCATAGGTGGCAGCCATCTCAAGCCAGAGGACGAGAGGACTCTAGCCGCCACGCATATAAAAGATTTATAGTGAAAAACTTTGTTTTTACGGGTAATTTTTTTCAGAGACGACTTAGCAACGCGTGATGATGATAGCTAATCACAGTGGCTGATATCATCATCATCACACGTGGGAATTGATAGCAACAACCAAAGAATCTAAGCGCGTATTGATTCTAAATGTGTAGGAACACGTTTGGCTACGTACAGTGTGAAATAAGTTCAACATGCATACATACAACAGGCATCGTCAGGGTCCGGGATCGAACTCACGGAACTCTGCGTGCCAGGCGAGGGAGATAACGTCTATTGACCACAGCGCCCACCATCCATCATCATCATCACAGCCACCACCACCATCACCATCCACACGCTGCCGTATGTAGGCCTCAATGTGCGTGATGTAAATGATAACCCCATCCTTCTCTCGATGAAGCAGACTCTGTTCATAAACACACGACGTGTACACACACGCGAGCATACTGCCACAAGACGGAGGAAAGTGGTAGCAAATGACGAAATGTGCAGTGGGCAGCTACGGGGCAATGTTCCATAGATCGTGATGTTGATGATGATGATGTGCATGCGAGAGCACGTGTATCACGACCCGCACCGCAAGACGCTGTACAAAACAGGGGGGATTATTTTATAGAAAGCAAGAGGCGGCCAATGAAGATCTTGACCCTCCGATTAGCACGGTTGGCTACGTACGGCGCGAAAGAAGTTCTACGTACGAACATGGGCGGGGAAGTCGACAGCACGATACCGGACGGACACGGTGGGATTTTGCAGTTCCCCGTAACGACACGTGCCAGAGAACGTTGTACACGCTGCAGCTTGGTCATGTGTTTTTTTTCTTTGCCAGACGTCTCACCGAGGAGTGAGTTGCAATATCGACATTGACGACCCGACAGATCGAGATGGGAGAGAAAAATCTGCGCGGACAACAGCAACAACAACAAAAACCTCAACTCAGACATCAAAGGGCCCGGGGTGAATGAAAAACTCGGCTGCTGGAATGCAACATTCCTGACCTACGTGTCGCTTACAAACACCCACGGGCAGCGAGAGGGCACCGCAAGCTGTCTGGGCGTCTGTTGATCTCGCGCAATTGTGATCTGAGTAGGGCGGGTGGCTAAGGTCGGGGACGGTCGGGTGACAAGGTAGGTAGGTTGGTAGGTGGGTTTGTGGCAGAGGGGTCACGGAGGGAACGAGATGTCGGGGCGCGGGATTTTTGGGGTTGAAGGAGGCCCAGCGAACACTGCAGATGCCCTGCCACGTGAGCCACCCCCGCCAGAGCGCGTGTCTACAGCGGCACACTTTGTGTGGACGAGCGGAGAGACGGGGTGCCATTCGCCGGCGTCACCTGGCAGACTTTAGGGCTCGGCACTCCGGCCCCGGTCTGGTCCCCCCGGGTAATTGAGTGCGCCCCATCCGAAGGTCACGGACGGGTCACGAGAGAGGCGTTTGTTTGACACGTAGTAGTAGTAGTAAGCTTTCACGACCAATGTTATCCATAACAAAGGTTTTTTTGGGGGGTTAGAGCGTGTAAATAGAAACGTTGTGGGTTTGCTCTCCGACACACCGGTATGCTGAAGTGGTAACTAATTTGCGTGTTTTGTTAAGGTGACACATCTTACTGATTGGCTGTGTCGGGTGGCGGCGGGTTTAACGACGCATTTATATTTACGCGATCTAACCCCCCAAACATGTACCTTTATTATAGATTGGTGTTTGTGAGCACCTTGTTTTGCCCGGGTCTTCCGACAGGTGCACGGGCACAATACGTGGGTTTAACGTTTTGAGAACGAGACGATTCAGGGTTGGCTCAGAATTGGCTCAAATGTGTCCGTATCACTTTGGGGGGCGGGGGGCAGCTTGAATGTATTGCCCGTATTTGTGAGTGGGTGACGGCATAGCGAATGCCAGAGGTCTCTCTTCGAAGAGAGACGTCGAAGAAGAAAAATAAAAAGCACAACGGGCAAACAGGTTGTAACGAAACGCATCAAAATGTAGAGTTAAACATCGAAAGTCAAAAACTATTTCCTACTGAAGTGGCAATTGATGCATTGGTGCTAATCTCTTCATTACAGCCCTGAGCCAGTGGTGGAAATTCCACATTCCTACGGCGGGGGGTGTGCATACCTCCATAGGACAACCGCTGTTGATTTTCCCATGAAGTGATATTCATTTCATTGTGCCAGGAGGCGTTATGAGCTGAATCAATCCCCAACCAGCATTTGACCTCGCAACCTCGTGGCTGCGAGAGGCTGACCTCGCTACCACTGAGCCGACCCGCCGGTTTATAAAAACAAGCAGGGATTCTGGTGCACCCCAAATATATATATTTTTAATAATAATACAACAACGGCAACAACACCATCATTGTAGTTTATTTATAGCCGGGAGAGTGCCCAGTGAATTCGATTCCTGCTCACGGTCTACACCAAGTGACGATTATCTGAAGCAATCCTGAGCCTCCCCTAGGCCGACTCAGTGGGGAGACGAAGGTGGTCGGGCGTGGTGTTGGCCACCCACACCCCCTCGCGTGCTGTGCCAACCTTTATAGATGCTCACTAACAGCACTTGCCCCAACAGTCCGTTAAAGACTATACGGGGGATCTTTGTCTTTTCATGAACATTCTCATGATCTTTGAGAATGGCCTTCGTAGGTGCTCGTTGACAGCACTTGCCCCAACAGTCTGTTAAAGAATATAAAGATCTTGTCTTTTGATGAATATTCTCGTGATGTTTTAGAACGGCAAGAAGACTGAGTTTTGGCACAAATAAAGTTTATAGCGACGACAAACCGACAACGAAAAAGTTTCATGTTGGGTCATACAGCTTTCGCAAAAAACTGGGTTGGGGAAAATTGTTTTAATTTTTTAATTTGTGAACCTACGTCTATGAATGTTTGTATTTCAAAACATGCCAAGACATTTGAAAACGCACAACGTTATATATATTTACTTACATATATGGGTGCACCCCGCCCCCCCAAAAATGTTTTGAGTGATAAACGTTTGAACATGTTTGCTTTTGGGCGAAGTTTTATGAGGAATGTTGCATTTGGAGAGTTTACAACTTAAACTACAGGGTGCCGAATTTTCCAAAATATGACGGCGACGATTTGAAGAAATGTATCCGCTACCCTTGCACGTTGCTGTGAGTGTTCTATTAAAGACAAAAGTAGGTGACGCTCATCGTGCCAGAACTGCTTGCCGTCGTGTTCAGTTTGCTTGTCCCCCCCCACGAACCTCCGATTAGCACGGTTGGCGATGTACGGTGCGAAAGAAGTTCACACACATGCACACAGTTACTCGTACGCACGTGTCAGAGACAGAGATCCCCCGTATAGCCTTAACATACTGTTGGCAAGTGCTGTTAGCGTGCACCGATGAAGGTCGGCACTGCACGTAAGAGAGGGATGGGGGTGGCCAACACCACGCCCGGCCGCCTTTGTTTCTCTCGTGGCGATCTTGACGCACCGCATCCAGGTTCGCATTTGAGGCCGAGTCGACCAAGGAGACACCCAGGACCGGTAACGGATAATCGTCACTGGTGTTGGCCCTGAGCGGGAATCGAACTCGGGTCGCCGGGGTTCGTAGCGCAGCGCGCCGAACGCGACGCTACCGCTACACACGTGTGCACCTGAACACACGCGCGCACGCGCACGCACGCGCACGCGCGCGCAATGATCCTCCTGCAATTAGAAAAACTATTGGGGGTGAGTGTGCGTCTCAGCAGGTGGCGGCTTGTCAGCAAGTGACAAATGAACGCTGTAGGCACTATTAGCAACATAACACCGATAATTTAAAAATATATATTTTATAGCCATTCATCAATCCACTGCTGGATGAAGGCCACCCCCCCCACCCCCGTGATGAGCGTTGTTTGAGCATGGTTGGTCAGTGCGGGTTGGTGGTAGTAGCCCAGTGCGCTAACCACTTTGCCACCGCTCCACCTATGTGACTGAGTTGTTTTACCGTGTGTATGGGTGGTTGACGGAATTAATAGAGCAATTGACAGTGGCTAGGAGATGTTAACTACCTCGCCTAGTATACAGGAGGTTGTGGGTTCGATCCCGACACTGACGCCTGCTGTATATTCTCCCGTGGATTTTTCTCTGTGTCCTTCGGGGGTTTGCCTCCACAATCAGAATAAAAGTGCGTTTAGAGTATTTGGCTGCCATATATGGCCACGTGATAAGCCACTTCGTTCAGATATTATTTGTGGCCAGGTCGCTTCTGAAAAATATTTGTGTAGCTCAGTGGGCCTTACCTGGTAAAATAAAATAAAACATAGTTTATAGTTTTATTTACAAATTACTCCCACTGCTGTAATTTCGTTACCACGCATATCACAACATGTGTTAGTTAATATATTCGTTCGTGGACAGGAATCGAACTGTGGCCACCGATCAACCTTAAGATGTGAGCACAATGTGCCACAGCTTCCTCAATATAGTGACCCCTTTAATGAGTTCCACACATCGCTCATATACTTCAGCGGAAGTTTGGTAACTTCGTTTAAATAATATAGCCTTCGAAATTGCTCAGCTGGTAGCTAAGTAAGGCTCTCAAATCGTGAGACTATGAGTTAAAGCCTAGGCAGGACTAACTTAGCAACATCATCGTCAACCATTACGAATGCAATTTGAGTGGTCTCAATGGCATTATTATCGTGAATTATGATAAATCGTCATCATTGCCACTATAAGCACCATCATCATAACAATTCAGCGAGCATGTGTGTCAGATGTTCCCATTAGGCAATTCGTCCCATCGTCTGTTCGTCAGTAAATACATCGATTAAATCATCCATCCATTTGTCTTGGTTTCCATCCATCCATTTCCCCAATGCCTTATCCACCTGTTTGTCCATCCATCCGTGCGGGAATTTCTCCGCGTTCTTGTCTGTTGGCTCATATTTTGTCTGTCCGTTCAATTTTCCCTTGGGCCCGTCCATCCGACCGGTTGCCTCACACACGTCTTTATCTCTCCTCGCCATCAACCTGCCACTAAACGAGCTGCACCTGGACGCCTGTCGCCAGGTGGTGCCTCCTTTGCAGATTGCAGGGTTAAGCCAATGATCGCCGGGCTGCCCTCTTAAGTAGCATACCGCTACTAATTAAGCTCTGAGAGTAACCCCCCCCCCCCCTTATCAGCTGCTCCTGATCGCACATTTGAAGTGACCGAATGGGGGTTTTTTTGGGGGGAAGCCGATTAATTTTGTTTATTTAAACGTGTACGTTATAGTCTTTGGGTCTTTCGGTAAAGTCACGTAGGTAGGTTCAGAAACTACGAGACGTCGTAGTTTCTTGTTTTTTGTTCTTTTCTTTGAACCTATCTACGTGACTTTTCCGAAAGACCCAAAGAATATGAATTCCTGCAGTCACGAAAGCTTGAAGTCAAGTGGACGTTTCAATACATACTGTATTGTATTAATGCAAACACGCCAAGTGTGAGCTCATGGATGACAACCTATAAGCTCTAACGCTGATAATAATTATTCTTATTACTGGCTTGACCAGATATTGTTCTTTGGTGGTGGCGTCATTGGCCGTGCATTCGTCAGCACTGTGGCCTGAAAAGAATGGAAAATATAAAAAATCTAACGTTTCGGGCAATGGCCTTCCTACGTAACACATGCATGTTTAGAGTGATGTGCTATGGCACGACCCTGGAGACCCGAGTTCGATTCAGATATTCTTCAACACTAGTGACGAATATTTGAACCGGTCATGGGCCTCCCCTAGGTCGACTCAGCCTCAAATGAGTACCTGGTGTGGTGTGTCAAGATTGCCACTAGGGAAACAAAGGCGGTCGGGAGTGGTGCTAGCCACCCACCCCCTCGTGTGCCGTTCCGGCCTTAATAGGTGCTCGCTAACAGCACTTGCCCCAACAGTTTGTTAAGGCTATACGGGGGATTTTTGTGTTTGCTATGGCAGGGCCATTGCTTGAAACATCACCTATTAAATGTGTTTTTCTGTTAAGGCCACAGTGTTATTGACGAATTTGTTGGCTTGTTGTTGTTGATTGTGCACCGCTGCCGACGCAGCAACAGCAGCGTTCAATTACAACAACGGCAATAGCAGTCGATGTTCCCACTCGCCATTCAAATGCGAGACATTGGTAGAAATCACGGAAGAAGATGAGAGAGAATCAATCGGCTGTGTGTGTGGCTCGGTCATGTTGCGAGACGACGGGAAAACGATGTTGGGTCAGAAGGTGGCAAGTGATGCAAGTGTAAGGAAAGAGATGAAGGTGAAGGCAGAAGAAGACGAGGTGAGGGTGGGAGGGGGGCGATGTTGTGGCATCGGACACGGTGGCACAAGGAGCAGAACGAGAGATGGATCAGGACAGGGCGGAGTGGAGAATGTTGGCAAGGACAGTGGACCCCACATGAGTGGGACAAACGCGTGGAAGAAGAAGAGATTCCATGCGGGACAATACTACGACAATGACTCAGACTGACTTCATTCCTGTGGCATTGTTAATTATGATGCGGCTGTTACTGCTGCGACTCTAATAAAGGAACTGATGCTGCTTCTGCTGATGCTGCTGATAGTGATAATTTTATTACATTTGCTGCCAATCATTGTAATGTGCAGGCGAGTGGTGATGCTAATGATTATGATAAATTAACAACGTCCGCAATGATGACGGCGCTGGTGCTGATGATGCTGCCGGATGATGATCACGATGATAATTATATTTTATTCATATGTAGCGTCAACGATTCAGAGACAGAGTTTGTAGGAGGCACTTTTCTTCATCGACAACTTCCGCACACGCTCCACAGCAGCTCAGCGCAGCCTGTACACAACACGAGCCGTCCAACACCGACGGCGCTGACTGAGACAGCCAAAGACTCTCCTTCGTAGCGCGATGTCTAGCGGAGACATTTAGCGACGATGAGACGAGTCGCGTCCCAGAACCGGTGGCATCGAGTCCCCCCGCTCTGGGCTCCGCCCTCACTGCGCCTCCCTTCTCGAACCCGCTAGCAGGTTCCAGAAGGCACTCCAAATGGTATCCTCCGTGAGCCTTTCTCCAGTTCCTCCGCTCTGCTCACACGCCGTGCACACCCTTGCCGGCGTGCGCGCTGTCCGTCCACCACAGTTGCAGCCGGTGTCTCCCAGCCGGCGCGATTACACTACATATGTGCAGATATATGTTGAACTTCTTTCGCGCCGTACGTAGCCAACCGTGCTCATCGAAGGTGCGGGAGAAGGACAACAAACTGAACACAAAAAGCAGTTCTAAGAAATGGGTTTGTCAATCTAGATGATGATTTAAAAGTGTATCGTAGCTCCAGTGGCTTCCTAGCATTGGACGGAAGAGCGTTCCAGACGGACGCAGAAGCGCATCTGAAGGCGCGCGATGCGGTGACCGCCGTCTTTGCTCGACGGTGAGCCAAGAGCGGCTGCTGCGAGGATGACCGGAGTTTGCGTGATGGTTTATGCTCGTTGATGCTGTGCTTCAACGAGTGATCATGA
Organism: Entosphenus tridentatus; assembly: GCA_014621495.2. Taxonomy (NCBI): domain Eukaryota; kingdom Metazoa; phylum Chordata; class Hyperoartia; order Petromyzontiformes; family Petromyzontidae; genus Entosphenus; species Entosphenus tridentatus. The sequence goes on from CM025625.2 coordinate 8,144,948, forward strand.
AACGAAATGACCAAAAACGACATCGATTACATCGCCGATGATGATGATGATGATTCCGTTGCTGCTTTTACGTGTGCTGCCAATCACTCTAATCTTTAAAGACGCGTAAAAACGATGGTGATTATTTTGATGGAAACAACGACGATAACAGTGATAATAATAATAATTTATGATGATGATGATGATGATGTTTTTAGGCATCACTGTAAAAACGACTCGGTCTCGTTTTATTGGTGCTCGGTGTGGTAAGCGAAGCGCTGTGTTCGCGACGCGCCGTCGCCTTGCAAAGGGTAGCAAATTAGCATTTAAGACGGGGCGACAGTGGGGGGTGAGGTTGGTGGTGGTGGTTGCGAGGAAGAGAGGTGGGGGGGCCGGCTTGGGGGGGGGGGGGATAGATGGGGGTGGTTTGGTGGGGAGGAGACGGTTTATATCATCTTTTTTCTCTCTCTCTCTCTCTGGCTCTCGCCCTCTCTCTCTCTCTATCCCCAGTTTCTTTCTTTTCTTGTTGGCAGGCCCTGTCGCGTGTCGCCCCAGGGCCCAATTTTCCGGAGAGCGCCGCAGCGCGCCCGAACACGCATCTGCCACGGAGCCCGGGGCGGCCCGAGGCCTCGACCGCACCCCGCCGCACACCACGCAGCGTGCTACGCCGCTGCTGCTGCGGCTGCTGCTGCTGCTGTGGTGGTGGTGGTGACGGCAGTAGCAGCAGTGGCAGTAGCAGCAGTAGCAGCAGCAGCAGTAGAGGAGCAGTTTAGGGACGCCGCGGTGGTGAGATGTTTTCAGACTCGCCTGGTATGAAGGAAGTGGTGGGTTCGATCCCGATCCCAATCCCGATCCCGACCCTGACGCCTGTTGTGTATATTTGGACTCTTAGATTTTTTCGGTAAAGTCACGTAGGTGAAAATAAATAAATAAA
>CM025625.2:8154624-8174583 GCA_014621495.2 Entosphenus tridentatus
CTGACCTGCCCCTACTAACCACCTGACCTGCCCCTACTAACGCCCTGCCCCTACTAACCTTCTGACCTGCCCCTACTAACGTCCTGACCCTGCCCCTACTAATGTTCTCACCTGCCCCTACTAATGTTCTCACCTGCCCCTACTAGAGACGCGTCACGCAAACCCAAGTCTCGCGAGATCCAAAACATCGCGAGGGTGGGCGTGACGTCACTCGCCGAGATCTCACCGACGGGACAAGATGGAGTATTGCATCGGCATCCAGGGAAAGGACTTTGTGGCGGTGGCGGCCGACACAGTGAGCGCGCACAGCATCGTGGTGATGAAGCAAGGTGAGGGTTGCACCCGTCGGTGAGATATCGCCGCGGTTAATTTCTGTGTTTTTTTTTGTTTGGCGTTGTAAGCGTGGTCGGGATGTGGCCCCGTGCGGCCTAGCGCGCCTAGGAGTCTCGGATGGATTCGCTGCGGAGGTAGAAGCGCCTCGCCCGCCCCGGATTCTAGGAGAGGCCGATGGATCTCGCGGCCTAGCGTCCGTTGGATGTGCATTTTAGCTTTGTTTTAATTGTATGGGTTTTTTTTCAGTGACTTATTAAACTGTTGTGTTAACATAAGTCAGATGCTGAGACGTGTTTTAATTTGGGTGACGTTCGGTGGTTTTAGTGAAGCATGCTTTAACCGGAATGTATAAGACTCAATGCCTGCATGACTTTTCATTTTAGAGAGCGGGAGGACATGCGGACAAGAGCCGCTTTATTTAAATGTAATCTTACCAACACTTTAATTTAACGCGTATATTGTTGTGAAATTATCATATTGTTACGTACGATGTTATTCATGAATGTGTGTATACGTTTTGTGTTTATCTACAAAAGATTGGAAGTAAACTACGTTTTTGTTCCATTGAATTAGATGACAGCTCATTGAGACAAACTTCCAGCTACGATGTTTTGCAGTACACATTAAGAATTTGAGTAGAGTTGCTACCTAAGTGACAAATAAGGTGTTCAACAATGCCATGAGGTTAATACCATAGCCAGTGTAAAACATATTCATTTAAATGTAGGCTATTAAGGTCAGCATGTGTGATTATTAATTTTAGAGGAAGAAATTGGAATAGAAAGATGCTGACATAACAGATGTTTAGTCATGATTGATTTTAACACACGTTATTATTTTAATACAGTGTGTGTTCATATGTTTAACTGTTAATGCATGTATTTCAATGAGTTGTGTCTGTTTTATTGGAAAACGAATCTATATTAAATGACAGCTTATGTTTTTTCCCATAGTGCCTTGCATGACTCTTTCTATTGGTGGCTGCATGTCGAACAGGACCTTATTCAAACCGAGCTGTACCAATACTGATTTTTGTCTTACTCAAAATAATGTGACTCGTAATGTTTCATCACATTTTTTGGGCGAATACCCAGTGTTATAACATTCAGTGCCATTAAAACAAAGAACAATTGTTTACAATATGCAGTTATATTTTTCCAGTTATCTAACCTGTGACTGAGGATTCCATTCAGATTTTTTTAATTTAAATATTAATTTTCTTTGGGTCTTTCGGTAATGCCACGTAGATAGAACAAATAATAAAAAATAATAACAATATATATTCCCAGCATCCCTCCCGCTATATTTTTCACCTGATGACGATTGCTTGTGTTGCGATCGAAACGTCGTGATATTGTTATTATTTTTCTTATGTGTTCTATCTACGTGGCTTTACCGAAAGACCCAAAGAATATGAATTCCTGCAGTCACGGAAGCTTTTAAGTCAAGATTGAAATATTAATTGTTCGACTAATGAGTTAATGAAATTGGAACATTTAAAAAGGTAGGCAGTGGGCCAACATTTGTTTACCGTATAAAACATTGCACAATTGTTTTAACCTAATCTCCAACGTCGCCCGCACTCAGACCAGGAGAAGATGTTCCGGCTAAGCGACCGCATCCTTCTGCTGTGCACGGGGGAGTCTGGAGACACGGTGCAGTTCGCCGAGTACGTGCAGAAGAATGTGCAGCTCTACAAGATGAGGAATGGTGAGGGTGCTTGGCTTTACGTGATGAAGGTTCGGGGAGAGATAGGGACAGTCTGGGTTACGTTATTAATCTTAGAATTTACTCTAACTGACAAATTGTCTGAAATGTAAAGATCTAGTTTCAGTGACAGTAAGAAAACCACGTCTTCGTTAACCTGTTATTCATTGTTTACGTTTAGTGAAGTAATAATGTAAAAATTCTTACGAATTAGTACATCAATGAGAGCATTTTAAAAGGGAATCGCCTATCGTTTCCTTGTTATGATTGCATAGGTGAGTAAACGATGCAAAGATGATAAAATTGGTGTCAAAGTAAGGAATTAGCAAGGAGAATGTCAACTATAGTTAAAAACCAGCCAGGACCTGAAGATTATAAACACTTTAACAAAGGGAGTCTAGAAAATGAATATTGCCGCGTCAAAAGTGGAGACATTTTAAATAAATTTTACTCAATTCTCGCAGACAATCCCCATATTTCTAGAGATGCCTGTCTTCAGCAATTTAACACGGGAAGTGATCACAAGCTGGTCTTGTGCAAGTTGAGCTTTAACGTTGCCAAAAAAGAGGACGAAGCTAATGGCAGGCAAGAACAAGACGGTTAACATAAAAAAAAATCTACTTTAGGAGGCAGGAGAATTTCGATTGTTCTCAGCAAACAGATTCAAATCCCTAGAGGCAAAGTGATGAAATAGATGTCACCACTTGGAAGTAATGAGATAACCAACGTTGTAATTGACGGTGCAAGGGGTTGGAGCAGGTGGGGGGAAATAAAAAATGAGCAGAGGACGAGTTATCTAACACTACACAATTAATGTTGAAGAAAGGCATGAAAAAGCTAAGAGATGTGAAAATGTAGAACATTTAATGGTATGAATCTATAAAATGTAGTGGTATGAATGTAGAACCGATAATCATGTGAATCTGTAGATTCTAAAGTAGTAAGAATTGTAATCTTGGGTGATGTGACTCTACAGAATCTATTGTGGTTTTAGATATAAGGAATGTAATGCTATTCATCTACAGAGCATTCATTGTTTTGAGTCTATTTAGACGACAGTGATATGTAAAATATAAAACATGGTGTGTAGCTAGATAATCCAGTGGTTTTATTGTATTGAATCTCAATTTAACACGTAGGCTTTGCGCCCAATATTATTTATAATAAAGGTTTTTGGATTAGATCGCGTAAATATGTGTTAACCCACCACCACCCTGCATAGCCAATTAGTGAGGTTTGTCGCATAAACACAACGTGCCAATTAGTTACTACTTCAGTACACCTTTATAATGTATTTAATCTTTTAGTATGAATTGGAAAACACATTTTTATATGCATTATTGATTGAATATAGCATGATCTTTTAAACGAATTTTAATATTTGAATCAGCCCTAGTCATGGCATTTTCACAGCTATCGCATTTGCAGTAGAAAAGAAACGTTCATTTGTCGTTGTGAACGGGAAATATTGACATTTACAAACATTAATGTGCTTCTGTTAATTTTCCTCAACGGTAATGCAATGTTCAAGTCACGAACAACAATGAACAAGTGTGGACAGTAATACATATTTAGACGGTGTTTGTAGAAAATGTATTTCGACACAATGCTAAACCCACTGAGATTCATCGTTCCCACATGTGACCGGGTCACTTTGTGTCCTGGCAACATTTCCACGAGCTTACAAACGTGGTGCTAAGAATAGCATGTAACTTGGTTGGCCTGAAAAGTGTTTTTATTTTGATATGTCAATTGCAGTGAATTTATCATTTTCATGCCCGTTTTAAAGTATTTCTCTTTATATTTTGCTGACATTTTTCACAAGAAAATTTTCATTTATAGTAATTGTAGATTTTATTTATACATGACAATAACTGTTGCTGGATTAAACTTGCCAAATTGGTGATTTACTGTGCTACAATTGGGTCTTAATCATTTGCCATGATCTATCTTCTGTTTGCTGACGGCACACCCAACTGTCACCATCCCTCTCACAATGCAGCAATCCATCTAGCACCACGGGTTGATTGCATTTATCTATCTCCTCAATGCAGTTATTCTTTAGCATATTTCCCACACTTGAGTATGGCAAAATGTATAAGTTGCATAGGTGTTAATATTTTAATGGATACACATTAACACTTGAGAACTCTGTTTGTCTAATTCACTTTGCTCTAAAGGACCAGCTATCTCTACCCATAAATATCGTGTTTACTTCAATCATTTCATACGCGAGTTTAAACGTTATAAAATTACGTAATTGTACGTGCAAGTATTTTTTTAGATCATCCAGATTGCTAAATCGAACCACCGCACAGAAATACATTGAAGTAAGGTTGAGGTTAGGTTTGCTCGAAGCAGAGCATGTTGGCGAACATCGCCTTTTGTGTTTTGTAAGTTGCCATCACCAGCAGTTGAGCCTTTGAGACAGAGAGACTCGAGCTGCATTAACAGCTTTATGGCAAGCTTCCAGGAAGGTATTTCAGGCCAAAAGCCCACTGCGGCCTGTCCGCCTTCACAAAGTGAGAAACGCGCGCACCGCGCTCCAGCTGGGAGCGGTTTAGGTCCCGCTGACGCCGTCATCTGTGCACGGGCGCGGATTAACGCATTCCCGCGCCTCCGCCGATCCCAGGACGCACGTGCCTCGCTTCCCAGGCGCACCGGAGCCCTGCCCATCTGTCATCTCGTTAAGCAGAGAGCCAGTAATCAGAATTAATAACTTCACACGTGCGCTAATAAGCCGTAATGACAGCTGAGAGCAAGCGCCGGCGTCGCTTATTCTCTCATCACGATTCCCAGGTTTTATTAGCGACAACAACACATTTCAAATTGCGCAGCTCTGAATGTGCGCGCTTACTGCGCGTTGAGTTTTGCGAGATACCCCCGCTGCCGCCCCCCCCCCCACCCCCTTTTTTATTTGATTTGCTAAATGCGTTTCTGTCTTCTGTGTTTGGCCCCAGGATATGAGCTGTCACCGACTGCTGCAGCAAACTTCACGCGCCGAAACCTGGCCGACTACCTACGCAGCAGGGTGGGTCCCTCGCCGACCGCCGCTGCCAAACGGCGAAAAATTCTCATAAATTGTGAATCGCTGGTTTGGCAGGGCCCGGGTTCGCATTCTGCGGGACGGCGAGCCGTTTTTTTTTTAAGTATGCTTGGTCGACGCTCATCAAAGGACCTTTTTCTCACGCATCCATCACCTGCCTTTGGCATCACAGCGATGGTACCTTGTTGGCGTTTTTAAATTTGTGCATTAATCACGCTGTTGGGGCGATTAAGTGATTTATTAATTTAATGTTTGATTTGTGTTTAAAAAAAAAGTGCCTGTTATGATCTCCAACAAACTATTTTTTACATTTCTTGTTGAGGCACGTCTCTCAGTTATGTCACTGGTCTTGAAGGTGTAGACTGGTAGCATATCCACTTGAAATGTTATCAACCATCACATTAATGTTAAATTGAACAATTTAGTCTGCGCTATAAAGTTCTGCATAACACATTACGTTTTACGAATGTCATTTGCTTCTTTTTCCTCCCTTCCACAACCCCCTGCAAATTGATCATGATTTAGGGTCAATTCTATTTAAGAATTGATTATTTTTTTATCTTGATTTAAAGCTTTCGTGACTGCAGGGATTCATATTATTGGTTCTTTCGGTAAAGTCACGTATTATTTCCCTTCTACGTGACTTTACCGAAAGAACCAAGAATATGTTTTCATCGTTTATACTGTTGTTTGTCTTGTATGTTGTCTTGTTTTCCCATTCGCGTAAATATAACATTTGCGTATAGTTTGCCAAAATCATAAACGGTGCACTCTTACATGGGACTTTAACGCATGGTAAAAATTGGCATTGCTAAACATAGGTGTATTGACAACTGACGTGCAATAATAATTTCTGTTGCATTGTTAGCTATGATCTACCGTGAACTCCTACTGACTTTTGTTATTCGTGTTAAACTTCGGAAAGCCTACGTGTTAAACTGTGTTAAACTTCATTTAACTCCCATTGGCTGCGCACAGAAGCGGTGCTTTTGGCGCTCGCTTGGAGTTAGCTCGCATTGCACGGTTGAGACAGGACGGTGACATGGTTAGATGGTTGGCTGGTCATCTGGACGTACAGATGAGTCTCTGCACGATTGCGGTGACCTGACAGAATGACTGATGGAGACCCCAACGATCTGGACGGGAGGGCGGCTCGGAAGGAAGATCCTTGGCATGTCACGGCACACCAGCGGTTTCTCCAAAATCGCAAGCGGGCGGGCAGTGCTGGGTGGCACGCACTTTACATGGAGATGATAACAGATGTGAGGCTGGAGTAGTCTTGGCAGCCTTCACAACATGCCAAAAAATCTTATCATTTTAGCTATTTTTTTCCTGAATAGATTAATTCCAACGTTCCTTGGCACAAATTTGTCCGTCGACTTGTACGCTGTCTCCTGATGGATGTGCGGCAGGGGGTTAATGAGCAATGGCAGTGGGGCTCACGTGAGTGAGGGGATGTGGTGCTCGCTTGGCCACAAACGTTGAAAATCGTGGTTGCCGCCAACGCGTTGTGGGGGTCCGGTGACAATCCTATGAACACCGGGGCCCACTACGTGCTTTTATTTTTTTCATTTATTTTTTTCAAGCGTCATGCTCACATCTTTGAAAGTACACTTGAAATGTGAACGTGGAATGCCTTTATTTACAGCACTTGCAGAATGTACGACGTCATTTTGTATTCTACTGGTCTTTCGCTAAAGTCACGTGATTTTACCGAAAGACCCAAAGAATATTAATTCCTGCAGTCACGAAAGCTTTAAGTCAAGTTGTAATTTTGATTCGGCTATTGGCGTAATTTCATGAGACATAAAAAAAAATATTCCTTTAGGACCATCACTGTGAAGCAGTGTGTCGGTAGATGTTGAAGGGCGCTGGAAGATAATGTTACTCCACATCTGAAGTCGTTTTTGTCGGCCTTTTTTTTTTATTCCCGGCAATGAATTTTGCACGTCAGTCAAACAAATTTTAATTTTATTCTAGAGCTGAAACAATAAACAAATTATGCAAGATGTAAATTCACGACACTTAAACCTTGTTTAATCACATCTCGTGGAAACTGGACGATCGCAATCAGAATTTTTTCTTTGAGAAGTCAGATTAGAACGCCGGCCCAATTTCACTGTCACGACGTTAATCTCCCGAGTCATCCAGCCACTTCTGAATGCACTTGGAGATCAGAGAGCAGTGTCTCATCTCACAAATCCTATGCGATATCCATGATAGCGACTGCTCAAGTTGTACCAATCTAAATGTGTTGCCAGCCTTGCAAGCCACACACAACACTTCCTGATAGCACCCACTGATTTCGTTTCTTTACTTTCAATTCAATACCCCTCGGGTTTTATTCTGATGAATGCTACCGGTGTAATGTCAGTCATCCCTCGATAATTCTCGTCTTCCCAGAAACGGGGCACAGGAGCGGATATCGCAGAAATATTACACCTCCCCCAAAGGTTCAGTCAAATGACCTCCGGGTCCACTTAATAAGAAAGGGGAACCTCTTTGATTCGGTTTGTTGGCCTCGCGGTGTCTTCCCCGCCCCGTGTGCGCGTGTTTGCGCGAGTGCAGACCCCGTACCACGTGAACCTCTTGCTTGCTGGGTACGAGGAGAGCGAGGGACCATCCCTCTTCTACATGGACTACCTGTCCTCCATGGTGCGGGTGCCGTTTGCGGCGCATGGCTACGGGGCGGCCCTCACCATCACCATCCTGGACAGACACTACCACCCGGGTGAGTGCCGCCCACTCGGACAGTTAATATCGTCGTCGTCGTCATCGGCAGTCGGCCATGATCTGTCCACTGCTGGATGAAGGCCTCTGTTTAAGGGTAGTCCAGATCGAGGCCAGTTTTTCCCCCCCCCCCCCTTCATTGGGCCCTGCTGCGGCACACTCGGGCTGTTGTTTTTTTCGAAGGAATTTCTGTTTCCCGTTCTGTGAGCGGCGCTTCGTAGCGGGCTCGCGTTGAGTTGTGATAAAAATAAAAAAGGAAAAAAGGCTCCTCCATTTCGACAATCGATGTGTAGCTCTTGCGCATGAGCTCAACGTATAACTCCCTCCCTCCTTGGTGGACATAACGTATTGGAATTCGTGGACGATTTTTGTTAATTCCCGTTGTACGAGTGGGGAAAAAAATCTGCGGGAATTATGTATTTGCAAGGGCGGAAACACCCAAAGCTCAACGCAGATATTAAAAAATTCATCGCTGTATTGCCATATTATGGCAACCTCAGCACAAGCATGCAGTATATATGGTATTCCCAGGCAGCCTCCTATCACAGTACTAACTGTGATTTGGGAGCGTTTGAGAACTAACAATCGGCCACTTGCAGGGGGAAATTCTTCAATTGTAAGATGACATTGTTGGGAATGAAAGGTCTCATGGTCAGGGGTGGGATTGAGGGGGATTATGAAGTTGTCACCTGTGGCACTTCTCATTCGTTAGCAGTCTACATGTTTAGACCTTGAACGATTCGCCACTCAACAATGTGATGATTTGTTGCAATTATGGGTCACGATTTTATTCAGCAGATGATAATTTGTTTTGTCGTGCAGTGTTGGGGAAATCTGTTGGCTTCAGAGGTTCCACGAACCAGCCACACGCAGTATATGTGACTCAAATTTTTTTTTAATTCTCACGCGCACAGTGCAGTGCATCTGTCACGAGCATAACAACGTGCCATGGAATCGTTGCATGCCGACAAAGTATCCTTATGCATTGCCATAAGCTCTGTGTAAATATGATTTATTGTATTGGTTTTGTTTTACACCGTGCTTCGTTCAAAATTAAATACTCCATAATGGGGTTGCAAGCGATCGAACGTGCCAAATTATATATTTCACATTGCGAGCTTTATGAACATATACAAGAGATCATATCTAAACTCACCCGCTGCAAGGTCTTCCTGGTCTGCTCACAGCAGGGGGAGCAGAGGCCCCCCCCTTAATGACGCTGGGAGTCTTGGGATTCGGTGGATATTGCCCGGGGCTCGGAGTGCCAAACTAGGCACTTCTGCCGGATGTAGTGAATTGTTATTTTGTTTCGTTAAGTCAGTGATTTTTTTTCTTCTTCTCCTTCCAACCGCAGTTCTAAAGGCCCACCCACAGGCCAATGTTGCCACCAAGTTCTCTAATCAGCGGACACGTGCGATATTCGTTACGCTGAGCTTTACCAATCAATTGACGCGCTGTCGATATTTAAAAAAAATTGCAATGACAAAACTGGCAAAGAGGTGGACTGTCGTGGCTTGGCGCGGAGCGGAGTTGAAGAGCGCTCCCATCAAGTGGTGCAACTCGTCCAGCGTGGCCCTGGCCGGCAGCACGCGTACACTCGCCGACAGTTTTTTTCCGGCCAACCGTGCACTTCCCTTATCGCCCCTCGCCACTGGTTTATTAAGAGAAGCGCCTAATGAAGGCAAGCCCCTCCGGGGGGAGGCCACTAACGGTGGCTGTGATGTTGGTGATTAAGCCGCAGACAGTCCGCAGAATTAATTAAGAGCCGAGCTATTGCCGTCTTCCCGGCTGACGTGACGTAAAGCAGTGTTTAAACGCGACCATTGCCGAGCTTACGCGATCAACTGCGGGGCACGACGATAAAGATTTTTCACGATGCGGATATCTGCGCGCGCTCCCGCGACGTGTATTTGCGCTCATTAAAACGTACGTGCGTACGTACTTAAGAAGGGAGGGGGGGGAGGCAAATCAAAGCGGCGTTTTTTTAAACGGACGCAAGCCCCCGCTCCCGTTGCTACGCGCGTTCGCGGCACGCGCCAGGACGCGCGAGCGTACCCCGCGCGCACGCACGCACGCACGCACATGCGCGGGGGGCGCGCACGGAGAAAGAGAGAGAGAGCGGGCGAGGAATGCGCGAGGAAAGCGGCAGACAGAGGCATCTCGCCTCTGCAGCCAGCACCCCGCTGGCATGACTAGAGCTCCTACTGCTTTTCATTAGCCCCCCCTATCACATCAAGAGCCGGCCTCAGCCCATAATGTGCTTAAGCATCGGTCGGGCAAGCGGGGCAGGCGGGCGGGGACCGGCTTTCCGTACGACGGGGCAGTTAATGTTGCGCGCAGGCTATAAAGAGAATGCACAAGTGCTGCTGGCGTTATCAATAGGCATTGATCACTGTGCGGGCTCTGTTTTTTGCTAATGATGATGATGTTCTTATAGACTTGATGTTATTGTTGTTTTAGACTTGACCCGGGAGGAGGCGGTTGAGATTCTGCAGAAATGTGCTCAAGAGGTAATGTGTGGTTTTGCATGGTGAATCTCGGACCAACGTCAACAATGCCTGACAACAGGAAAATATAAACAGTAGTTGTTTAATGTTCTGCAAAATGACCCCCACTGCCCCTTAATGTTTTTAACTCCTAAGCAAACATTTCTCTTCCCCCAATATCCACTGTCCTAATTAGCAATCACTTATCAAAGTCAGAGAGATTTAATCAAGCGTTGCTGCCTGTCACTTTCTAGACCACTTGGTCAAATGTTTATATCGTTATCTTTATTGCCATGAATATTTCTGTCAGTTGTTGAGCATTTGTCATTAACTGTACCCTAACGGAGGTTTAGATAAACTCGGCCGCAGTGGAAAAACCCTACGTGAGGATTTAATGTTTTTTTCCCTTCTGTTGCCCGTGAGCACATCGGGTGCAGAGTAGCCACATTCCTCGTTTGACTTCCGGTTCACGACTCGGGGAAACAGCGTTTAATTGGGCCGTTGCGGCACATAGCACGCAGCCAACATCTAATAAACACAACGTACTTTAATGATGTCGCCGCTGTACTTGGTCGTAGGCATGGCTCTGGCAGTGTGATAAATTCTCATGATTCCGGGGGGGGATGTGGGGCCAAACTGTTCCAATCGTTTGTCCTCGCGTGTTCTCTGCCGTACGTTTCGTCTTGTTTTTTTTTGTCTCCGTTGTCCCACTGGCCCAAAGGCACAGTATAATTTGCATGTTATCTTAAAGTCGATTATTACACGCGCGCGATTCAATCCGTGTATCGTGGCAGTGCACGAATCGGTTGCGGTTTGTGAATCGTTTACCTTGCCCGCTCATGAGCCAATGATTTTTTAGCGCTGGCGTGGTGAAACCTGTGTATTCATGGTACCCAAGGCGGAAGTGTGGGGACTTTAGTTGATTACCTTGCAAACGTACACGGATCCAGCTTTTAAGCGCGCGGCTCCCTGCCTGAACCAGCTGGCAATTTTCACCGTCACTTTTTTTTTTGCTCAAGAGTTACGGCCACTAATCAAGCGTGCTCGCACAAATTGGGGGTTGCTTTTGTGCCTTGCGCTAACGTGTCACGGGTGACTGGTCTGCGACCATCTGCTGCGTTCGTGTGAACTGCACTGCCGCCGTGTTTATATTTATATATATTTTTTATATTTACTCACCTCTTCCCACGTTGTGCGTGCCCCGAGCGCAGATGCACAAGCGCTTCCTGGTGAACCTGCCGGCGTTCACCGTGCGCATCGTCGACCAGGGTGGGGTGCACGACCTGCCGACCATCAGGGCGAGTGCGGCGCCCTTCAAGGAGCTGCCAGGGGTGGTGGCCGAACTCCCCAAGGCCACCGCGTAGTGCGACGTGCGCTATCCACCGACGGGGGGCGGGGGGGCATATCAAACGAGCGCCAGTGATATCGCCCCATCAGCAATGCGGTTTACACTGTTGTCCCGAATTTCGTTATCTAGATATTCCGGTCTGTTGAAGTGACGGGATGGGAGGAGGGCAGGGGGGGGAAACTGTTATTGTTTCGAAGGCTTTTTTGTGTCGTAATTTTGTCAAGCGCTGATCGTAAAATAAAACGGTGGCTTTCATTTTTGTCCTAACGATGTACGGGGCTCTTGTTCCTGCCCTCTTTCACCCCCCCACCCGCGTGTCCACTCACTTCCTGACACGTGCCGCCGCTTCTCTCCCTCGTCCGTCTGCCCATCACGAAACTAGTTTCAGATGTCGCTTGCAGCGCTGCTGGTGTTTTTGGGGCCGGCTCGCCGCTTGGCCGCGCACCATCGTCAGCGTTTTGTGCGGGGAGGGGGTGGAGGAGGGGGCAGGGGGGTGGGGTTGTGACGGTGGGCTGTGAGCAGCATCGCACTCGCCCATGAACGATCCGACGCGACGTCGAAGTGTTCGTCAATTTTTAGCGCGAGCGACAAAAACTAGCATCTGCATTGCTTTCGGTTTACTTGTGGTTAATTCGAATTTTCTTTTCCCATCTCCTCTTCCCAACCCGTTTTTGTTGTCTCTTGCGTCGCCCGCGAATAACTGCGACGATCTTTGCCGGAAAAAAATAAATCGCCGCACCCGCCGCCGCCGCCTCCCTCCACCGTGTTTGAAGAGTACAGCTGTGAAGCCGAGTTAGCGCCGCTGCGCCTGATTGTGGCCAGCGCTGACGCCGCTCCCCCCCCCCTCCCGTTAATGCCATCATCAAACCTCTCCACGCCCTTTTGGCCCCGGCGTGCATAAAACGAGAGAGAGAGACCGTGCGCTCGCGCGCGGTGATGTACCGCTCGCCATCAAGTGGAAATGGGAGCACCAAAGAGGTAGCGTTTGCTCCATTACGACCCCTTAACGCATATTACTGCATTATGCGATATTCCAGAACTGTAGTAATATCGCCTGGATATTGCTGGTTGCGAAGGAGCCCCTGGTAATGGCACACTATTAACGCAGATCCCATGATGGCGAAATAGCCCCAGCTTCATCTCGGCTCTTGGGTTTTTTTTTATTGCATATGTGTTTTTCACACAACCTCGCTCCCTCCCCCCTCCACCTTTATTTTTTTATTATCATCGCCACACTTATGTAGTGGCTTGCGTGCAATGCTGGCGGTTTAGTGGCCCCGCTGAAATGAACCAATATGTACGCCGCTGGATATTTTAATGGCGGTAAGTAATGGCTTGCTCGGCACTTCATTACAGACGCGTGGCTGTCCGTGATGGCGAGGCTGCGTGTTTGCGAGCGTGTGCGTGTAATGTGTGTGTGTGCACGTGTGTGAATGAGCTTGTGGTTGTGTTGACTTAAGCATGTATGTGTGAATGGTATGAGTGCGTGTGTATATATTTATGCAACTTTATGTATATTTGTGCAAGTGTGGGTGAATGTGTGTTTTGAGTGATTATGGGGGAGTGGTAATGTAGTGGACTGCTAATCCAGTGTTCTGAGTTTGAGTTATGCTCACGGCCAATATTGGTGACATCTGAATTGGTCCTGTGCCTCTCCTACATCGACTCGGCCGTAAATGAGGACTTGATACGCCATTTAACAAAAAATAAACCTTATGGATGACATTGGTCGCGAAAGCCTACGTATTAAACTTGGTGCGGTGTGTAAACATCACCACTGGGGAGACGAAGGCAAACGATGTGGTGCTGGCCACACACCCTCAAGAGTGTGCCTTTATTTTGCTTTCATAGGTGCTCCCGAAAAGCACTTTCCCGAACAGCCCGTGTAGGCTATACGGGACATCTTTGATGCGTCTGGGAGAATGTAATGGTGGGTGTGCAAGTGTGTGTGTGTGTGCGCGCACAGCAGTACGCGTGGTGTTGGTGTGTGTGCCAAGAGTGCGACAAATCCTTAACCTTGCCAGCCCGGCCACGGGTCTCCTCCATAGGTGATTTTCAGTTGGCCTCCCTGTTATTGTGAACGTATTTTCTCCCATCTCTGGTCGGTGCTGAGGCAAACCAACTCGCGCACAAAAAAGTAACTTTTAATAACATTGGCAACGGCAGCACTGGCAAAGTGAAGTGACAAAAATCAACTGAAAGGACCGAGGTCCATTGTGTGCGGAGCAACTAGCTCAAATGAGTAATTTTCCTAACTGCGCAACTAATTCTAGCTCTCGCCAACTACCCAACCAACCGCTTGTACCACATGCGGATCGAGAAACTTACAAAGGTATGGGGTGAGAGTGGTGCCCTGAAATTCCAAGATTTTTAAACAAGAACCTTTGTTAATAATACAAGCCTTTAACGGGCTTTTTCCCCCGTGGTAAAAGTCAATAAAATGCCAACGTTCAGGGTCTCGAGGTGAGCGGGGAGGGGTTCTATTGCCCTACCCCTTGAATCTACCACTGACTCGTACTCCCTCTACCCTTCAAACCCACTTGCCAACCAAAATGCTAAGCCTCCTCCTGCTGACTCTCCACCTCTTGACCAGGGTCCTCTGCATTCTTTTATTTTCTGAACGTTTAATTTTTGGTTTTGACAAAAAAACTATAAACTTTATGTTTGTACCAGGTAAGGCCCACTAAGCGATGAAGCTTTGTTGAGAAGCGACCTGGCCACGAATGATAGCTTAACGAAGTGGCTCATCACGTGGAAATGTTTAGCAGTCGTACTAGAAAAACGAATGTTCATAAATGTGGAGGGAAAATCCGAAGAATCCACGTGGGGAGAGACACGGAAACTCCCAATACACAGCAGTCGTGATCGAACCCACGACCTCTTGCACACCAGGCGAGGGAGATAACATCTCGCCACCGCGACGCTCAACCTCCACTGGGTTGACTCCAATGCGTTGGCCGTGCATCATGAATGGCGTGTTGGAAGTGTGATGCACATTCACCAATATTTACAAAACATCTTAATTTGGATTGGGACTTGGAACTAATTACGTGCTTCCTCGGGGCCTCGAATAATTATTAAATGAAGGTGTGCCCACTTTGCTACTGCGTTTCAACGAGCTGGTATGTAAACTAACGGGAGCGGTGGAACAGTGGTTAGCCCCCTGCACTTTGAACCTCGCGACAAATAGTAAGCTTTGGGCTACATCTGAAACATGGGCGATGCGTGGGAGCTAAGTAATCTGCCCGAACATAAGTTTGATTGGGAACATGATTTCAATTTCTGGCCACGTGTTAATAATATTAAGTGTGTGAGTAATATCTGAACCTGGCCTCGGCAACCCGCTTTCACCAATCTGCGTTGACCAACCGTGGTGAAGTATGGCCATATTCCCCCAATGATTGCATGATGTGTAGGCTGTCACCCGGTAGTGGATTGACAAAGGTATTGTAAAGTATATGCAGCTATACTCTTTGGTTCTTTCGGTAAAGTCACGTATGGATCCTTGCAGTCACGAAAACTTCAAATCTAGAATATATGCAGCTAGCCTGCAAATCGGATAAAGGTGGACACGGTTGACTCTTCGGAAAGGAGCACCAGGAGGGGTGAGTCGTGTGTGTGCAGTGCCGGATTATCCTCGGAACACAAGTAGCTACACATGCTACGGGCCCGCACTTTCAAAGGCCCCGCGCTAAATGCTTCCAAGCTATCAATTCCGGTTCAGTGATTCTGCACTTGCTCTATTACTATAGTACTATACTGCCTTCAACTTTTATGAACGACTGGATGTTCAAGCTTAGCGATTTGTCGTATTATCTGGCTGTATAGCAAATGAAAAAATACAATTTACTGTGCAAGTAAAAAAATGTGTGTTTTAAAATGTATCTTTTTTTTAATTTAGGGCCCCTTTATAGCATATGCTACAGGCCCCGCACTAGTTTAACCTGGCACTGAGTGTGTAGCTTCCTTTGTGGTCGTTCGAATTTGAAGGCAGAGTCATTGCATCGTGTGGGCAGATGTAAATTCAGATAGTGGCAACATCTTCAATCGAAGGTGCAATTTTAGCCATGCAATGGCGTGCAATTGAGGTTTACCTGACGGCCGTTTAAGATCTCGCCCAGGTATAAAATCGACACAAAGGAACCGGTACATGTGGGTTAAGTATCGTACTGATTCGTTCATATCTGGGTTTTCGCCACTCGCTTTAGACCGGGTTCTCAAGTGCAGTGAGTTGATGGTGTCATCCTGGTCACCAATGACAGCACACACACACAAAAAGACGTACATTTTTTGGATTTCTTTCCTCCATTTAATTTTGGCTTATTCTGCTTCAACTCCCTGTCAAGGCTAACGGTGCTCGAGTGATACCTGAACGCAGTCCTGGGACTCCACCACATAAACTCAGCCTTAAATTAGTACTGTACCTAGTAGGCAGGAGTTTTAGGGATTGCATATTTTTTGGAGGTTTTTTTTTGTTGTTGAATCTCAATTTTGAGTATTTTTTTTCGGATCGCTTGCATCGTTTGATTCACGCCTCTTCGTGCTGACGAAAGTGGCGTTACCCGATGCCACGTGACACCACTCGGCGAGGTAAGGCGTGGAAGTGACGTCACGCGAAGTCATTTCACGTGACGTCATACTTTCGAATCAATCCGAAAATGTCAATAAAACAAATTCTGATCATTTCTAAATTGCACATTTAGCCATGTTTCACCCCCCCCACCCCCCCCGATTAAAAACCATCAGGAGCCCAGTGCCTAGTGCGATGTATAAACATCAGCACCGGAGGAACAAAATTGTCTCGTTGCTGGCCATCCCGACCTTAATAGGTACTCCCTCACAGCGCTTGCCTCTTTGGTCTACAAGGCTACACGGGGGATCTTTGTCTGTGCGCTCTGCATAGCGCATGTGTGTGTAGGATAGCGTGTGCGTTTCTGGGTGCTGGGAATATGACATATGTTACCCCTCGGGCTGATCAACTTAAAAACCATGTGGAGAAGCACCGTGCATGGGACTGTCTGTCTCTGCTATCCAATTCCCCACGTCTCATTCTTTTATTCCTACACCCCCCCCACCCACCTCTCCACCCCATCTTCTCCCCTACGTCGCAACAACCGAAGCTATACAAATGAAGCACTCGGGTTTATGTTTAGGTAAAAAATGCGAAATTCAATTCGGAGAATGAGCCCGGTGGTGGTAGTGGTGGTGATGGTGGACGAACACGATTGTGAAAATAGAAAAAAATAAATCACCACATCTGCTATTAACACTGCGTAATTACAGAATGAGTAGATAGACTGACGTTTCGGGTCACGGGCCTTTATCAGAGCAGAGAGATGAGCTACACTATGCATACACACGTTTGACAATTAGGTGTATGTCGATAAATAATGGATTTTAAATGAGTATTAAAAACATTCGAAATTTGATACACTTCACCCACACAGACCGGCACTAACGAATTATGGTTCAATATATATTTCGTTCATATGCCAGCAATAAACACGAGTGCTAACGATCCTCACTGACGTCTGTGTGTGCGTGTACACACCATGCCCAAGCAAATCCCTTCATCGTCATAACCGAACGCACTCTGGATAATTTTTCTCTCTGCAACCAACCTGAATTATGCGGCAACCAAGACGGTAAAATAAGGCACGGACCTCAACCCTTTAGGATCTCCAAAGGGTCGGTGGGGTGGGGGGGGAATAATTTTATTATTATTTAAAGATATATATTTTATATTTTTTTTTGAATATTTTGTTTTTTTCAGGCCACTGTGCTCTGGTTGGGAGCATCAGAGTCAGAGCCCGAAGCCAGACGGGAGCTGAGCCCCGCGTAATGAGCGCGGGAGACCATTCCCACTTAAGCAGGCTGCCGCTTCTCACGACATCAAACTGATTTTGGAATTGCGTGTAACAAAAAAAAATGTGGGGCTCTCTACTCGGTATTTGTGCGTTTCGTTCAAAGATTATCTTCCACGGTTGTTTTTTCTGGTCTTGGGGAGCGGCACTACGCGCTACGAACCCGGCGAGCCGAGTTCGATTCCCGGTCTTGGGCCTCCCCTAGGTCGACTCAGCCTCAAATGAGTTACCTGGTGCGGTGTCCAAAAACATCGCCACTGGGGAGACGAAGGCGGCCGGGCGTGGTGCTGGCTACCCAACCCCCTTCGTGTGTCGTTCCGGCCTTCATAGGTGCTCGCTAACAGCACTTGCCCCAACAGTCTGCTAAGGCTACACGGGGAGCTCTGTCTGTCTCTGCCTGTAGGCTCTACACCTGTTGTCTCTCTGTCTGTCTGCCTTGTCTGCATGTCTGATTGGTTGTTTGCCTGTCGAGAGAGTTTGTTGAAACAGCCAGGGCAGCTTCCATAGCTGTGGGTCATGTAACAATATTCACAAAGCAAATGCATTATGCATACGTACACGCTCGCATACACTTGCCAGACATAGATAAATCATAAATATACAAAGATTAAAAAAGACAAAGATCCCCCGTGTAGCCTTAACAGACTGTTGGGGCAAGTGCTGTTAGCGAGCACCTATGAAGGCCGGTACGGTACACGAGGGGGTGGGTGGCCAACACCACGCCCGGCCGCCTTTGTCTCCCCAGTGGCGATGTTTTTTTTACACACCGCACCAGGCTACTCATTTGAGGCTGAGTCGACCCAAGAGAGGCCCAGGACTGGTTCAGATCATCATCATCGGTGTTGGCCGTGAGCGGGAATTGCACACGGATCGCTGGGTTCGTAGCGCAGTGCGCTGCACCACTATACATATAAATGATTACGTATACATACATATACATACGCACAAAATGCATATAGTCATACTCTGCATACTTGTGAGTGGGCCTTAAGGCTTTGCCCATCACTATCCGGTGTCTCTCAACTTAAACAAATAATAAGAATGGGAAGCGAATTGCGATTGTTGAGAAAACGTCTTCACGTTGCGACGGTGATCATGTTGGGGTCGT
The DNA here is from genome assembly GCA_014621495.2 of Entosphenus tridentatus. NCBI lineage: Eukaryota > Metazoa > Chordata > Hyperoartia > Petromyzontiformes > Petromyzontidae > Entosphenus > Entosphenus tridentatus. The sequence goes on from CM025625.2 coordinate 8,173,247, forward strand.
GGGTGTTTTGACCTGGGTCAAAGGCCATATAGGTCATCAATAGCTCATCGTCGATTCCGTGGTTTCCAAGTTCCCTCTGCTGAGAATGAGCCAACACCAAACTGAATCCCTGATGAGCATCGCTCCATCTCCGCGATGGGGGCGTCCTATCGATTTGATTCCCCCTTTGACTGGCACATTTTTGATCGCACGTGTCTACTCTGCACGCGTCGACGTAAAACTACGAAGCGTGGAATACTTGTGACGTGGCGTTGCGTGGCCCCAATGACAGAGACGACGTTACATCACTTGTATAGCGAGTGCATGGGTCACCCCTGTGGGTTCCCACCGCATGATAATAATAGTTTCGATTTAAAGCTTTCGTGACTGCAGGGATTCATCTTCTTATTTTTATTATTGTATTATTTAAAAATAAAACATAATTATGTTTTAAAATAAAACATAATTATGTTTTATTTTTATTCTTTTCTTATTTAAAAATAAAACATAATTATGTTTTATTTTTATTCTTTTCTTATTTCCATTCTACGTGACTTTACCGAAAGAACCAAGAATAATAATAGTAATAATCACAGCCCTCATGACAGACCCCATTAGGGCTTAGGTGGAGCGTTATAAATCTACGAGCCACTGCGCGATTAGCGTAGCGCAAGCAGCTGCTGATGTTAACGCCATCTCGAGCAATTAAACAGTGCGGCCCGCCACGCGAGGGCTCATACCGAGCCCCCCCCCCCCCCCCACGTCTCCTCTCAGATTTTCACTCTCAGGCTCCCGGGTTCCTTACCCTCACAGCCTCCCTCCCCTCACTCTCAGCTCCTCACCCCCGCCCCCCTCTTCTATCTGAATCTCTCAGCTCTCTCTGTCTCTCTCTCTCTGACTCTCCCTTCGCTCTCAGCATCACTCCTCCCTTCTCAATTCTCCACCCTCACACTTCGACCCTTCCCTCTTTCTCCCGACAACAATTCTTCGACCCGCACCCTCCCAGCTTCTCCTCGCTCGATCACTCTTCCCTCCCCGCCTCCCCCCTGATCTCTCCCAACCCACCCACCCTCACCCCCCGCTCTCCTCCCCCCCCATCACCATCACCATTCCTCCCCATCACCATCCTCCTCACCATCACCATCCTCCTCCCCATCACCATTCTCCTCTTCCTCCCCATCACCATCCTCCTCCCCATCACCATCCTCCTCCTCCCCATCACCATCCTCCTCCCCATCACCATCATCCTCCTCCTCCCCATCACCATCCTCCTCCCCATCACCATCCTCCTCCTCCTCCCCATCACCATCGTCCTCCTCCCCATCACCATCGTCCTCCTCCCCATCACCATCCTCCTC
>CM025625.2:8174683-8186600 GCA_014621495.2 Entosphenus tridentatus
CCATCACCATCCTCCTCCTCCTCCCCATCACCATCATCCTCCTCCTCTCCATCACCATCATCCTCCTCCTCCCCATCACCATCCTCCTCCTCCCCATCACCATCCTCCTCCCCATCACCATCCTCCTCCTCCCCATCACCATCCTCCTCCCCATCACCATCCTCCTCCTCCCCATCACCATCCTCCTCCCCATCACCATCCTCCTCCTCCCCATCACCATCCTCCTCCCCATCCTCCTCCTCCTCCTCGCCTCTGCTGCCGCTGCCTCTGAGAACTGGCAGATGCTCACGCGATCCCCGCACGAAGCGGCGGGGTTGCCCCACGCGGCACTCACATTTACGCCACATTACCGCACATCTCGAAAATTAGCGTGCCGTCTAATGCAGCGTACGCATGTGTTCATGTCGTATGCGTATGTTTGACTAATTGGTATCATCATCATTATTATAGTCATTATTGCAAAATGTACAGCCTTGTTTTCGTCTATCTACCGCCGCGCCGTATCGGTCGTGACGCTTGTTATTGACCATACTTCACCGTTATTGGTCAGTGTGTGTTGGCGAAAGAAGCGACTGATGCTAGCCGTAGCAGGTAATCGAACTCAGGTCACTAGGTGCGGTGTGCGCGCTACTGCGCCACCGCTTCCGCATATATTATTGTAATGATTATTGTTACTGCTGTCACCACTATCCACATATTCGCTTGTGGCGGTGTGCTCCAGAGGGACGCTATGCGGATTAATTATGGGATTCATAATCTCTGGCAAGCACCGATCAACATCCCCCAGCAGTAGAATTGTTTATCAGCACATGGGTTGTTCATCTTCTTGGTTCTTTCGGTAAAGTCACGTAGAAGGGAAGTAATAAAATAATAAAAATAAAACATAACTCGATACGTATACTCGTGTGTACGAGTAACTTGCAGTGGAGTGGTGGTGCACTGGTTGGCTCACTGCGCGACGAACCCCGGAAACTTGAGTTCGATTCCTGGCCACGGCTAACGTCACAGGCGAGTGATATCCGAACCGATCCTGAGACAATCATCCGACTGACTCAGCGACCCGCAGTGACCAGTGGTGTCAAGGTTTTGTCTAACGACCGACACAGCATGAGTTGGCCTTCATCCAGCAGGGGATAGATGAAAGGATCACCAATTAGCAATGATAATGATGATGATACCAATTAGGCAAACATAAGCAAACGTAATCTTTAAACACATATTTTGCTCCCAATTTTTTTTGGGGGTGGGCACTGGCCCAACATTTAAAACACTTTTTTTTAATTTCAGATTATGTGTACGTGTGTGTGTTGTTGAACTTATTTCGCGCCAGAGGTTAGTCATCTGGCCCATTTATAACATAATTATATCGTTACAGTGTTTAACACGTAGTAGGCTTTCGCGACCAACATTATCCATAATATACTTTGTTTTATTTAGATCGCGTAAATATAAATGCGTCGTTAAATCCTCTATTTAAGAACGAAACAGGAGGATTTCTCCACAACTCTGGCTGTCGCCTGATGATGCTGTTTGTAACTACTGGCGAAACGTCGTACTCGAATGGTAAATGTTGCGGGTTTTACTCTCCAACATACAAGCGGTGTGCTGAACTAGTAACGGATTGGCACGTTTTGTTTACGTGGCAAACCTTACTGGTTGGCTGTGTCGGGTGGTGGCGGGTTGAACGACAACATTTATGAAGCCTCTGTTATGGATATATCATTACAGTTTACATAACTCAGTCGCTCACTCGTGAACATATTTACGCATTGCAGTGTGTACCATCCAGACTCACTCGTCACACACACACACGTATGTATGTAGAACTTATTTCGCACCGTACGGAGCCAACCGTGCAAATCGGAGGTGCGGCGGAAGGACACAACACGTGTTGTACACGTCTCGATAGAGAGAGGGGGGGCACGTGGCACTCGGCTGCGTGTGCAAAGTTTATTCTGCGTTATGAGCGGCATGCAATATGAGTGGATCGTTGTTACAGGCAGTGCCGGATTATTCTAGTCGTAAAAGTAGCTACATATGCTACGGGCCCCGCACTTTCAAGGGCCCCGTGCTAAATGCGTTCAAGCTATCAATGTCAGTTCAGTGATTCTGCACTTGCTCTATTACTATAGTACTACACTGCCTTCAACTTTTATGAACGACTGGGTGTGTTTAAGGTTAGCGATTTGTCGTATTTTCTGGCTGTATAGCAAATGCAAAAATACAATCACTTTACTATGCAAGTAAAAAATTGTGTTTGAATATTTAAGTGTTTTTTTTATATTTAGGGCCCCTTTATAACATATGCTACAGGCCCCGCACTAGCTGGTTACAGGGGGCAAGGAGGAGTGGTGGGTGGTGTATCTTGAAACACTCAGCAATGTGACCCCGGTAGTCACGGGGAAGCGTTGGGGAAAGCACTACCCTAAAGCCACGCATCAACCAACAACGACAACGCATTTGGCAAGCAGACCACTTCCCTCTGCACTCGCTTTTCCTGCCCCACGTGGAGCATTGCGTGCTTTATTGCCCCGTGTGATATTGTGCGTCTAAACTAAGATGTTCCTTTCCAGCAGACAGCCCTGATGGGACCCCGGGACCTCCCTTGTATGCCCCCCAGCGTGGCCTGGCTCCGCCCTCGACCACGCCCCTTTCTGGAACTTCCCAGAAGACTCTGGGCCATACACCACGTGTCCCTTCTGTCACCTTGAGCCCATATTCTTACCCTGTCCGATCACGTGCCCTTGCCAGCCAATTGGGCTATCACGTCCTCAAATGCCCCCTACTCTGCCATTCCCCAGAACCATGCTCCCCTAGAGACCTCTTCCATGAGATCGTGTACTCTGCTGGCAGAGAGGGTGACTACACACGCAACTCCTCTCTCTGTCGGTAGATGGCGCTAGGCGCCGTAGTGACCCGTTATATGTCACTACACATGCGTAGTGAGTCATTCAGAGACACTATTTAGGAGGCAACAACGTTTATTCTACACTTTACGCAACACCGTTACACACGGGACTAAATACACCTATCCTCACTCGTGTTACGCATAGGACCACAATACACCTACATATCTTGCATACGGGATAACTATAATCGGTTCAGAGCAGCCAACGTGCCGCCTGACCCACAACGTCGAAGACGGGAACAAAGACGTAGACGTAGCACTTGGGTTCCATTTCACCTGCAGACAGCCCGGATCTGTGATTGGGGCTTCCCTTTAATCTCTCTCGGCGCGGCCTGGCTCCACCCTCGGCTGCGCTCGACGTCCAGAATATTCCCGACGGTTCCAGGTGCAGGAGGAAGTTGGCTGAATACTACTCTGGGACTCCCTCGTGAGCAAAGCAATGTGCAGGGCTTGCAGACCTCTTTTTTAAACCCCTTTAACTGAGAAACGAGGAAAAATAATGTACCACGCGGTAATTCACGCCGCCATGCCGTTTGTACTAACATTGTACCAGAAACGATTACCAATCTTTTACTGGCAATCAGTATGCGAGTGTGCGTTTCTATGTATGTGTACAGAGACCAAGATCCCCGTATAGCCTTCAACGGACTGTTAGGGAAAGTGCTGTTAGCGAGTAGCACCTTTCAGAGCTGTGCACGGTACACGAGGGGGTGGGTTGCCAGCAACCACACCCGACCGCCTTTTTCTCCCCCAGTGGCGATCTTTACGCACAGCTCCAGGTACTCATTTGAGGCGGAGTCGACCTAGGGAGGGCACAGGACCGGTTCAGATAATCGTGGCTGGTATTTGGTGGCCGTGAGCGGGAATCGAACTCGGGTCGCTAACCGCTGCACCGCCGCTCTACCTGTGATGCCTCTGCGCCTGCTCGCCACTGACCCTTGTGGAGGTCTTCGTCCAGCAGCGGAGAGCTGACAATGAGACCAGACGTGCGTATGGCTTGTTGTGCTTCGCCCGCACCTCCGATTAGCACGGTTGGCTACGTACGGTGCGAAGGAAGTTCAACCCCTACGCATGCGACTGCCACAATGACAACGCGGACAGGGGCATCCGGTACTCGCCCCCTCTTCAGCACTGCCGCCGCTGCGTTCACGCGATATTCGCCGTTCACCGGGTCAAGAAGGAGGCGCCCTAATTGTGTGTGAAACCCCAATTATCGCGATTTTCCGGACGGTTGAACGCGCGCGTGGACGTGAGTGGAATACTGCGGCGGGCGCGTGCTGACCTGTATTCGCGTGTTAATGCGAGCACTGGAGTTTCGCGAGTAGAGTGGTTTGATTTGCCGTTGTGTTGACCTTTCCTTCAAACGCCTGGCCACGATCGCCAATCCGTTTACTTGGGGGTCTGTCGATTGCGAAATTAGATCGCCGACGCGCTGCACCAGCCTCATGATTGCTAAACGCGTCGCGAGTGACGTGAAGAGCGGATGATTGAAGTTGAGAGCAGTGTGTGTGGCGGACTGTGAAAGGAGGCGTAGCGATGTTTGCGAGCACCTATTAAGGCCAGAATTGATCCTTATGGCGGTACCCCGGGGTACCGAAGAATCAAAAATTCCCAAAGCAATTAAATATTTTTTTCTGGGACACAATTTTTTTTCCAGGGGTGTTACTTAACTCCGCGACTGGGGTAGCAATCAATCCGAAATCGGTGCCACAATCCGCGATGTCGAAACGCAGCGAGGACGATTGCGCCGAAACCCTGAATGCTCGCGGTACGCAGCGTAGTGGTGGTGCATCATCGTGTACAGCTCGAATCGAGATGAGTCGATTGCCGCGTCGCCCACCATCAACAGACTAAAAATGACTGCGTCACGGACATTGTGCGAGAGCCATGGGTACTCTGGTTCACCGGGGTACCGCCATGAGATTCGTTTATCGGCGCACGAGGGCGTCCAGCTCCACGCACGACCGCCTTTGTCTCCCTGATGATTACACCTCCGATTAGCAGCGTTAGCTGTGCACGGCGTGCGTGCGTACATACACGCCACACCGCGTGGTACTCGTTTCAAGGCTGAGTCGACGACTTAGGCAGGGGAGGCTCAGGGACAAGTTCAGATTCGTCACCGATGTTGGTCGTGATCGGGAATCGAACTCGGTTCGCCCGGGTTCGGAGTGCGGTGCGCGATAACGGCGATGCTACCACTCCGACAACAGAGGTTTTTGGGTCAGATCGCGCGAATATAAATGCGTCGTTAAACCAGCCGACACCCGGCACGGCCAATTAGCAAGCTTTGTCACGCAAGGAAAACGTGCCAATTCGTTACTGGCACAGCAACGCCGGCACGGTGACCACTCCCGCCATCACGTATGGCACAACCCGTATACACATCTCGGGAGAGGGTCCGTCCATAAATGACGTCACGCACCTGGGGAGGGGGGGGGTCAGACATTTGTGACGATGTGTGACAGGGGGGGGGGGGGGTGAGAAATGTGACGTCACATCAAAATGCGCAACTTTCAATAAATATAGAATTGTTATAACAACACTCCTACAACCGCAGTGTGCTGCGCCACATTAAATACACACTACAATGACAATAGTTTAAAGCGATTTGAAGCATGTTTTATTTTCAAAATGGAAATATGGGTTTGGGGGGGTGGGGGCAGAGCTTTGTGGCGTCATATTTGAGGGGGGTCTGACTTTTTGTAACGATGGGGGGGGGGTAAAAATCGTCAGAAATCGCGTGACGTCATTTATGGACGGCCCCCAATGACATTTGGTAGTTCACCAGCATTGGTTGAAGCGAGCCCCGGCTCTGCTGATGAGACGTTGAATGTTGAAGCTGGGGGTCTCAGGAGGGTTTTGTTGTTGTTGTTGCGTTGAGCCAATAATGCTGCTGCGACAATGCACTCCAATGAGGCACTAGTGGCTGATGGGATGTGTTAAACATACGTGCGTTTTATGTGCAGGGACATATATATAATTATAAGGAGATGTTTATTAACATTTTAAGCAAGGCTCCCCCTCTCGTTTTACGTTCGCGCTTGTACCGTGTTTACTAATCAACAGGCGCGTGCAGCGTGTCGATCATTCGAATCGTATGTGGGGGCGGTGGCGAAAACTGGAGTTTGTTCGAAAACGCGAACACACACACACAATCGTCCAAAGATTTCCCCGAGAAAAATAAATTCTACAACGAACTCTAAATAATTCACGTATCTCTCACAGCGCAAAACAAAAGAAGATGTGGGATGACATCAGAATGTGTATATTTATTTATAGACTCGGGCACTGTTATAACAATTTACTCAGAATATTTACAACCTCGAAGTAAATTTACAAACAGCATACGCGTCATTTCCCAAACAAAGAGTCCAATAAATTTATCAGAGCAAGCGACAAAAATTCCTCGTCTTTTTTTGTGTCTTTCTTCCCTCCACCACCCTATTTTATGTTAATACAATTATATTAATAACATTAATTAAAAAAAACACACACAGATAAAAAGCTAAAGAGAGAAAAAACGAGAAATAAATGATGACTAAAAACAAGATGCTTTGGAAAAATACAATCCTCCCAACAACGTTTCGCTCTCTCCCATCATGTTTCTGAGGTAAATATGTAAAAAACAAAAAAAGATTTATCTTTTATCTTTATTTTTTCTTTCCCAGAGTTTAAATATTGTCTATCCCCTTCGCATGCACGGGTATGTACATCACGTACACATAACTTAACACGTGTCGCTATGTACACACGGAGCGGAGTGACCTGATTATAAGACGCACTTCCCCCCTCTGTATATTTGAAAGAAAAAAGTTGGCGGTGCGTCTTATAATCGAGCGTGTGTGTGTGTTTGGGGGGGGGGGGGGGGGTGGTGGGGGAGCGGTGGCGCAGCGGTTAGCACGCTGTGCTACGAACCACGCCGACTCGAGTTCCACTCACGGGCAACGCCACTGACGGATTATCCAAACCGTTCATGGGCCTCCCCTAGGTCGACTCAGCCTCGCATGAGTACCTGGTGCGGTGTGTAAAACATCGTCACTAGGGAGACAAAGGCGGTCGGGCGTGGTGCTGGCCACCCACCCCCTCGTGTGCCGTGCCAGCCTTCATAGGTGCTCGCTAACAGCACTTGCCCCAACAGTCTGTTGAGACTATACGAGGGGGGTCTTTGTCTTTGTATATGTATGTTGAACTTCTTTCGCACCCTACCATGTCTGTGTGTGAGATCAGATTTGTAGAACCGTATTGACAACGGGGCACACCTTTCGCACTTTACTTTCGTCTAACTTTGCGGAGCGTCTTATTATCCGTAGAATACGACGCGTGAGGGAGTGGTGGCGCAGTGGTTAGCGCACTGACCTCTTAAAATTGGGTCATGTTATTTCCGTGTAGCTGACGTCATGAAAAGAGGCGGGGGGACAAAGGCAGCCGCGCGTGGGGGTTGGGCACATCACCCACCCCCCCTTTGTGAGCCATTCCAACGTCAATAGGCGCTCGCTAACAGCACTTGCCCCAACAGTCTTACATGGGCTGCGCGGGGGATCTTTGTCTTTGTGTGTGTGTGTGTATATATACAGCATACGTGTGTTCTGTATATACATACCACCACACTACGGGGGGGGGGCAAAATCGATTAAAGAATCGATTAAAACCGGATTCTCCGGATTATAAGACGCACCGTTTTTCTGTACTGCGTCTTATAATCCGGTGGCTGCGCGCGAGTGTGTGGGTGTCATTACATTCGTATAACTTTATTGACACACGGGTTTTTTTTTTTTGGGATCGTCTTTACTTCCCCAAACGTCTTATAATCCGCAGAATACAAGTACATATATTTTATTTTAACATTGTAGTGAGGGGAGCGGTTCTGGAAGCGACCTGGTTGGTAACAACCTCAATACCAATGCATTGCAACATTTTATATATATACAGTATACTGCATGAGCGATCGAAATTCACAGAATTGTTACACAGAGTGAGTCCGATGCGTTATTAATAATCGATGTCAGGGGTTGTTACGGCCACGATCGATACTGCCTTGGGAACCGGGCCCTCATCCAGCAGTGGACTGACAGAGTGCCACTCGACTTCCAATGATATAAATTATGCAATTTGTCCACTAACAGCTGTGATCGTTTTGTGATTGAACGGATTAGATTTGGCGAGCATGGGGGGCGAGTCGTACCGTGGGGGGTTTTCGGTGTTGTGACGCTCAGCACAAAGGTGGTGATGGTTACGACGATGACGACGGTGATCATAGCGTTGATGATTCCAATAAAACAAGTAAAATAAAATAAACATATTTGGTCACTTTCCACGACCGCCTCTATCTTAACTTTCTTAATCGGCCACTCTCTATCCGAGTGTCTCCTCTCTCTCTCTCTCCATCGACAAAACGCGAGCGTTTTATTCCTCGTGAGATTTTCCTTCTGTTCTCAACGACGTCCCAGTCTTTGATGATGACGACGTTGTCGTCGTCATCTTGAAACTCGTCCCTTGTCGTCTTCTTCGTCATCCGAATGGCCGCAAGATCAGCCGTCCCCCTTTTGTCTTCCGCTGGCACGTCGAGCGATCGTGGATTTCGAAGCAAGTCGCAGTGTGATTACAATGTCCCGTGTACGCACGCACGCACGCACGCGCGCGCACGCAAAGATTTCAAATTTTACTTCTCTCAAGTCACCATTTACAAATGCGCCGTGTTACGTCAACATCAACAACAGCATCGACCTCGAGTCGTTTAGCGCCACCGTAATGAGCGTCAGTAAAAAATAACTTTAAAACAATTCCAGTTGCTTTTCTTGTTTTAAGCGCCAAAAAAAAAAAGTCCAGATTATTTCTTGTTCACCCGAAACTTTCATTTGTTTTTAATCTGTCTGCGCTCACGGCGTAAACTCTCGACCCGCGGTCATTACCAAATCGATCGCTCGCGTTGCTCAGTGACGCGGCCACGTGTCTTGGCATGGGCCCTGGTATGTATGTTTGTTGAACTTCTTTCGTACCGTACATGGCCAACCGTGCTAATCGGAGGTGGGGCGCATGCAAATGAGGCCCTCTGTCCAAATCAATTCTCCCCAAACCTCCCCCCCCTCCCCTCTCCCGTCCTCCCCCCTCTTCATAGCCCAGCGGTCGTGGGTCCCTGTGCAGTTGCACCGCCTGCACACTCAATACCTACGCCACTGCCACAGCTGGCTACTACTGCTGCAGCTGCTGCTGCTGCTGCTGATAGAATTATCATTACAATGAAACCGAAGTTCGTCGCCGCAATGGCGGGTAGCAGGAGGAGGAGGGGAAGGAGGAGATCACTTTCCCCGGTGATGTTTATCTTCTTTATCGGACATCTTCCCACCGGCGCTCGATCTGGACGAGTCTGTCCCTGAGCCTTGCTGCTGCTGCTGCTGCTGGGAGCCGCTCAGGTAGAGTTTGTCCGTGGCTTTGAGCGCCTCCGTGAGGTAGTTCTGGAAGGACGTGAGCGCTGCCAGGATCGCCGGGCTGCCGAAGCCGTGAGTGAGGAGGCTGAAATGCGTCAGGGCCGCCTGGATGCCGGGTTCCAGCACGGCGGGCGGTCTCGCGTTGCCCAGCGGGGAGCGGTCCTGGGTCAGCAGGTCGGCGAACTCCTTGCAAACTTGCCTGCGGCGCGCACACACGGACGCACACACGGACGCACGGAGGTTGCATTACTTGAAATAGCGATGCTTCAAAACTGTTTTGGCTGCGTACGGTGCAAAAGAAGTCCAACGTACATACATAGAGGCGCACAGATTCGCGTAGATCCACGGACTCACACAGTGACCCACAGACTCACATAGAGACCCATAGACTCATCGAGACCTATACTCACGTAGAGACCCACAGACTGGGATAGTTTGAAAACTTTACATAGAAAACGAATTTCTTTACAACTGCTTTTTGTATTTAGTTTGTTGTCCTTCTCCTGCACCTCCGATTAGCACGGTTGGATATGTACGGTGCGAAAGAAGTTTAAAATATTCAGCTTTTTATTTCAGTTCATTCGTCAGTACCTTCCACAGTTTATTGCATTCTGGATGGTGGCTTGCTTAAATAAAGTAGTTTTGGATTTCCATAATGAATGTGGTTAAAGATCTGTATTCTTAACCAGGTAAAATAGCATTTAAGACGAGGAATTAAAAAAAAATGTAAAGAGCGTTTTGGGTTTAAATTTGTCCATTAAAAAACACACACACACACAACAGAGACACGTCATTGTTAACAAAACACCAGTAGAGATCACACAATTACGTGTCCTTGTAAAACCTCACCCTCTTGCCGGCAACTGGTATTTTTTTTTTCTTAACAAATTAATGTTTCGTGTTCTCCGAACACCAACAAACAAACAAACAGAACGGGCGAGGAGGTTTCCGTGAGCACACGTTGGATTCGAGCCGCCCTTGTTGACACAACCACGTGATGAATTCGTATCAACACTCGGGCCCCGTGAGCAAAACCCACAAATTAAACCGCTGCTCCCGTTTCGGACAAAACAAGAAAGACGAAGCCTACGAAGGTCTGGGAATCGCCCAGGGCCGCGCCGCGCCAGATCTCGTCGGGATCTCTGAAGCCAAGCAGGGTTTGTCTTAGCCTGGTTACTAAACCTGGACGGTTAACCGCCATGTGGGCTTACCCGGGTCACACCAATGCAATCTGAACGTCTACAATCTATACTGGTTTTGTTTTTATTTGAGGGGTGCCACGGTGGTGTGATGTTATCTTGCTCGCCTGGTATGCAGGAGGTCGTGGGTTCGATCCCAATCCTGACGCCTGCTGCTGTGTATTTGAAGTTTGCGTGTCTCTCTCTCATCATCATCATCACTGTGGCTAGGAGATGTTAACTACCTCGCCTGGTATGCAGGGGATCAGGGCTCGATCCCGACCCTGACGCCTGCTGTATATGTGGAGTTTGCTTGTTCGCCCTGGGGTCCAGTAGATTTGTTTCTCCGGGCCCTCCGCTTTTTTCCTCCGCATTTACAAACATGCATCTATATTATTTAAAATATTTTACCGCTTGGAATTTCCACGTGATGAAATTTCCACGTGATGATAAGCCACTTTCGTTGACCTATAATATGTGGCCAGGTCGCTTCTAACCATGGTAGCAGTAGCCGTAGCGATAGAAGAGTAACAAGGAGGTGGCTGGCAGCCGGCGGGTGAACGAGCGAGTGGCCGGAGTGAATCGGTGAGCGCTGGTTCACCAACCACCCGGAATCAGGTTGAGCGAGGTATGGTGGGGGCAGGGGGCATGGGATAGTCCACCACAGAATCGAAGGCCAGCGGCGAAAATAAACGGAGAGACAAAGTGGGGGATTTCAGTCCGTTTCATAGATCCACCTGTTGTGTACAACGCACAGCGGCAGTGAACGCCGGCGGTGTTCTTCATTGCCACCAGTGGCCCTGCAGGCCCCTGGGTGGCCTTGAATGTGACCCCTGACGTGCGCTCCCCCCCCCCCCCCACCGTTATCGTGCTGCTGTCAAAACTCCCGACGGTTTCAAATGCGCGTGGCGGCCCTCACACTGATGATGTCTTATCGGCGAAATTGCCACCTATCCCCTCCGCCACCTGCCTCCCTCCCCCTCTGGGTGGGTGAGGTGAGGTCGCGTCTGACAAAGAGCCACATAGCTCAAGTGTGGGCCATTACCTGGTTAAAAAATAAATTTAAAAAACGCTTTGAAAAAAAGGTTTAAAAATTGCGAAAAACGCTTGTGCGCCCTCGTTACACGACGTGCGCGCGCGCGTAACGTAGCGCGTAACGAAGCGGCGACGAGCACCCGACGCCACGCCGCCAACTCACTTGGTGGCCAGCAGCATGTTCTTGCGCGTGTGCATGTCGGAGGGGTCGGCGTGCTGGCGCGTCAGGTAGTCGGCCACCGCCTTGCAGGGGAACTCCGTCTCGCTCACGTAGCCAAAGTCGCGCGCCAGGTGGATGGCCTCGCCTGGGACACGCAGCGCAGTTAGTTAGTTAGTGCCTCGAGTTAGTGTCGCACTAACCAGTGCCCTAC
>CM025625.2:8242629-8263161 GCA_014621495.2 Entosphenus tridentatus
CACAAACCCCTCCTTATCAATCCTTCTTGTTTTACTGCATCAAAACTACACCACCATTTACAGAAGCCCAAATTCTTCATTTCAAATGATGATCACGCTATGCACAATTGTATAGTTGGTGTCAAGCGCCTTGGTAGAGGCGCTATGTGAATCTCATTCAGATGAGACGATAAGATTACAACTTAATGTCGAGATTTGATATCCACATTCGACTGCTTCAGGTTGCAGCAGCGTGAATTTGTTTCAGATCGCCGTTGGATGATCCGATGGGGCAGTCGTTCACGCTCTGTGATGTTGCACCACCACAGCCACGAACTGGACTCTCGTTCATTTTCCATTTACGAAGAAAGTGTCTCCACATCTTCCATCGAGTGTCCGGAACCGATGCAAGCAGGACACACAAATCCTCCTCTGCAGGTCAGATCCGGGTTGGAGGATTACGGGGCCACTGATGGTTCGTCGCGACGCATTTCATCCATCGCGCACCGCGTGGCACATTTGCGCGACCGCGATCAGCGATGCCCAACGACGCGCAAACCACTCGCTCAGAAGTGGACAAAGCGGTCGCGTGTGATGGGATTGCGATTGAGGCAGGTGGGGAGGCATCGCCATGACAGGCAATGCCTCGTGCCCTGAGCCACGCGCGTGGGCGGTCATCATAGAACAGTGGCACATGTGTCATGTGAATGCATACATCGCGTTTGATGTATGCATTCACATGTGTCATGTGAATGCATACATCGCGTGTGATGTACTCACGTGCACGTGCTTAATTTTTGTTTTCGACGATTTACCTTCTAAACAAAAATCTGGCATTGTCTCGCACACCCCAGAAAGGGCATCTCGCACCCACAGGGGCGTGCACCCCAGGTTAAGAAGCACCACTGGACGAAGAGGTGTTGAGTGTGCAGGCAGTGCAACTGCGCCAGGGCTCAGGCGCGAGGCTATAAAGAGTGTGTGGGGGGGGGGTTAACGTTATAGGGGGGTACCCCCACACAATTTCATTAAAAATGAATTCCTTGCACCAAGACCCATGCCAACCACGTTGCACCACTAAGCACAAACCACGCGCCAGAATGTAATTGCCCTGTGTGTCCGTGTAAGTTATAGCTTTCTCTGATGAAGGGTCCTTACCCGAAACGTCAGCTCGTTGTGTGCTCTTGTGCAATGTATAGAGTTAGGGTGACCTTTGATAGAGATAATTTGTGGTGTTACGGGTAGATAATTGGTGAACGTTGCATAATGATGAATACCTAAAAACATCAATACACTTGTTCATAACACTGTGGCCTTAAAGAAAAATAGATAATACGCAACGTTTCGGGCAATGGCCCTTCTCTATGGCATATTATGATGTGCCATGAACAAGGACCATTCGCCGAAACGTCGCCCACTATATATGTTTGAATTTGCTAATTAATTAATTATTGTGGTTGCTCGTGCACCAATGGACTAAGCACATATGCAAAATTGTCACGACATAATGTGTTTAATCCAGGTACATTTGCATGTGCACCTGAGTTATTTTAATGTGTATGTATGTTTACATTAATACTGTATACACCTATTCGAGGATAACAGTTTAACGGACGTAATATTCGTTTAAATGTAACATATAAAATATATATTATATGTAATATATAATAATAATCAGTACTTATTTATAATAGCACGCACTAGAATCGCTGTACTATACACATAGATATCATGCATACACCCCGTACATATAGTTAATAGAAAACACATATATATAAATACTACGTAGATATATATGTACATACTGGGCATTCGTAGCATATATGTGTGAATGCTACACAGAGAGAAGCTCTCCTCCATAGGAGTGGGAACGCGGTTCAGGTGCAGTGGCGCTTGCTGTTGTTGTTGTGGAGGTTCGCGGTTCGAATCCAGCGGCCTCCCCGGTTAATACTGCCGTATGTGAGTCGCGTTGCGCTACGAGTCCTGACCACCCCCCCCCCCCCCCCCGTGATTTCACGAGAGAGTTTGCAATCTTGATTTGAAGCTTTCGTGACTGCAGGAATCCATACTTTTTGGTTCTTTCGGTACAGTCACGTAGGTAGAAATAAAATAAAACAAAACAAATCACGACGTTTCGATCGCAACGCAAGCAACCTTAATCAGGTGGGACAACCACAGCAAGAAAATGCTGAAGTCGACGGGAGAGCTGCCGTGGCAAGAGGTGATATAAATCTCACGAAACCCACTCGTAACTTCTGGAGGGTCACTCCCCAGAAGGCCAAATCTATTCAACTTCACGTAAGTTATACATCAGCACGCCCGCGATTTGCAAAACCGACGTACAAAGTGCGTACATCGAGACGCGCAATTACTCGAAATCGATTCACGTGCGTTCATTTGCGTGCATTGTGCGGTGGCTTCCGTACATATTGTCGCTAAACTGAATCGTTATTGGTCTCATAGCTGACAAGCGAATACTTTTAATTCGCGATGTAATCTAAGGGTTGTTGTTGCTGTTGCTGTTATTATTAAAGTCAATTATAACAGGACTCTATGAATAATTACAAACATCAATAATAATAATAATATTGATATAGCTTAACATGTAATATTACTTAGCCTTGTGCTACATATCCTATATATATACTTATACGTGACAAGCATACATACGTATATACACAGTACACGAAACAAAATTCCCCGTATAGCCTTAATAGACTGTAGGGGCAAGTGCTGTTAGCGAGCACCTATGAAGGCCGGACCGGCACACGAGGGGGTGGGTGGCCAGCAACCACGCCCGACCGCCTTTGACTCCCGAGTGGCAATGTTTACACACCGCACCAGGTATTCATTTGAGGCTGAGTCGACGTAGGGGAGGCCCGGGGATCGGTTCAGACAATCGTCGCCGGTGTTGGTGGCCGTGAGCGGGAATCGAACTCGGGCCGCCGGGTTCGATAGCGCTCCGCTGCTGCTGCTGCCATGGTTTGTGTGCGGGTGAGGTCCTAGGGTTTGTGGCCGCTGTGAAGGAGGAGGAGGAGGTGGTTAGTGAAGGACGCTGCTGCTGCTGCGTAGTTGGAGGCAGACGGAGGGCAGAGGAGCGACGCTCACAACAATGAGCGGAGCGCCGGGCGGTTAAAACGCGGAGAATTGGCGCAGTGGGGAGCACAGTCGGTACGCGCCTGCCAGTCATCTCAGCCAGTCAACCCGTGAGCACCAGGATCTGGCCTCAAAGTGCACCTAGCCTGGCACAAGCGCCGTGGTAACGTCATCGCCACTTAGTAGTGAACGGCGTTTGTTGTTGTTTGTTGTAGCCCAGAAGAAGCATCGCTTGACCAAAGCGTGCACCAAATTCCATCTGTCTTGCACTTCGAGAAAGAACATCGTTAAAATCCACATCATTCAGTCACTCACCACTACAGAACAGCTAAACGCATGGGCATCCACGCCCTTCATAAATAATAATTTGTTTGTGTACACAAACCCACGACGGGGCGTGCGTACGTTCGTAACGTCGGCCCGGTGCAATGAAAGCGAAACGCCTCTCGTGCAGGTGTGAAAACACCGCCGCTGCCATCAACACACCCCCGGATATCATCGGAGTCGCATAAAAAACACGCGAACGTTCGTCCAGTACATATCTGTGACCTTGTGAGACGCTATTATGCAATGAGTGTTCTAGATTATAAATACAAATACAGAGTTGCTCCGTATAGACGAAGTACTGCCAGATATTCGCTGCTGGTGTTGAACGTGAGCAGGAATGGAGCTCTGGTAACCGCCGGGTTTTCTGTAACGCAAGGCGCTAAACGCGCCAGTACAACCCCCCCTCCCCCCCTAAATACACGCGACAAAGATGCCCCCGTTTAGTCTGAACACACGTTTTGTGGGTCAGTGCTGTGAGCGAGTAGCAACCTACGAAGGCCGGCACGGCACACGAGCGGGTGGGTGGCCACGAACCACGCTCGGCCGCCTTTGTCACCCGCACGGCGATCTTGACACATCGCAGCAGCTGCTCGTTTGAGGCTGAGTCGACCTAGGGGAGGGCGAGGATCGGTGCGGATAATCGTCGCCGGTATTGGTGACCGTGAGCGGGAATCTAACTCGGGTCGCCGCTACGGCTCCCCAAAGACAACATCAATTACGTCCCAGTATAGCCTTAACAGACTTTTGGGGCAAGTGCTGTTCCTCAAATACACACACATGCACACGCGCGGGCACACACATGCCATTCACACACTCCACACATACATGTGACAGCGAGACACCCACGCCCGCACACACACCCATTATCAGTCACATATACTCGAGCGCACACACACGGCGACAACAAGAGACTAAGATCCCCCGTATAGTTTTCAACAGACTGTTGGGGCAAGCGCTGTTATCGAGTAGCAGCACCTATGTATGTATGTTTGTGGAACTTCTTTCGCACCATACGTAGCCAACCGAGCTAATCGGATGTGCGGGGGAAAGACAACAAACTAAACACACGAAAAGCAGCCCTAAAGAAGTGAGTTTTAAATCTTAGATTTAAAAGTGCATGGCTCTCGGAAGGAAGAGCGTTCCAGACGGCCGCAGAAGTGCAGTCGTCTTTGTTCGGCGGCTGAGCCAAAAGCCGCCGCCGCCGCTGCTGCTGCAAAGATGTCCGGAGTTCGCGTGGTGGTTTTCAGCTTCTTGGCTAGATCACCAAAGGTAGCTTCATAAAGGCCGACGCGACATACGATGAGGAGGAGGGAGGGAGGGAGGGTGGGTGGCGTGGGTGGGTGGTGGTGGTGGAGGATTGTGGGCAGAGCAGCACACCACGCCCGACAGATGACACACACGCGCAAACACGCGAACGCGCGCCAACGAACGAGCGAGTGAGCGAGCGAGCAAGCGAGTTTCTAAGTAATGGTAATGGCGATGGTAAAGACTCCTCGACTTGGAGGTCGCATTTTTTTTTAGTTCTGCCCCGTCGCTCATAGAGTTGCAAATGAGGCTCGGAATGCAACTCGGCTCGGCCGATTTCTCCCGCGGGGTAAAAATTCCGACTGTCGCACAAAGTGCACGGGGCAGTGGATGGCGGCGGGGGTGGGGAGGGCGCAGATAATGACGGCCGTGTTTGGGGTTGCACTTAGCGAGAGCTAACGAGAAGTCGTTCAGCAGACGCCATGCTCGATCCACTGCTGGGGTGAAACCCGACCGGCACCTTCGCAACGATGCTGCGATGTCAACCGCTGCTGCGTCTTAGCCCCGGAATAGTCGGGAGCGCTGTGTGACGGGTAATCGTTTAATTGGCAACCAAGCCACATGTCATCTCGACTCATGTTGTCCTCCACCTGTTCATACAGTTAAGTTGAATTTTTTGAAATGCTTGGAAAAATAATCTGTCACCAAAATCGCCATCATCGCATTAACACAACATAGGTGTATAGGAATGTATAGTCCGATACGATAGAATTACTTTGCATACGAGGACCTTGGTAATCTAGTGGTAGTGCCTTACGCCGATAATCTCTACTCCGAGCCGGCCTAGCAGCGTTCTGGAAAATAGTGAAAAATGTATTCCTGGACGTCTGCACTTAAGCGCAAGCAACGTTATCATCAGCTGCAGCCATAGCCAATCCACTGCTGGATGAAGGCCTCCCACAAGGCCGTCACGACCCCCCACGATCCGTATAGTAGCATAGATACTAGTCTTGGATTGTGGAGAATTACATGAAAAATGTTTGTTATTTATATATGTACAGAAACACAGACTGGAGTTCTGCTTGTATATATTATACAATATATATTAGCGAACCTTCGACTTACGAACAGACCTCTGGAACCTAACTTGTTCGTAAGTAGAGGAGTCTCTGTATGTGCTTTTACCCGTAATTCTTCACAGTAACGCATAACCGAGTGTGTATGTCTAGCAATAGATGTCATCGACTGGGATCCCACGGTTCGGATGGAGTGCCCTGACCAATGACACATTGTAACACAGCAAGCAGGTTTTTTTAAACCAAAGTCCGACCCTGCTGATGAGACCCAGAAAGTCGAATCCGGTCCAGAGTTTGACCTCTTTGAACAAGTGCTGCTTGATGATGCTGGTGTGGAAAGCCATAAGGTCGATGGACTCAGCACATATTGTCTATTTACCCTACATGTGGAGACACCGACCAGAGATCTGGCTTACATATGTACGTGTATGTTTACAATGCAACGTTTGATCTTCAAAAGGCGTATTCCCTTATTCACAGTCATATTTATTACAACAGGTTTTTATATTATATATCTTAAACAATCACGTTTAGCCGATCAAACGCAACACCAAAAATTACACTGTTGTTCGGAAATTCGCTCGCTGGAACGCATTAAAAAAAAATATTAAATCGCCGATGACTCAATTCACCCCCTACGAGAGAGTCGGACATTCCGTACAAACCATTAAACAATCAACCGTGGGAATCAACTGCTTAGGGCAGCGGTTACGAACCTGGGGTGCACGCACAGCGTGGGGGTGCGAGATGTCCTTTTTGGGGGTTTCGAGACATGGGCCAGATGATTTTGTTTTTAGAAGGCAAATAATCGAAACAAGAAATAAAGAACGGGCACGTGAGTACGACTCCTTTCACACCATTGGAACCTCATTTGCCAGTAAAAAATATGATAATTGTTTTTTACCCTTCTATCTGGCAACAAAACTGACACCTTTTTTTACAAGGAGTCATGTTTGCATAGACCACAATACCTGCAGTCATAATGCAAAAAAAAAACACAACTCTGATAATTTATTTTGGCGTCATCTGGTCCAACCCATGTGAGACTAGGCTCTAAGGAAAGCTGTCTCGGGTGTGGACCAATCAACTTCAAGGACAGTGCACATTATCAGAGTTGTGTTTTGTGTTTGCATTATGACTGCAGGTATTGTGGTCTATGCATACATGACTCCTTGTAAAAAAGGTGTCAGTTTTGTTGCCAGATAGAAGGGTAAAAAACAATTATCATACGACTACTTTGTTTCATCAAACATCTGTATTTATTACCATTATAAAATAAATTACGTTCGAGAATCAAGGGGTGCAAGGCTGCAGTAAAGGTTAAGAACCACTTTCTTAGACGATCGCAGATATGAAGACAAACGAAATACAAAGTCAAACCGAAGACGATACAGAATGATAACTCCTGGAACACATTCAAACATTCTCAAACGCCCATGACTCATTGCATCTCCATATATAAATCATTAACACGATGATGATGATGCTTACAACAAAGATTATATAATCAATTGAGTCTAAATTATTTTTTACTATTTATTTTACCAGGTAAGGCCCACTGAGCTATGCATTTCTTTTTCAGAAGCGACCTGGCCACAAATGATAGCTCAAAGAAATGGCTTATCACGTGGACATTTATTATAAAACAAATACTCTAAACGCAGAGAAAGCGGAGAGGACCCGGAGAAAATTCCACGCGACCAGGGAGAGAAAGAGACACGCAAACTCCAGATATACAACAGCAGCCGTCAGGGTCGGGAACGAACCCACGACCTCCTGAATACCAGGCGAGGGAGTTAACTTCTCGCCACCGTGGCGCTGCGATTAACCGATGAACTGATTAATACTAATGTCATTCAATAAATGATCGTATATGGTAACAGTTAGAGCAAACGTGTTGTAACAGGTAAAGTTTACGATGGATTTCAATCAATGTTGGGATTCTGCTGTCCGTAAATGGGTTTCCTGAACGAGCAAATTACACTCTCACCGAGAGCTCAACTTCACGATGGCTGGAGGGGGGGGTGTGCAGTTCTCATCCGAGAATCCGCGAGCTTAAACAGTGAGTCGACCGCGAGGCAGTAAGTATTGCAATGCACGAAGAGCGTTCTACAATGTGTGTCGTTAGCGGGGGCTTGTCGTCGCAAAGAAAACGCGTTACGCACCCCCGCCCCCCCCCAGCAGCAGCAGCAAGAGTTCGAGTTGCGTTGGAAGGCGTGGCGGACACTTTCTGGTGCCCAGCCACGTTTTGCACGGACGCTTCGATTGGAATTAAATTCCAAGTTAATTCACAGTAGGCACAGCTTTGTTTTCAGAGGAGGTTTTTTTTTTTGTTCTACAATTTGTCACATAAAAAATGTGAAGCGTGTGAACAATATTCAAAACGGGCTTTTCAATTAGGGCATAGACTATAAGTTCTTAATGCATATAATTGCTTAATTACTTTACATAATATCTATCTTTTAGAGGTATCTGTATACACAGTTCAGTAATTATTATTTTATTATTTCCCTTCTACGTGACTTTACCAAAAGAACCAAGAAGATGAATCCCTGCAGTCACGAAAGCTTTAAATCGAAATTTACAGTTCAGTAATTTATCTAGATACGTCGATTACCAATATACACAGACACATTTTCTATATATGCAACATAATAATTATGAATGGTATCGTAACACGATGTATGAACGCAAAATAACAATAATAATTCACCAACATAATCGATCTCTCTCGTTCTCTCTCTACGTACCGCGTTATTTCTCCAATCCGATATTTACTTAAGAACTTTGCATTGGATACTCCTCCCAGTTGCATCCAATCGTTCAAATCGCTTATATAGTGCAACTTAATTCGCTGTCTTCCCCAAATGTTACGCCTACAACAAGCACCTTATCGTTTAAATTACATCCAGTTGCGTAAAGGGCGATAAGTATGCGTGTTTCTCGCTTAACGCGTGCTCAATTAAGTGGTAAGTTAGGAGGAAAATGTTGCGTGCGTGTGATTCCTCAACCGGCTACTCGGCGATAGGACGGACAAAGATTCACAGCCACACACGCCTGGTCAACACACACACACAAGCCTCCTCCACAGAGGCCGATCTTGGCACCGCTGGTACCAGTCATCGGCAAGTCCGCTCAGCTCCACATCCTCCTGTACCGCATCACTCCATCTCTTCTCTAGCCCGTGTCACGCCCGGTTTAGCCCCCTCGATCCGTCCAAACAAAATCTGCTTGGGCATGCGGTGGCTGGGCATGCGAGCGTCGTGACCCAGCCAACAAACAAACAACAACACACGCCAGCAAATACCTGTACACACGTGTATACGTGTGTACAGGTATTTGTGTACAGGGGCAAGTGCTGTTAGTGAGCACCTATGAAGGCGCAACGGTACGCGAAGGGGTGGGTGGTCAACACCAAGCCCGGCCGTATTTGTCTCTCTCTCTCTGCTGCAGGAACTCGTTTGAGGCTGAGTAAACCGAGATTAAGTCCTGAACATAACACACACACATATCTACCTACCCACACACGCTCTCCTTTTGCAGACTTCAACTTGATTTTGTTTTATAATCTTAACCGCCGTGCGCATTGTACCGGCATTCCCTTGTGGAGTTGATGATCTCTCTCTCTGCTGGGTTGTTATTCCGTGTGCCGCGATGTTCACGCGCTAATGTCTTGCCATTCGGAACTTCACCATGCAGCAATTATATTCTTGGTTCTTTCGGTAAAGTCACGTAGAAGGAAACAATAAAATAATACAAATAGAAAAGAATAAAAAAAAAAATTTATTGCTTCCCTTCTACGTGACTTTACCGAAAGAACCAAGAATATGAATCCCTGCAGTCACGAAAGCTTTATAACAAGACATGCAGCAATTGCTTGCGAATTGTTTTTTTGGTGTGTACGTGTGCGTGTGTGTGTCCAATTTGTTGCTTGCTGTAGTAACCAGAGTACCCTGGTCCCCAACGAAAATGAGCACGCATTACCCTGCAGTCGGCATCACCGGTGGCAAAATAAACCGAAAGCCAAACCTACTACATCACCACGGCGATTGTGCCAGGCTAGGTGCTCTTTGAGAGCACCTGATGTGTCGAAGGCTCGCTGCTGGCAGGAGATCACGGGACAGACCCCAGGTGCCATGGGTTGACTGACACTGACTGAGATAACTGGCAGATGCACCAACTGTGCTCCCGACTGTGGAAACTTTCTGAGTTTTAATAATAAAGATTTTTATGGGTTAGATAGCGATCTAACCGCAATAAAAACCTTTATTATTAATAATATTGGTCGAGAAAGCCTACGTGTTAAATTCTCTGAGTTGTATGCGCCCGGCGCTCTGCTCGTTGTTGTGAGCGTCATTCCTTTGCCCTCACATTCACACTCACACGCACGCATTTAGCACACACACAAAGAAACACGTACAAAGATCACCCGTATATCCTCCACATATTGTTGGGGCAAGTTCCGTTACCGAGCACACACAAACACACGCGTAGAAAACAAAAAAACTGAACCTCGTTAAAAAAGAAATAGTCAAGCCACCCATTGCCCAATCTCGACATCGCATCAGCAACGTCCCCGTCTCTCTACAGCTGAGCGCAGGACATGCCGCTCGCCACGCGTTCCGTCCGCCACCCACCCCCCGCCGCCGCTCCGTCTCATCGCCGCGCGGGCCGTACCTGCCACTCCGCCTTGCTGTGCAGCAGTGACATGCCTGCCCGCCTCTCTGATTCCAGCCAGCCGGCCAGCACACGCGGCCGCGGGGAGCTGCTGCTGTTGTTGCTGATGATGATGTTGATGATGTTGATGATGATGTTGATGTTCCTGCTGCTGCTGATGCTGCCGCTGTTGCTGCTTACTGCTGCAGGGCGGGAACGAGCGCTATACCGTGCACACGCTATGCACGAACGGCTGCCGAAGATGCTGCGGGCAGCTAATAGCCTGCGGGGTGGTGGGTGGGTGGGTGGTTGGTTTTGTGGGGAGGGAGGGAGGGAGGGGGGGTAGAGAAGCTACCTGCGAGCGCGTGCTCGTCACTCCGCTATAGCCGCTCACCTGCACCGGCTCCGCCACACACAGTGGGAGGAGAGGGGGGGAGAGCAGGGGTGGGGGGGAGCGTCCCGCCTCCTCCACGCGGCGAGCCGCAGGAAGGTGGAGTTTGGAGTTTGTATGCGCCGCCTAAGTTCTGCCCCGGCGTGGTGGGTGAGGTGGGGAGGTGTGTGTGGCGGGGAGCGGTAGTGTAGCGGTTAGCGCGCTGCGCTGTGTATCCCGGCGACCCGAGATCGATTCCCGCGGTGGCGATTATCTGGATAGGTCCTGGGCCTCCCCGAGGTCGACTCAGTCGAAAATGAGCACCTGGTGCGTTGTGGAGGAAACATCGCCACTGGGGAGACAAAGGCGGTCGGGCGTGGCGCTGGCCACGTGCCGTGCCGGCCTTGCGAGGTGCTCGCTCACGGCACTTGCCCGGGCTGTCTACTAAAGGCTACATGGGGGATATTTTTCTTTGTAGGTGGATACGTGCGCACGTGTGCGGCTAAGGTTGATGTGTACGCGTGTGGTGTGGGTTGTACAATATAGCGCGGGCCCCCCCCCCCCCCCCCCGCCTGTAACAGACTGTTCGGGCAAGTGCTGTGAGCGAGCACCGATGAGGAAGAGCCACACTGCAGGCGAGGTGGTGGGTGGCTAACACCACGCCTAGCCGTCTTTGTCTTCCCAGTACTGACGTTTGCACCCCGCATTAGGTACTCATATAAGGCTAAGTCGACACATACACACATTCACACAAAACAATAGAGACAAAGATCCCCCGTGTAGCCTTTAACAGACTGTTGGGGCAAGTGCTCTTCGCGAGCACATCTGAAGGTCAGGCAGGGTGCACAAGGGGGTGGGTGGCCAGCACCACGCCCGGACGCCTTTGTCTCCCCAGTGGCGATGTTTACACACCGCACCAGGTACTCATTTGAGACTGAGTAGACCTAGGGGAGGCCCATGGCCTGTTTCAGATAATCGTCACTGGTGTTAGGCCGTGAACAAGATGTTTTCTGGTTCATGTTTTTGTTTGTTTGTTGCGATTGCACCCGATTCAAGAGCCGAATGGCTCACAGGGCAAAACCTCATAAATGAAACTTGAAACTTGTGAGCGGGAATCGAACTGGGATCGCCAGGTTCGTAGCGCAGCGTGCCTACAACTTCACCCCCTCCTCCCACACACACAAAGATAAATACAAATATCCCCCGGATAGCCTGAACAGACTGCTAGGGCAAGTGCTGTTAGCGAGCACCTATGAAAGCCCCCCCAACACACACACACGTACGCGTTGATGTTCAGTCTTGAGATGGTAGCGGCTGATCGGGATGCGCTTCTCTTCCTCCCCCTCTCTCTCTCTGCAAGAGTGCTGCGGCGTGATGCGTAATCGCGTCGATGATAATTGCACGAGAAGAGCACAAATGTGGTCGTGGTGTTCCGGTGTGAGCGGCGCATTCGACAGCCAACGGTGCCACCGGCGGGTCTAATTTGATTTGGCGCAGAAAGACGTCGATTACGTGCAACTAAGTGCCCGAACAAATTATTACTTCTCGATTAAGAGAAAACCAAAATATATATTGGTGTTCCTCGAGAATAACTGTTTTAAATCACTGAAGATCGCCCGCTAATGGTATTTGTATTCGAACACACAGGCATCGGTTATAATAATTATCCAAACCGTGTCAATTCACACGGTTTACCCCGTGTTCTTGTACAGGGAAATTGAGTTTGCAGGTCCATACGGCGTACAGCCGTTTCAATACGGGCACAAAACACGTGTCTATTTGTGTGTGTTTCTCCCTTGTGATGGGACTTGAAAGGATGAACGTTGAGATGTATAAGGGCGACCAATAAAGTCTGAATTGGCCTGAATTAACGTAGGGTACAGATAAGGGGTTGACAGGTATGACAATTATCTAATACAAATCATAATAATAATAATATCCTTTTATGTATAACGAGGTAAGAGCACATCGAGAGCAAACATCTGTTTGTCCAATCCACTAACATACCCTAACCATACAGGTTAGGGTATGGTTTAAATAAATAAATAGATTTCCATTATATACTAATAGGGTTTTTCCCCTTTTTTCTGGCAACAAAACTGACACCTTTTGCAAGGAATCATGCTTACATTAACAACAATACTTGCAGTCAAATGCAAACAAAAAAACAATACTCTGATCATTTATGCATTGTCTTTGAAACTGATTGGTGCACACCAGAGACAGCTTTCTTTGGAGCCTAGTCTCATATGGTGTTCGACCAGATGACGCCATAAGAGACTAGGCTCCAAAGAAAGCTGTCTCTGGTGTGCACCAATCAGTTTCAAAGACAATGCATAAATTATCAGAGTATTGTTTTTTTTTTGCATTTGACTGCAAGTATTGTGGTTAATGTAAGCATGATGCCTTACAAAAGGTGTCGGTTTTGTTGCCAAAAAAAGGGGAAAACCCCTATTAGTATATTTTGGTACTGGCAAAGGAGGTCTCATGATGAAAGATTTCCATTACTTATCAAATGTCTTCAAACTATTTAACAACAAATGAAAACACGGACACCCCATAGTGCTATTATGGGGGAGCGGTGGCGCTGTGGTTAGCGAATCGCGCTACGAACCCTGCGACCCGAGTTCGACTCCCGTTCACGAAGCACGAACAGTGGCGATGATTTGAACCGGTCCCGAGCGTCCCCTAGGTCGACTCAGCCTCAAACGAGTGCCTTGTGTGGTGCGTAAACATCAGCACTGGGGATACAAAGGCGGCCCGGCGTTGTGCCGGCCACATAACATAGCCCCGTGTGCCACTCCGGCCATATTAGGCGCTCGCTAACAGCACCTCCTGAAGACCAGTGGCTCTTAACCATTACCGCAACCTGAACCGCATTGCTTCTCGATCGTAAAAAAAAAAAATACATCTTGGTTTCATGAAACAGAGTTGTGCTTACGTGTCCGTGCTTATTTTGTGATTTCGATTATTTAACCTTCCAAAAACAAGTTCAACCATCTCTCGCACCCCCAGGTTAAGAAGGCTAGGAAGAAGAACCGCTGCTTTAGACTATCCGAGCTGCCTTGGTCTTGTGGCGTGTACTGCCTGTTGTGTAGGTGTGTGTGTATACCGATATGCGCTGTGCAGTCACAGGGTGTGTGGTGTTTAAACGCTATCTCCGATATAATAGACACAAGTTGGAGTATACTGCTGTATGTGGGTGATTCATCGATTGTGTTTAAGTTAATGATCGATAGTGGACATTGAGTGCAAATGTTGCACTCAATTTGCAAAATGAATAGACTCTCTATTTTTTATTCACAGAAGAGTAACGGTTGACGTTTCCATGTATGTTTTTGTATGTGTAGGCCGGATTAAGAAAACATTAAATTTCGATTTAAGTGAGAATTTTATTTTATATTTTATTATATTATGTTTTATTTTTATTATTTTATGATTTCTCTTCTACGTGACTTTACCGAAAGAACCAAGAATAAGAAAACATTATGTTTGACATTAGACTTTGTATTATTGTATGTATTGTGTCTATGTTTTGTATATGGTTTTGTGTGATTGCATGTATTGTCTATATATTATATATGATTTTGTCTTAGTGTATGTATTGTGTCTATATATTGTATATGATTTTGTATTATTGTGTCTATATTGTATATGATTTTGTCTTTGTGTATGTATTGTGTCTATATATTGTATATGTGCATATAAGTACATTTTTAACTTTGTTGAGACCTGGATGCATAGTTAATGCTAACATCATAAATATAGAGATCGGTATGGCCCAAAAATCAGGACACACTAGGTTATTTAAAAAATTACACTGAAAATAACACATTTGAAATATTTAATTTTTTAAAGTTAAGATTTTATCTATTGTCATTATTAATATCAACTTTTCACCTTTTTTCTTTCTTTCTTTGCAAGTGACATTTTTTTTGCTACTCGAGGACGAGCGAGATAAATCTGATTTTTTTAAAGCTGGTTAAAGAAGGCAGCTGTAAACTTTACAAATAAAAAGAACGGCCCCTAATTTAATTTCAAACGTCAATTCGTGCGTGCGTGAATGTGAATATAAATCAGTTTGAACATTTGTTAAATAAAAACAATTGAATAACCCGATGTAATTTCTTAAAATAAATATAAAAAAACCTGACGTACCGTGACTCTTTTATGCCCTAAAGACGTGGAATCCCATCGCTGTATAATATCCACGGCTATTACTCTCGTATCTACACAACGATGTCATACTTAAACTGTCGATTCTTTATGATTACTTCAGTTGCAAATCGCTTTTGACTTCACGTAACCCTCGACCGCTTACGCACGAGTACACGAGACACGCCCCCCCCCCCCCGTATTAGTGTATGTATTGTGTCATTTCGTCATTGGGGCTGCTGTTTAATCACTCCACAACATTATCTGTCCCCCCCACCACCGCCACCTCCAAGCGATGCAGGGAATTTGTTCCGCGGTTGTTTTTTGTGACGATTGCTATCGCATTCTCGCCGCACACATCACCTTCGTCTGTCTACATGCTTCGTGCTAACTTTGGTGACCTCATTTGCATTCTTGCAAATTCAGACTCTATGCCGGTCTCTTGCGGTTCTCAGCCGGTTGCACTAAATACACGCTCAATGTGTTACCCCATCACGCGTGTGACTGTGTGTGTATATATACAGGGTGTCCCATACGTCTGGAATCATAGGAAATACAATACAAAGAAGGCAATAATGACGCTTTTATTCACAAAACGTGCGAAATAAGTCCACCGATAGACAACTTTTCGAGGGTCCACTACGTGGTTTTTCTCGCATGGGTCCCGTTTCCCGAAACTTTGCCACAAGTTTGCGAACACAGCAGCGCTGTGCTATTGTGTCGCGGTCTGGATGCAGCCTGTTACATTCAACAGCGGCCTCCTACGAGTGGAATGATCTGGACTCGTTCTTCCTTATCACTCAGATACATCTTGGGCCTGCAGAAACAAAGAAATAAGAATTCGTTATTTTTCCCTATGATTACAGACTTATGGGCCCACCCTGAATAAACAATATGTAGTTGTAGTTACAATTTATAGCAGGGGGTCGGCAAAAAAATAACAAGATTATGATTTTTTTTCGGATTCGATAACAACAACATCAAAAAACCCCTCGATATTTCAAGGATCGCAATGCACTCTTTGGTGAACACGAGACGGTGGGGGGGGGGGTCCTTGCTAAATAAACGTCGTCACGAAGCAGCAGTCGTCAAAGAGCTCACACCGCATGCGGCTTCGGAGCCGCAGTTTTGCCGACGCCAGCTCTGTGCCGTCTAGAGTGGTGGTGCTCAGTGCGGGGCCTGTAGCATATGGTATAAAGGGGCCTTACATATTTAAAAAACGTAAATATTAAAACACAATTTTTTTACTTGCATAGGAAAGACATTGTATTTTTTTCATTTGCTAAATAGCCAGATAATATGACAAATCGCTAACCCTAAACATTCAGTCGTTCATAAAAGTTGAAGGCAGTATAGTACTATAGTAATAGAGCAAGTGCCGAATCACTCAACCGGAGTTGATAGCTTGAAAGCATTTAGGGGGGGCCTTTGAAAGTGCGGGGCCCGTAGCATATGTAGCTACTTTTGCTACTAGGATAATCTGGCCCCGGTGGTGCTGGTGGTGGCGGCTAGCGCACTGCACTTGGAACCCGGAGACCCGAGTCCGATTTTCGTCTCAGCGCCACCGTCAGTGACGTTATTGTCTTGAACCGGTTCCGGGTCTCCCCAACAGATCATCTCAGCCAGGACACTCACTTGCCCCAACAGCCCCTATTGCTATATACAGGGTGTCCATACAGTCTCTATTTTATTGAACTAATTATATATATACAAAGAAACATTATGGACACCCTGTGTGTAATGGGGCCTTAATTGTACGATTTCATTATACAAATAATCGGTAGCGGGCTTACCCCTGACTTTATATCGGCTTTAGCGTCGCACTCCACCAGAGGCGAATTACTCGGTGAATGAAAAAGCACGTGTGCACGTGTGCTTTTTCATTCAGACGCTGTCGCCTCGACAGACCTGGTTTTCACCTGAGGACGGCTACTTGCGTTGTGGCCGAAACGTCGTGAGAATTATTTTATTATGTTTTATTTTTATTATTTTATTACTTCCCTTCTACGTGACTTTACCGAAAGAACCAAGAAGATGAATCCCTGCAGTCACGAAAGCTTTAAATCGAAATTTAGTTGCCTTTTCTTCTCAACTTAAGGTCACAATCGTTGTTGACAAATGTCTGTTGTTGTTGGACTATGCTTGTGCACCACTGCCAACGCAGCAGCAGCTGGAACATCGCCAAGATAATTTGTCTAATATAATAATCATCATCATCATCATAATTTCCAGCCCTTTGGCAATCCACTGCTGAATGAATGCGGTTCCGTTGGGGCGCTTAAAAGTAGAGTACAACAACGGATTTGGCTGCTTAGTGAGGCATTGTGCTGGCGGTAGTGGTGGTGGTAGGTTGCAGGGCGGGGCCTGATTGCTCAGTTCACAAATCACTCGCCACTGATGTTAGCCGTGAGCGGGAAATCAAACTCCGTGCGCGCACGGTCAGAGGGTGTAGCGCGCTAACCACTGCGCCACCGCTCGGCATCGCAACTCACCTGCGTATTGCGTCGCGTAGCAATCGTGCTCGATTGTTGTCCCACGCTTTTGATATTCACAACGGCGCCGTTGAGTTAGTGCAAGCGACGAGAGCCCCGGACTCACGAAACGCTCCAGTGAAATGGGTGACAGACCTTGAGTCGTAACACACAGGGGGGTTTGACGAGTTAGATCGCGTAAATATATAAATGTGTCGTTAAACCCGCCACCACCCGACACAGCCAATTAGTGAGGTTTGTGACGTAAACAGAACGTGGCCAATTCGTCACTAGTACAGCACGCCGATGTGTTGGAGAGCCAAGCCACAAGATTTACAATCTGAGCACGACGTTTCGCCAGTAATTGCAACTAGCTTCATCAGGCGACAGCCAGATATGTGCATAAGTCCACCTGTTTCGTTCCTTACATTTTTAACAAATTGGCACGTTCTGTTAACGTGACAACCCTTCCTAGTTTGCTGTGTCGGGTGGCGAATTGCCCGATGATGCTGGATGCAATTACCAGCGAAACGTCGTACTCAAATTGTAAATGTTGTGGCTTCACGCTTCAACACACCGGTGGGCTAAAGCAGTGAACTATTTGTCTTTTGTCAACGTGACACTTTTTTACTGATTGGCCGTGTCGGGTGGTGGAGGGTTACGACACATTTATAAATAACGCGATCTAAACCCAAAAACGTTGATTATGGACATTTATATATTTACGCGATCTAACCCAAAAAGCTCTCTGGCGGATTATAGATATATAAGAAGCACTCCCGAGGAAGTTTGCGCGTCTTGTAATGTGGAGAAGACAGCGTTACGCATGCGTGGCTGCGTTGGTAAGTGATTTTTTTTTATTTTTTTACAAACTTCTGGCCATATTGTTGAGCGTTCTCAAACGATGAGGCGACGGCGTGTGGCATAGGTCCTCGCGATCAGCACTTGTCCCAAAAGTATGCTAAGGCTATACGGGGGATCTTTGTCTTTGGTTTGTTCGCGTGTGGCTGTACGCGTCCTTATATGTGAATTGCAAGCGTCAGTGCAGTGGTTTGGAGCATTACGCTGCGAACCCGGCGGCCCGAGTTAGATTCATGCACACAGCCAACATCAGTGACGATTATCTGAACCGGTCGTGGGCATCCCCTAGGTAGACTCAGCTTCACATGAGCACCCGGTGCTGGATGTAAACATTGGCGCTGGTTACACAAAAAGGCTGCCGGGTCTACTAGCTCTGGTCACCCATCCCGCCGTGAGCCGTGCCGGCCTTCATATTTGATCGCTAGCCGCACTCGCCCCAACATTCTAGTGAGGCTATACGGGGGAGGCTTTGTCTTTGCATACACGTGTATTTTTCGTGCAATTCGTTTGTTATTCATAGAATCGCTTGTCTATGCCCAGGTATACATTACATCACCGCCCGCATGTATGCAGAATACGAAGCACGTGCATTGTAGTATAGGAGTTATGCCAAATCAGAGTCCCAGTACGTACAGTATTCTTATTATATATATAAATGCTCTTCAGAAAAGAATGATTATAATAATCTGCGATCACAAGCACTTATCAAAGATATGTCGAAAGTTGAACCTTCGTACAACGCTCTTCGATTGTATTTAATTGTTTTCTATTGAAGATATATCAGTCACATTTAAATTGAAAATTCCTTTTACGCATATTATCTTATACGATCAGAATATTTATTTATACTGGAGGAATGCGATGAACTATAAAGCTCTTTATCAAACCGGTACAACAGCCCCCCCCCTACTCCCGACATCCCCCGCCCCCACCCGCGGCGGCAACCAATGAGAAGAGGCGGTGGGCGGCGCATGCGTGGGACTTCAGCCAATGAGGACGCTGGGAGATCAAAACCGACACACCGCAGACAATTGAAATCAGAATATTTATTGATACTGGAGAAATCCTATAAGCTGTAAAGCTCTTTTTTCACAGATATCCAGTAGGGGGTGGCTCAGAACGTCACAACAACAACAATCAACAATGCAACAGCACCATGTTTCATTTGGTCTATCGACCCTTCATTAACTTTGCGTTCCAATATTTTCAAGCAGCATTTGTTTAAGCAATAAAACTCCGGACGGTCCACGGCCCAGCATTAGTGTCGCGTTATATCTACCACGGATACTGGGCCTCTCCTAGGTCGACTCGACCTTGAACGAATATTTATTTATACCGCATCCGCGCGCTTTCAGATGCGCTTCTGCGGCCGTCTGGAACGCTCTTCCTTCCGATATTAGGAAGCCGCTGGAGCTAAGCACATTGAATAATTTAGGTTGAAAACTCATTTCTTTACTACTACTTTTTGTGTTTTAGTTTATTGTCCTTCCCCGCCGTACCTCCAATT
The DNA here is from genome assembly GCA_014621495.2 of Entosphenus tridentatus. Classification (NCBI taxonomy): domain Eukaryota; kingdom Metazoa; phylum Chordata; class Hyperoartia; order Petromyzontiformes; family Petromyzontidae; genus Entosphenus; species Entosphenus tridentatus. Next base: position 8,262,370 of record CM025625.2, read on the forward strand.
AGCACGGTTGGCTACGTACGGTGCGAAACATTGTCACTAGGGAGACAAAGGCGGCCGGGCGTGGCGCTGGCCACCCACCCCCTCGTGTGCCGTTCCGGCCTTCATAGGTGCTACTCGCAATTGCCTCAACAGTCTGTTAAAGGCTATATGGGTGGTCTTTGTCATAGGGAAGCGGTGATGCAGTTGTTAGCGCACTGCGCTATAAATCCAGGACCCTGCGTTCGATTCTCACCCACGACCAATAACCGTGGCGAATATCTGAACCGGTGCTGGGCCTCCCTTATGTCGCCTCAGCCTTAAATGCGTACCTGGTGCAGTGTGTGTGTGTAAAACATCAGCACTGGGGAGACAAAGGCGGCCGGGTGCGGTGGCGGTCACACCACCCTCTCGTGCACCGTGCCGGTCTCCCCAGGTGCTCTCCAACAGCCCTTGGCCCCAACAGTCTGTTAAAGGCAGTTTACGGGAGATGTTCTTGGGTTTTTTCGGTAAAGTCACGTAGGTAAAAATTTTAAATGTAAATTAATAAAAGTAAAATAAAAAATAAAAGAATGTTTATTTTATAAATTTATTTTATTAATAAAAGTAAAATATTTTTTATTTTACTTTTATTAATTTTAATTTGTTACCTACGTGACTTTACCGAAAAAACCTAAGAATATGAATCCTTGCAGTCACGAAAGCTTCAAATCTAGAATTTACGGGAGATCTTTGCCTTCGTGACACGTGCAGGTTTGCGATGTGCCGTTTGCTCTGCCTTGTCTGTCCGTCCGCCTGCGTGTGCGTAGAGGGGAG
>CM025625.2:8266837-8279510 GCA_014621495.2 Entosphenus tridentatus
TATTGTGTGAATGTGGTCTACTCTATATACCTGTGATGTGTATACGTGTTGTGTGAATGTGCTCTACTCTATACCTGTGGTGTGTACACGCCAGGCGATACACAACGTGCACTGTTACTCCCCACGTATTTGGCTGCGGGCCAAAACCAATTTGAAACGAATCAGATTAAGCGAGAATTGCAATTACGCGGGCCGAGTTCGGGTAACCTCGCCATCTGCGTGCTCGCTTTCTCGCAGCTCCGAGCGTTCCCGAGTGTGATGTGTTTATGGTCTCACGGCGCTTTTGCCGCAGCGTCGGCTAACGTGACACCGTCAACTCCGGGATTAGGTCGCATTAATTTCTGTCGTGTTAAATGTTAACAACCCATAGCAGAGTGATGATGATGATGATGATGTATCTTTTTTTTCGGATATTTGCTGTGCCGCATGCGCGTTATCCGTTGGTCTATGCCATTTGAAACTGATTCGCAAAATTATATAATCACAACTACGTTCTGCGTCTGTGCATGTAAATAAAGCAATATTTGGTATTATGCATTAATCATAATTAGAAAGCAGCATTCGTTTAAGCAGTCGAACTCTGGAGTGGTTACGACAAAAAAAATCTTTATTCTATACAGGAGGAGGAATCCGATGAGCTATGAAGCGCCTTTTCATAGATGTCCAATGGACTTTCTGGGTCTCTCCAGCCAGTAGGATGGAACTTGTTAAACAAATGCTGCTGGAATGCCACGTGTCATTGTCTCAGCTCACTCCAGCACACGATGAGTAGTACATGAATAATTATTATAAATGAGCATTCACCTGCTTATATGAACGATGTCGCGAATGCACAGTTCAGATGCTTAGGAGAAATGGCCCACGTTATTTAAATACACACTGCTCTGTTCATATTCTACCGTAAGTTGCTGTCTTACTGGCGATGCTACTGCCGTGTTTGTGTCTGAAGCCCTATTCTCATCGTGGCTAGCACACCTGAAACTTTGCACTTAGATTTGCTGCCATACGCGACAATAGAATTAAACAATGGTTATTTTATTTCTTCAACGTTTTGCATATCCATTGCCGTAACGAATCAACGATTACACACCTATTCGATGCACGTATTACTAGCGTGAGAATTAATGCTAACTGATGAATCGTTGTACATCATTGATTTCCTCCTGTGTTAACACCCCGCTTTGGCGAGATGTCAACCCCCTCGCCTGCTATACAGGAGGTCGTGGGTTCGATCCCGATCCCGACTCTGACCACCTGCTGTGTATTTCCAGTTTGCATGTCTCTCTCCCCGTGGTCGAGGGGATTGTTATTCGCGTCCTCCGGGTTTTTCCGCTCCACGTTTAGAATCGTGCGTGCCGAGGATTTGTACATTTCCACGTGAACAGCCACTTCGTTGAGCCATCATTTGTGATAGGTCAGATCGTTTCTGGGAAAAAAGAACTTCATAGCTCAGTGGGCCTTACCTGGTAAAAAATGTAAAATGTGTTTAGTTTATTGTTTTGGCATTATACACACATTTTATTTGTTGCTGCTGCTGCTGCATTAGCGGTGGTGCACAAGCACACAACAACAACAACGCATTCGTCAATAACAACAACTACACCGCATGATGGGCCCTTAAAATGTAAACAACTATAACAGGCGATGTTTCCGGGCACCCACCCTTCTGCATGTCGCGTAAATAGTCTGTTGGAATATTGTTGTGATGGTTGAAGTATTCTTTCTCTAGCACTCCCGTCACTCGATTGTAAGGAGGGTCCTGGAAAAGTGTTCTCAGTAGGGACGAGGGCGATGTTTGATTACAATAATGGTGTATAATTGTGATTGTGTATAATTATGATTGTGTACAATTGTGATTGGGTACAATTGGTATTGTGTATAATTGGATGGTGCATAATTGTGATCGCGCATAATCGGTATCATGTATAATTGGTATTGTGTATCATTGTGCTATAGAATCATTTGGCTTGTGTATAACTGAGATTGTGTATACTTGGGATTGGATATTATTGTGACTGTGTACAATAGTAATTGTGTATTATTGCGATCATGCGTAATCCCATTGAGTAATTCGGCGCGTGCTTAAAGCCGCCCGGACCGAGAGGCTCACGTGAACGAGACGTCACAAGCGCGCGGACAGCGCACGGATTAGGCCGTTGAAGTGGCTCCGGCTGAGTTCAAAATCCCCACATAATCGCTCGCGACCGACGCTGCTAAGCGCTCGTAAATATTCGCCGGCGTGCACGCGCGAGAAGCTGCGACGTGGCTCGTTTGCAGAGGATCTGCGGTTCGAATCGCAGCGGTCGCCCCGGTTATTGTCAACTGCGGGTGCGCTAACCAGGGATGGTGCTACGCCGCCCCCGCTGCTTTCTTCGCAGTGGAAGTGAAAGATCCGGTGGCGAATCTCGCAAGAGTAGGCTAATGTGTGCCCGGCGTCACGAATTCATCGATTGGGAAGATACTAACAGCAATCCCCCCCCCCCACCCAATGTATTGATATAGAGACCACAGAACTTGGGCAAAGTGTTGAAAGCGCCGGCTCTGAATGCCTTCCTGAGTTGTGAGACTGACAATAAGGACGCTACATAAAATATATATCATACTTCTGCGTTGGTCATTCTTTGGGATCACCTTCGATGCACTATCCTTCTGTAGGAATATATTTCGAGTGCCAGTATCTAATCTCTCGGTCTTTTTTTATAGGCTACAATAATGCAGGATTAGTATGGCTATGCGAAGCTTGTAGTCTAGTGGTAGTGCCTTACGCGTGATCCCTACTCAAAGAACATCGTTCGGAAAAATGTATCGCCTGAGAAGATAAGCCCTGCTTACCGTGGTCAACTCTTATTAGCATTAAAAGTTTTGACTTAAAACTTTCGTGACTGCAGGAATTCATATTTTTGGTTCTTTCGGTAAAGTCACGTAGATAAAAAATCAAAAATGTAATTCAAAATAAATAACAAAATAAAATTTTAAAACCCAGAAGTTTTGATCGCAACACTAGCGGTCTTCATCAGGCGGCTAAAATAAAAACAATTGTATTTATTTTCAATCGCAAAACAAGCGGTCTTTATCTGCCTGATGAAACGTCTGGGTTTTGTCTTTTATTTCGTAATTAATTTTTAATTGAATTTTATTTTTATTTTCTATTTACGTGACTTTACCGAAAGAACCACGAGTATTAAAAGTATTATTCTGTACTCCAGCAAAGCGCCTATACAACACATAGCTGGCCATTGTGAACTTGCTACATGTACAGCCAAAGGCAACGCTAAACACATTCGTTAATAACACTGTGGCCTTAAATGAAAAGAAATATATAATCGGCGACGTATCGGAGATATAACCTTCGTCAGAGTAGATAAATAACAATTTCTATAGACACATTCCTAAATCACTATTGTTTTTTAACAGATCTCTGCACGCGGGGGTGGGAGTCAGATCGCGTATTACTCGCGCGCGCGTGTATCCTGTGTTGCCTTTTCATTTCGACGATTGTTTGATTTTGGATTCTAAATCCGAAACGAGCGTTCGTGCTTGTGTGCTATTTGTCGATACTACGTGCGGGGTAGGGGGTGGACGGGGGGGTAGCATCGAAGCTCGTAATTCAAGACGGGCAAATGGAAAACACGGGTCCGTGATACGAACCCTTTTATTTGTATTTTATTTTATTTTTCCAGGTAAAGGCCCACTGGGCTCTACAGCTCATTTGTTCAGACGTGACCTGTCCATCACGAATGATAAGTGCCTTATCATCGTGTGTAAATGTGTTGCAGCCAAAAACTCCACTCCAGTACAGTATTTTTATTTTACCAGGTATGGCCCGCTGAGATATATGGCACTTTTTTTAGAAGCGACCTGGCCACAAATGATGATCTCAACGAAGTGGGCTCGTTATCACGTGGAAATGTATGGCAGCAGCCAAAATACTCGAGTCGAGCGATGTTGTTTCTGAATGTGGGGTGGGGGATGGGAAACCGTCGGACCCGGGAGAAAAATCCGCGCGGCCACGGGTAAAGAGAGATATGGGAACCCCTAATATACAGCAGCTGTCCGGGTCGGGATCGAACCCACAACCTCCTGTATACCAGGCGAGGTAATTAACATCTCACCACCGTGGTGGCGCCATGTCTCCTGTAACAATTCGCGAACAACATTTTCGACTTGAGCTAACGCGTGCTGTCTATGTCATCGTCATCATCATCATCATCAAAGACAAAAACTCCACCGTATAGCCTTAACAAACTGTTATTGGGGCAAGTGCTGTTAGCGAGTAGCGCCTATGAAGGCCGGCACGGCACACAAGGGGGTGGGTGGCCAGCACCACGCCCGGCCGCCTTTGTCTCCCTGGTGGCGATGTTTACACACCGCACCAGGTACTCACTTGAGGCTGAGTCGACCTAGGGGAGGCCCAGGACCGATTCAGATAATCGTCACTGGTGATGATCGTGAGTGGGAATCGAACTCGGGCCGCCAGGTTCGTAGCGCGGCGCGCTAACCACTACAATAGCGCTCCCCACATGATCATCATCATCATCATCGCCACCACCACCAACAACTCCATCACCAACATCCGATTTCAATCTACCGTTCGATGTAGGGCCTCTCCATACTTGAAAAAAACCCCACCAAATTCGTGGCATTTCTCCAAGCCAAAATTACACGGTTAGGGGTTACACAAATTTAATATTTGAATGGCAATCTAATTATGCCGTTGTACACGCGTGCGTTCCGCAGAACAACGCCTGGCTAGAAGCGCTAAGAACCCCGAGGGATCATCGTTGAATTGCCAGCCACGGCTCACCGTCGAACAAAGACGGTGATGCGCTTCTGCGGTCGTCTGGAACGCTCTTCCTTACGATATTAGAACGCAACCGAAGCTGTGCATTCTTAAAATTTAGAACGAAAACTAATTTCTTCACTGCTGCTTTTTGTTTTTAGTTTGTCGACCTTCCCCGCGCGCCTCCGATTCGCAAGGTTGGCTACGTACGGTGCGAAAGAAGTTCACCATACATACAGTACCCGAGTGATATCTGAACCGTGCACCGTAATAAAGCCACAGGGGAAATCTTTATCCACTGCTGGACGAAGACGTCACCTTGCCACGCTTTACCAGGGCGGCCGGGGTTTTACTCGGGGATGTATTGCGGGGTGAGATGGGACGGCGGGAGTGATTGTGCAAGACCTGTCCCGATATTCCGATTATAACTCGCCGCTGACGTTAGCCATGAGCCGGATTCGAACTCAGGCGACCCGGGTCATAGCTCACAAGAGGGTGACACTTTTTATCTTATGACCACTCTGTGTAATTAAAAAACAACAAATACACGCAAACTAATGCTACGCCATTGCCTATCCTGGCGTCATGACGATCACAAGACCACCCCTTAGTGGTTATAGCAGCTCGTGCCGCTCTGTGTTCTACAAAGACAAAGGTCCCCCGTGTAGCCTATACAAGGCTGTCGGGGCAAGGGATGCTCATGAGCAACTCTTGTTGTTGGCAAGGTGGTGCTGAGCCCGTGTGTCCCCGATGCTGATTTTAGGGCAGAGTCAACCTTGGAGAGGCACACACGCGGCGGTCCAGATTTCAGCCAGTGATGTTAGCCGCTGCCGGGGATCGAACTCGATGCGCCAGGTTCGTGGCTCGGTCCCCTAACCGCGACACCACCGCTCCAGCGCACGCAAAGACACAGATGGCTGACATAGCCGACTGACTACACCTAAGCAGTTGGGAGCAAGTGCTGTCAGCGTGCAGGGCACAGTTCAGATGGAGCCGCTGGTATCAAGGAGCACGAGTGAAGGTTGGCACGGCGCACGAGGGGGAGGGGGGGCGACGTGGTCAGAACCACGCCCGGCCGTCTTTGTTTCCCCCTCCCCAGTGGCGATGTGAACACACCGCACGAGTCACTCGCTTCACCACCGTGTCGACATGCGGTGAGGCCCCAGGACTGGGACCAGGTTCTGAAATAGTCGCCACCGTTATCGATCGCGAGCGGGAAATCGATCTCGTGTCCGCCGGGTTTATAGCTCAAACGAAAGCCAACCACGACACGCGTCGTTTCGCCGGTGCTAAAGCAAAGCAGCAAAAAAAAAACCCCAACAACAAAGAACACGCACGCTCGAATGGAGTGCGTGTCTCTTCGCAGCCTATGGGCTATTTAACCCGATGGCATCTAATTACCGGCATTGTAAAGAGCGACGTTGGCCCGAGCGGAGTAAATATGTCTCGACGCACGCGCGCGCACGCACGCACGCGCGCACGCGCACGCACGCACGCGCTGTGGCTGATGGCGTGCGAGCGCGCGTGGCCTCTCGCACCGCGGACTCGTCTCTCGCTCGCTCTGTCTCTCTCTGTCTCTCTCTGTACCTTGTTGCGCATCTCGTTCTGTAATTGCGAGCGAGCGAGCGAGTGTGGCTTCCGTGCGGTTGCCCGAAGTGAGGCTCGCAAATACCGCCCCGCGCTGGCGTTCCTTCCCCTGGCAAAGCATCGTCCGTTCATCTGCGCCTTCCGATGTAAATACACCTGCCCGATGCATTCAAACATCTGACACAGTGTCGTCGAAGCGCGCGCCCCCCCCCCTCCCAACAGCGCGGGGCCCGGGGCAATCGCCCCGATTCTCCGTGCACCCTAGGGACGGATCTGCCTACTGTGCTAGCGGTGGCACTGACGATGCATGAATATTCACCATCATTATTATCATCATCGTGGTCGAACATGGATGATGATGATGATGGATGTATAATGATGAAGCATGTATAGTTATTATCATTATTATCAGCCACGCCCATTCGACTCATCGATAAAAGTCTCCCCTCCGACCCCCTCCAAGTGTCCACGACCTCTCACGATCCTGCGATCTAAAACAATAAAAATCTACCCAGCATCTTGCGCACGAACTTGATGCCATTTACATTCAGGGATTAGACCTCGAATCTTATCGACCGCAATGGATCATGCGCGCACGCACACATGCGTCGACTCACGCGTTTATTTATCGGTTATTTACGAATCAATCTCTAGCTTCTACGCGTAAGAGCGACCTGGAGGTGCATTCGTCGAGCAGTGGATAGATCATGGCTATCGATTGTACGACCTGTGTACACGACTGCCGCCGTGGGTCCCCTCTTTCCCTGCAGGCACCGGACGTCCCTGCATTCGCCACGGGATATGACGACGACAAAACCCATCGATAATTATCGATAGATATCGGGAAACGGCGATCCGCGGACCTTGCATCGAATGTGATGTGGAGGCGGTGGTGAATCATTGCGACGAGGCTAACTTGTCACAATGATCGCGAAGGTGTGGTCGTCATGAACAGCTCGTGAACATTGCGTACTCGAGCGTGTGGATGTTGCGAGTGCTTCGGACTGAGTAGAGGAGACAGAGTGAGAGAGAGGAGACCTGAGTCCCAGTGTCACCGACGATACAGACCCGCTCACGAATTCACACACAGCTCGCGGATTATAAGACGCACCCCCCATCCCCCCCTCCCCGTTATCTTGCTTCAAAACACAGGTGGTGGGGGGGGGGGAGGTAAGTGCGTCTTATATTCCAGAACACGCCGTATTATTAAACATGACATTGACACGAAAAAATATATAAAATAACAAGATTTTTATCAACCTCGTTTCTTCTCGCGTTTCTCCTTAAGCTGCCTTTTCTTCTGTTTCATGCTGAAAGGTTTCTTTCTGGGCATGGCAAAAAAAAGCGTCTAAAAAAAAAAGAGAGAGAGAGGAGGAGAAGAAGGCAGATCGAATGGAATCGAGGACATTTGTAAGTTAGAATGAGAGAACATCATCGTCGTCATCGTCACATTGACTGTTAATTTTAAAAAAAAAGTGCAGCGGGCTCGGGAAAAGCGATGAGATGGGTTTGCGCGGAGCAGGGATCGCTTCCCTTGGCAAGCATCGTCCGTTCATCTGCGCCTTCCAGTGTAAATACACCTGCCCTGCCGATAGGTAGGGTCGTCCATATGGGGGAGGGGGGGGGGTTTTGGGGCCCCGGGGCAATTCACCCGGTGTGCCCCCCCCCCCGCCGTGAGAGATGGCGATGACTTGGGGGCGGTGGGGGGGGGCAGGGAGGTCTTTATCCAACAGTGGATAGTTCATGGCGGATCACGATGGTGATGATGGTGATGATGGTGGTGGTCTATATAATGTGTTACGACTTGTGTGGTTGTGTTCACAGCTGCCACCGCGCTCGCCACTGACCGCTAGGCACGCAGCGCCAGGTTTGATTCGTGGTATTTACTTGTTGAGAAAATTATAGCATCGCACATAGAACGGACGTTAAACACCCCGAGACAACAATAGCCCATTTTTTTTGTGGGTGATGGTACAGGAGCACACGTAACAATTTAGAAAATTGACCACAAACCAAATTGCTAAATAAATAGCACACCCTCGTCGCTCCACATAACTACCGGGTGTGGTTTTGAATTCGGGTCTCTTTGTAATATAAGTTTCATAAATATCTACTGGCTTCTCAATTGGTGAAATTTAGCAATGGAATAATAAACGATAATTACAGGGATTATTTGTCATGTGCGTGCTTTGAACGAGAGAGAGAGAGAGCAGAAAGATAACAAGATCAGGGAATACAAGGTCGTTAGTTTACAAAAAAGTACTTCACCCTCTAGAATAGTATTTGGCCTACTCTTCCACGCTGACCAGACGTCTCGAAAAACGTCATAGTACCCACACTTTACCCCACCATACGCGGCCCAAAGATCAGGATGCAACGGGTTATTACAATTATTTGAACAAATTGTCAATGGCTAGTTCATTTCGATTTAAAGCTTTCGTGACTGCAGGGATTCATCTTCTTAGTTCTTTCGGTAAAGTCACGTAGAAGGGAAGTAATAAAATAATAAAAATATTATGTTTATTTATCACGTAGAAGGGAAGTAATAAAATAATAAAAATATTATGTTTATTTTTATTATTTTATTACTTCCCTTCTACTGACTTTACCGAAATAACCAAGAAGATATTTAGTTCATTTCAACAAATGTTTAAACTCACTTCCATGAACATCAATGCACGACGCGTGAAATTATCTTTTAAAATGAACTTAGGACTTTATTTTAGTATTATTACAGGTGTCATCTTTAAACACATTCATCAACTTTGTTTCGTCTCAATTCAGTCAACTTTCTTTCCACCTCTTTTTTCTAAACGTCACCTGAAAAGGATGACGTTATAGAACATCGACAATAGGTACAACATTAACCTGAAGAATCAATTATTAAAATGTTTTAATGCCAGTGTTGAAATAAGTTCAATAACACGACTCGTCCTGACTTCCGTGCCACCACGGTGAACACGGCTCGCTCGACAGAGGCGGCGCTAGGTGGTGGAGTTGGGAGTGCATGGATTTTAAGAACCCGCGGAGATCGAACCGGCGAACCTGTGGATTGCAAGTCAAGTCCAGCGATGCTAACCATTACAACCATTACAACGTGACTTATGCATGAGTGCGCAATTAAATATAATAGCGTGCTTTTACAGTAACAGAGCCCCAAAGGCTTGAAAGTACCATGATAGGCACCCCCACCCACCCACCCCCAGTATTCCACAATCCACATCCCTGCTGTTTCGGGACCCTCTTTTGTATGAGCCCCCCAATCTCGCCCCAAGGAAAACGACCTCTTTTGTCCCCCGCCAGCCCCGTTCCACCGCCACCTCCCGTAACACCTCTAAGAGCCGACGCATTTGTCACCGAACGACTCCTGGCCGCGTCTCATTTATTATTGACCGGCCTCGTTTAAGAATCTTACACGATGACAATGTCCGCGTGAAGTGCTCCGGTTTGTTAAGCGCGCGCCCCTCTGCGCGCAGGCTGCAGGAGCCGCAGTCGGTGTGGCTTTCCAAGAGCCTTTGAACGACGCGTGATCATGTGTAGAAAGAGGAGTGCTTTGCTACCTCTCTCTCTCTGTGTGTACCTCGCCCGGCAAACCCCCCCAAGGGTGCACACAACAAGCGATTGTTGTACACAACAATAACCTTTTATTACCTTTGCTTAAACATTTAGTGGTCAGAGAATCGATATGCGTTGCTGTCCACGGAACGTACTAATTAAGACGAAATGTGTTGTCTGTTTGGGGGCGAAATGTTTAACAAAAAAAATGTTTTTTTTCTTTCCATGTGTGTGATCATTAGCAATTGAATTTTCACGCATCGGTAACAAAACAGAAGGCATCTCGTGTAAACTGCTGCTGCGTGGGCAGTGGTGCGAAGGCCAAATCAACAAACGTTTCGTCAACAATACTGGAACCTTACAAGGAAAACTATGTAACAGGTGACGTTTCGGGCAATGACCCGTCTTCTGTTGTGTCTTGCATTGTTTTTGTGGCTTTATTTTGGTGATTTTGAGGATGGTTTGGTCTGTCCATGTTTGTTTGTTGTAGTACAAAGTTGGCCTGATAACTTTAATCTACATTGTCTTATGGTTGTTATTGTTTGACTTGCATCCCACTGGGATTTTTGCACACAACGTTGAAATGCGGTGTTTTTTCTGGAAGACTTTGCTGTTTTTTCCAGGGATTTTTTCTGTTGCGTGTAGTCACTTTAAGATGTTTCTTGTTCATGGTTTTGTTTTGTTGAGGTTGCACCCGAGTCAAGAGCCGCATGGCTCACAGGGTTATTCCTAATAAATGAAACAGAAAACTGAAACTTAAGTCGGGCCATTGCCCAAAACGTCACCCGTTATATAATTTTATTTTTATTTTAAGGCAGTGTTATTGGCTAATGTGTTGGAGTTTAGTTTGTTTAACCTACACATATAAATGAACGACTGAGTGACTGATGTACATTCTAATGATGTTCTAGAACGTCTGGGATACTTTAATTCGCCACAACTAGTCCATGGACTATGTACACAGTAACGAGAAAAATAACAATAGTCTACAAAGTTTAGTTTCAATAATTTTGCCTTCCAAATAAATCCACAGCTCGCATTAATGGGTTTCTCCAAACATGCAAATATCGCAAAATGCTTCTTTAACAGTATTGAGACCCAGTAAGGCGTTTCCTGCTTAAAACATTAGTATTATCACGTATGACTTTAAAAAATAAATTCGTTTACTTCGTAATATTTTTGCTTATTGAAGTGGTTTGTGCGGTATTCAATTTCAACTATTTGGTAACTATTCATATGCGTACCTATTTTTAAAAAATATATAAACTGATAATCAGAAGAAACCCTTTAATTCTCATCAGGCCCAATGGTGTTAACAAGTGCACTCTCCCAATTCTTATATTGTCCACTCTATCCCTCTGGTCTCAGTTTTAATTATCCCAAATTAAACATTGTAACTTCCTTACTGGTGTTTTTAACACATTGCCACCGTACTAACGCCACTCCTATTACAACCAAATGAGTAACGTTAACCTACAGTAGAGGCTACGAGGGCCCGACACCCTGCCCTCGCCCCTTGCCTGGACGTCCGCCCCAGAAATCTGACACGAGCCAGGCAGCGAATCTAGGCAAGGACCTGCATCTTTTGGCCTCTGTTGGCATTTTAAACACTGAATGCGCCCTTCATTCCCTCGCCTCCATCCGCCGGCTCAACCACCTCGAAGTAAAACTAATGGACATTGTCCTAGGTCAGTGTTCTTCACTCGTTTTCAGAGTGAGGGCCGCCACGCACATTTGAAATCATTGGGGTTTTGACAGCACTACGATTGTCGTGGGGCCCCACTAAAGGCCATCAGGGTCCGCCAGTGACCCGCGGGCCTAGCAATTTAGAACGCTGGGCCACGTCAACATTGAGCCGCACGAAAACTGGCCGGGCTTGCCATCATCTCCAGCATGGTCAGCTACAAGATTGTCCGCTACCTGTGCCACAGCAGTAGTCTCTGCCCCACTGTTTTCCCTCTGCTTTTCCTCCGTTGAACGAGACCTCGAAATGTGGCTAAATGTCATTAATGTCTTAATGCCCCTTCGTGTATTCATGTGTGTCTACGGCAATAAACTCGCTCCTGTTGCCTGTGTCTTTAATGGTGAACAGAATGACGCGGGCATGCTGAAACGGAACACATAAAGCCAATGTTGTAAGCATCATATCGCAAGGACGTTCCACTGTTTAACAGCAGCATAAAGGGTTAAAGGCACTGCCCTGCAATCGCTCTGCCCACGCCACCGCTGGCGGAAGGGCCTCCAGTAGAATGGTGGAGCTCAAGAGGACACCTCCCGAGATCATTAATGGGTCTACTCTTATCCACGCTGGTCACACGCCACACATTCATATGCTAGTATGTAGAGAGGCGTGAGTTGTTAGCGAGCACCTATTAAATGGCGTGCACGCCCGCAGGTGCTTGGTTGCAAAAGAATCGAATGAACTGCAGCTGTTGCTTAATTGTATTTTTGTTTTAAATGCAATGTTGTGTTAACCTGATCGAACAATTGGTTGTCGAAAAAAAACGAGAGAAAAAAGGTCACGACCCCGACTGGACACTGACCATTACGCCTTTAATGGCGACAGGTATGTGGTGTGACCCTCCCAACCTCCAACCCTGACTCCAGACCACACCCTAAACGACACCACCACCACGGCAACACACCAACGCATACATCAAACACATAACCCCAACGGCGCCACTGTGGCTAGGAGATGTTAACTACCTCGCCTGGTGTGCAGGAGGTCGTGGGTTCGATCCCGACAACATG